>CM031236.1:679150767-679297117 GCA_018340775.1 Taxus wallichiana var. yunnanensis
ATGATCTTGGGAGTACCATGTAACTTTTGAAATATGTCCATGAAATTAGATGTCATTGTGTTCGTGAAAAATATGTGGGATAAGGCACACAAGTGGGCATATTTGGTGAGCTTGTTTGATTATACTAAAATGTGATATCCTAGTCTAATTTGATGTATGCAAAGTAGTAAATAACAACTAAATAAATAAAGGAAATGACCCAAGCAACTAAGTAAATAGAAATGTGAAACCCTAATGTGCAAGAGAGGGTTGAGAAGTCCTTAGTGATTCGACAAAGGTGCTGGACTATGTCACAATGTAAACCAGATAAACAAGAGGAGGAAACAACCACACAGAAGCCCAAGAAAACGTAGATCCGAGCTCTTTAACTAGACTGGGCACCCGTAAGGGGATATGGGTGCTGTGGGTGCCCTGGTCTAAGATCTAGGCACCTTGGTTTGTGGAAATGGCCTAAAAACCTCCTCTAAGTGTGTCGGATATTCACCCATATTTGCTTCATGTTGCACAAATGTCACCGAATTGTGCGATGTAATCAGTAAGACTGTAATAAGGAATCACCTGCAAAACCCAAAACAAAGCATCAAAACCCTAAAAAGAAAGATGTATATGAAGGGGTCAGAGTGTCCTCAATGACCACAATGAGGGACTTACTAACTGAGTGTTGCACTAGATCTTAGACCCAATGTAGTTCTAGGTGTGTGTGTGTGTGAATCGTGCCTGCCCTAGGTTGCTCTTGTACTACCACACTTTGTGAAGTAGCGACCAAATAACTAGATGCGAGAATTTAGTAAATGTGTGCATGAAAACAATAGACTCCCCTTCTTTGAAGTGTGATGTAGATGAACCAACCTTGTATGCCTTGTGATGGAGCTAGATGGATGCAAATGTAACTTCAGGTGCCTTTGATGGATGCAACTCTGAGATGGTGATAATAGATACTTAGTTTTGGTCCCTCATTATGGTCTTATAACTTTATATTTATATGGTTCTCTTGTTCTAATTTCGTAATTAACCCCTAAAAGGACGACCACAAAAAATATGAAAAGATCAAACGCCTAGAAAGTGCCCAAAAGATGAGAGTAAAGTGTAAAGAGGATCGGGTGCCCTATAGGGGATAAGGGTGCTTAGGGCACCCTGAGGTCTTGATGGGCGCCCGGTCGAAATAGGATAAATACAAAATGACAAAATGTGGCAAAGTATATGTGGAAGGTTGGAAGTGATGACAGAAAAGCAAAGTAAAGTGGCCAAATGACATGGGTTAATTAATACTTTCTTCACTCAAAAACCATATGAATAGTAGTATGAGACCGAGACTAAATAATACCCAAAGTGCACGATTTAGTGACTACATTTGCCCCCACTTTATGTTGGTGAGCGAAAGCTCTCAAGAACATAAAGTAGATAGAGATACGTACCTAATATCCATGTAGAGTGCTGTAGAAAAGCATGCCAAGGACTAGACAAAGCGTGGAGTGACAAAAATATGGAGTGTGGAGACTAAAGATGCAAAAGTGTAAAAATTGATGAGAGTGAACCTAGCACAAAAGCGCGTTTATAGATGCCAATATATGTGAGTTACCTGCATGTTAATATGAGGTACAAAATGCTGAACGACACTGTTGTTGGTGTTGTTGTTGACTACTTGTTTCCCATATGGAAGGACCTGCATAGGAGAAGATGATCAATTAGTCAAATACACATGTATATGTGTAAAAACCACATGTATATAGTAAATAGACTATAATGAAAGTATGAAAATGAAAAAGGAACATGTGCACTTGATCCGTGATGAAAGAAAGGGTCTAAAAATGATATCTTGTAACTATTGGTGAAGTGTGAGTTTTTTGGGCGATCTCATGCCACTATGGCCGAAGAAGTGTAGGGAGAAAGCTGTGTTATTATCCAACCTGTAACTTCTTCCCTGAGATTGGTGAAGAGATCTCTGATCTTGTCTAGTTTTTTGGGCAATCTGACGCATAAAACAAAGTAGTGTAGGGAGGAAAGTCCGATGTATCCTCCAACTTGTAACTATTCCCAAAATGCTAAGGATAATCTGCCCTATAAAATCTGTTGTGTATGGGGTTCATAGACTAGTCTGAACCCACTCGCTTGTAAGACTCACGTAGTGACCGTGAAATGAATTGTACTGCATCGTGTGTAAACCCCAAATGATGCCCCCTCTTTGGGGCGCATGCGACATCATGGATAGGAGAATACGGCCCCAAAAGAGGAACGACCATGTGAAACTATGCCCTGCAGGGGGAAGGGAAATGTGCTTGGTAAATACCAAGGCACACATAAACAAGTGGCTATAAAATAAGTGTTTGTACAAACAAACATGCATTTAGTATAAGCCAAAAAAACAATGTATAAGCTAGAACATGAGAAGACAATGTAAACACCCAAGAAGACAATCATAGACCGCGAAAAGCGAGTTGCAAACATGGGACATCACTCACGATGTCGTAAGACACTCAAGGCCATCATGGTCGCACAATAAAAGAAAGTGTGTGCACACAACAAAGGGAAAATCCCAAAAACAATAACAAGAAATAACAAACAAATAAACAAGTATGAAAAAAATATCCCTACATAACAAATGCTGCACATGAAGCACCCATTAACATGTTAGAAAAATAACAAGTATGTCAAAGCATGTATAACATGATAATAGAAAGTGCTAAGTACAAAATGAAACAATAACACTTGTAGTGTACGAATGTGGATGCCCCTAGTAGGTAGTGTGTCAAACATCGGTGTTGTGTGTAGAAGCTCTGTATCTGCGATCACAACTAGAAAAGGATGTGAACACGCATGTGTGTATGGTAAAGATAATGACATACAAGAGATCTATCTAACATGTGTAGTAAAGTGAACATGTAAAGACAAGTGCAAACAAGAGTAAATGCAACCATAAAATGTAGTATGTTATGGATGGATGGAATGGAATGCAATATGGATGATAGGAGCATGCCCCCATGAGTGAATGGAGTTGTATGCAATGAGGTTCATTTAGTATGCCCCCTTAAGATCAAGAATGAACTAAAACGAGAGTGTATCATCGGGAAATGGTCGAACTATGCTTTATGTGCAACATGCTTGATGAGTGTGTGGTGATGAGATGCGACATAGAGATGAAGTGTGCGTGACTCTATAGCCTAAGCGTATATCACAACAAGATGAATAGAAAGGTGGTGGTGATTTAGCCTAAAACGTATACCACTAAATGATGTAAGCAAAAGTGATGATGTAGCCTATCATGAGATGATGCCAGAAGAAGTGACCCTATAGCCTAAAGCGTATATCACTAATCCTAGGAATGTAGCATGAGAAAAAAATAAAAAATTGAATGATTGAACACGTGAATGTGATGTGGTCCATTTGTGATGTATACCCTCAACAGTCTAGTATGGACCATGAGACTAGAGTGCGTCATCAAGTAGTGAGTGCAACACGTATAAGAAGATGTAGGATGTGTGATGATAATAGACGACCATGTGATGAGAAAAATGTGTAAATATGCGATGTGTAGAATGCAATGCAAGATGTGTAGATAGCCTAATAGTGTAAAATGCACATTATGTAGTATGTACGATGAATAATATGTAATGCTAGACTCGTAGACAATAGGAGTGTGACACATGTGTGATGAATACTAGTATGGTGTGTAGAATATGTATGATATGGAGATGCACAAATGTCGAAATAAAAATGATGTAGTGTGCAATATGTATAATGCGAGATGTACTATGAGATATGTGAAGATTCACAATGTGTAGTATCTATGGTGCAGTATGTGGGGTTCATGTGTATAGAATGCCCTCAACAGTCCAGTGTGAATCAAGCACAAGAGTGTGTCATTGGGTAAGGATGATGCTAGAGTGTATCAAGACATGTATGTGATAGACTAAATGCAGAGAGATGAGAAAATAAAGCACTTGTTGATGTTAAGGGGGAGGAATAAGCGTGATGTCCCCAAGTGTGCAACGGTGAAAGAATCAAGTAATATCATCAAGGATGTCGTGGTGTTTTGATCAAAGCCATAGGGTTGCATTGAAACCCGATAAGGTATAATGTCGGGTTGGTCGTCAGCAATGAACCATTGAGGCGTAAATGATACACGCCCATAGCATATTCCTCATCAGTGAAGGGTGGTAAGGGACACCCATCTGCATACCAACGAGTGAGATTATGTGAATAGCCAAGGAAAGAACTGTTGCAAACAAATACATGACCAAAGGGCATGGGAAATGATATATCTCGTATGATCATTGTCCAATGTACCTCCTATATATGTAAACCAAGACTATCCTAATATGAGTGGAGTAGAAGGAGGTATATGCGGAAGGTATACTTGTGAGATGGAATACACGTAGACCATAAGCTATAGTGATAGTGATGAATCCATAATATAGATGAGGATTATGCATTGGAGGATAAAGATCTTCAAAAGTGAATCCAAGTCTAGCCAAGCCATCATGTGAACATATAGTGTTGTCAGTAAGTAGGATCAAATGGAATATGTTCCCAATATGAATCATTCATGAAAAGTGTGCATGTGAAGGGAGGTCGCAGTGATGAAGATGGCATGTGAGAAGGTGGAGGAGCTAAAACAACATTTGATGTAGAGAGAGACCCCTGATAAATGACCATAGTAGTAGTAGTGGCAGGGGAGGCGGTGGAGTGGAAGAAATCAGCATCAATGACACAAATAACACCCTCAAGTGGTGGAAAATGAGGTAGTTCATCCATTGGTTGAGGGTCATGTGTAGTATCAGTGCATGGAATAGGAAGAGTAGTATTAGGATCACGGTCACAATATTTATATGTATCACTACGCGAAAGTACAATATATTCAACACCTTCATGTATGAATTTGACACAATGATGTATGGTAGAAGCAACAACTTGCATGACATGGAGCCATGACCTTCCAAGCAAACAGTTATATGAGACCGGAAAGTCAATGACAAAGAAGACTGTGTTGAGAGTTTTTGGCCCTACAGTGATAGGAAGAACAATGTGAGCTACGCTTGGGTGAGCTAAACCACCATTTGCATGAAGTGAGAGAGATTATGGATTAACATTGGCAACATAAAGACCGAGCTTTTCAAGGAATGACACATGACAAATTAAGTTCAGATATGTTATCAATTAACGTACGCTTGACACCCACATTATAGATGCAAATCATGATATGCAAGGGTGGATCATTGTCAAAAGTTTTAAGATCACTGGAAGATTAGATTTGAATGCTATGTGTTGAGAAAATGCATCTACAAAATTTTGATAGATTGAGTCAGGATGCATATCAACACGAATGCGAGTAGTAATAAGAAGATGTTGGACTATATGCCTTAAATCAGGATGTGCAAGCAAATAATCATTGATTGAGATACTCATGATGACTATACCTTAGGATGATAAGAAAAGAATGAGGACCTTAGAAGCGTGAAGATCGAATTCGGGTTCACCAAAATGGTAATACTAAAATGTGATATCCTAGTTTAATCTATGCTATGCAAATAAATAAATAACAGATAAATAAATAAAAGAAATGACCTAAGCAACTAAGTAAATAGAAATGTGAAACCCTAATGTGCAAGAGAGGGTTGAGAAGTTCTTAGCTGATTCGATGAAGGTGCTTTGGACCATGTCGCAGTGTAAACTAGGTAAATAGGAGAATGAACCAACAAAAATGCATCTACAAAAGCTTGATAGATTGATTCAGATGCATATCAACACGAATGCGAGTAGTAGTAAGAAAATGTTGACTATATGCTTTAAATTAGGACGTGCAAGCAAATAATCATCGATCGAGATACTCATGATGACTATAGCTTAGGATGATAAGAAAAGAATTAGGACCTTATAAGAGTGGATATCAAAGCCGAGTTCACCAAAATGATTAAACTAAAATGTGATATCCTAGTTTAATATGATGTTATGCAAAGTAGTAAATAATGATAAATAAATAAAGGAAATGACCCAAACAACTAAGTAAATAGAAATGTGAAACCCTAATGTGCAAGAGAGGGTTGAGAAGTTCTTCCCTTGAAACAAGGTTCTTTTGTCATGGCATTTCCTTTGTGCACGCATCCTTTGCTCTTGTTGTTACCATAACAGGTTCTAAGCCCGCATTATGTGTCACCCGTGGCATCCATTATGTGTCGACTTCTTAATGCTTACCATCAGTAGCGCCCTTGTCTTTCCGGTGATGATATGCCCAAATAACTCAGGGCACTCCTCATATTTTTGCTTCTTCCCGCACCATGAGCACTATAATAAGTCTGGGCACTCGCGCTTGTAGTGGTTTCGGACCCATAATTAAAACAGTTCCATGTGGAACTCACTTCTTCCTTCTCCGCATTACCACAACCATGGAATCCTCCACGAAATCCCCTTTCACGCGCGCCTCCATCTGCGCGCTCCTCATAATGGTGATCATCACCCTTAGAACTACTGGAAATGCTTTGGTCTGGTGCACACCATGATCAATGGCCTCATGGATCTAATCAATAAGCCTACAATCCTTAGTATCATGGGTTATAGAGGTACATATTTTACAAGAAGCAAGATACATTCTTCCGAATTGTGCGTTGTAGTAAGGGACATCTACTCGCATCATGGTCCCCATGACAAATCTCACAATCTACTACTACGGCGCGTATATTGTCTTCCAGGGAAACTATCTTTGGCATGTCCTTCTACTTCATAATTTGTACACCACATTCCACTACGAGTCTCATGAGCTGAGTTTGCAGATAATTTTTCTAACTACTTAGCCATAACAACAATTTGAGCTTCCAAAACGGGCTAACCCTAGTGTTAACACTACCAACAACTTCAGCGCGTAGGGTGGCTTCCAACACCTCGCGCGGGCTTGTGGAAAGTTTTATGAGATAAAGCTCTTCTAAATGGAGTTATCAACCCTCCAACAAACCATTGAGCATGCTGTGAAGGGTGAATGTCATATGACAATTTTGATAGGAGAGTCTTAAACCGCGCATCATACTCTCGCACACTCTCTCGCCATTCCCCATTAATCTCCTTAAGGGCATTGATGCTCTTCTTCTTGAACTCAGGGATGTGGAACTCTACTAGGAAGGCATTTTTCAACGTGGTGTAATCTACCACCATTTGATGGGGGTCATACTTCCTATACCAGCTATGCGCGTGCCCTTGCAACGTCATTGCAAACTGACTGGCCTTCCGCTCCGGGGTTGTGATCCCCTTCACGCGCCATAACAACTCACACTTGTGAACATGCTCCGTAACATCTTCAATACCCCTGTAATCTGGAAAATGTAAAGACATCTCAAAGAAAACTTGAGGAGGTGGCTAAGGCCCCTATCCTCCCGGGCCTGACCCTTGGTTTCCTTCTGTGTTTCCTCCTTCGCCGATCCATTAGATCCACCAGTCATGTGCACCCAGATCCACCGGTTCCCACCTCCGAGATCCACCAATAGCTAGTAACGGGCCTGAAGAGGTCGCGCCTAGGGTCCCTAATGTCCCGCCGAATCACAAGCGCCAACCGTTTTTGAGATTGTGCCACTGCCAGATGTGTGTCCTACGCCACTCCCCAACGCGTTACCCATACCTTGTGTACTTGCTCCTTGTCTAAAAATTCCCCCAAATACTAGGATGGTATGTGCAGCCATAGAAGTCCCAAATGAGAAATTATATCTCCTGGGCGCAGATCTGTCACTTCCACCGATACCAACTAGGTTATCAACACTCCTCTGATTTGGAAGACCAAGCGCTAAGTTTTGGTCGATAAGTGGGTTAAGATGCACACCAACGAATCTTCTCTCTCTACGCAATGGACTCTCATTAGAAGCCGAAGGGATCTCTCTCCCGTGCTTTCCAAGATGGGGTAACACAAACTACTCAGGTTCCACATCCTCCGCGTGAACCTCAACTTGTTCCTGCAACGTCTGCCTCCATAGATCCATCACACTTCGCAACATCGCGTTGTCTAGTAATTTCCCTTTCACGCGCTTCACCGTACTATGAGTCGCCTCTCTCCTCCCTTTCTTTATCCGTCGCAATGTCTCGCCATCTTCCTCCACTTTAGCTTCCTCGCCCAATGCTCATAACAGTTTAGCCGACCATCGAGATGCCTCTAAAATCAAAGTAATAATCAAGATTTTCATTTCCGAGGGATACCACGTAGAAATGATCCTTTGGGCTCTTGCGAAACTCGAACTTAGTGACTTCCTGGACAAGAATATGTAGAAATAGCGTACTCCAGTGTAGCTAGCCACACACCTTTCCACCAATGATCCATAAACAAGTCCACATCATATCTCGCATCCTATAGCCTCTGGTATTCTTCTTGGGTCCATGAGCGCAATCTACAATACCAGCTTGATCTAGATGCATATGTCGAGAGCCATTCATATAGCTCTACTGGGAAGCAATAGAAATTTTTTTCATACAACTCATGGTAGAGGTTCTCTTCTACCCATCTCACGTGCATCAAAATCAGGTCCAATGCTTTGAATCTTTGAGAAAATTCTTCCTCCGTGCTCTTGAACCATGATTCAACACTTTCCAAAGTTAGGCGTTCTGTCATCACTTATTACACAGATCATGATGTATGTCATTTCCCACTACAACTTTGAAAAGAGGTCTTAGCAATGGAACCAAGATGTAGTCATTTTTACACCCACCAAGAACAAGGGAACCCCATGCGTGTCGGCCTATCACCCAATGGGTACTGGGCACTCACCCGAGGCATGCGCGGGTGCCGAGTCTCTCTTTTATGTGAGTTGAGTGGGAAAACATCACCTACGATCCAAACTAAAGAAAATGAGTGGAAATGAGAAATGCAAGCATCATAGAGCACAGAACAGCTTCTAGATCAATGCAGTTATTCCAGACAAAAAAGTACTTAAAAATTAAGAACTGAATCAAAACAGAAAGGGAAATGCACAAGGATTCAGACTCATTCCATAAACATGCATAAAATAGAACCATGAAGATATGTAAATGCACTAGAATCATTACTGATCATATTCATATAAACTGGTAACCTCATTACATTCATTAGATTCATTACAAAGCATCGCAGAAAGGTAGATCAAGTCATGCATCATAACTAGATTCCTATCCTTTAACTCTCAAACAAAAATTTAAACATCCAAGCCCTTGGTACATCCATCTCCTATGTTTTATCTACCCAACCCAAACAGAGTTCCTTTGTAACATTTCTACAAAGCTCCGCTCCCTCTTCATTTCTCTATCTATCTTTTCTTCTGCGAGCACTTGTATTTATAGGCCGCTTGAACTACCAACTCGCCTTTCTGAGGCTTCAAATCCATTGCCAAGTGTCCAGATGTGGTCCTCTATGGGAGAATGCTCCTCCAGTCCTTAGCTCTCCACTCCTTGCCATGATGGTCTTCTAGAAGCTTCCAGCGCAGGGCATGTTCCTTCCTAGGCCAACCTATCGCCAGTGACACCTTATCCAAATCCGCATGCACAGCTTAGGTCATGCTTTCATCATGTCCTTCCCGATACGCCAAATACGGCTAAGTCTCGAGACCTTGTCCTGCAGGCGCGCATCACGGGTTCTATTAAGAACCTCCTAGAACCTTGCTTTACACGCCTTCTCCTTGTGCACCCATTTCTTAACTTCGCCTCTTGCATGGCCATGCACCTTTATGGACTTAGTCAATATTTTAGGGGCCTAACAAGTACCAACATTGGTAAAGAGTATATGAAGGAATACTTCCACTAGAGCTTCAACCAAACCCACATGATGATGTGGGTAAATGAAATGGTACGTGACCACCATGACCACTACCTTATCTACACATAGAAGCATACAATTGAACACGAAGACACCTGTAACCTCGAGTTAACATGAGCTCTCCCAGGTGCTGGGAGATAATCCATACCTAGGACTGCCTCAATCACATTCGTAATACGTTTGGATCCTATGTGGAAGACATTGCATTTGAGGCAGTGGAAGACACAAGAGAGAGGAAATTTATTTTAGGTTTCTTGCCACATAGGAGGATGAAAGGAACATATGTAGAAGCCATGAGAGGGAAGGGTAAAAATAAAGAGAAAGGAGAGAAAATGAGTGAGGGACGATGAAATCATAACCCAATTAAGTAGTCCCTTGACTTGTGCAAGGGAGGTCAACGCAATAAAATGGATTTCGTCATCAATATTTTCCCATGCATTGGCTTGATTATGAATAAAGGCTTCCGCTGATTAATAAACCCCTAGGTTGGTAAGGAAATTAAGTTTATAGAACCCATAGGGGAAAAATTATATAATCATAATTGGGTTATTGATTTAATGACATCACAGACATCTTCCACATCCTTCAATAGTTGCAGTATGGGCCACAATACATTTGTTAAGTAGTACATGTTAAATGTGTTAGAAATTACGTAGTTCCCCACATCATTGAACTTGTTTTTCTCTCTAGATTCATCTATAAACATTATATTTTTACAATTGTAATATGCATTACACTTGCTCCAAACAATACTAAGATTTTTGAGAAATATGTTGGGATTCCTAGAACCTCGATAATTGGTACGTTTGTCATGATGCAATCTTCTTGTGTAAATATAAACTCAAAGTTGCCAACCTCCAAGCCAATGTATCGTAGGAATGAAGGCATCATGTCATTAACATTTGACTTTCTTGCAATGAACACAAAACAATTTTGAAATGTTTTATACAACATTGCAAGAAATCTTTGACATTAGGTCTTAAAAATAATATTTATTTTTGAGCTTGATGTTACCAATTTTTTTAACATCTCATGCAATGAATCAACCTTGTGAATGGTGTGTGCCAAAAACCATTTATATTAAATATTATCAATTTCATGTTTGATATGTTCTTATATGCAAATGAAGAAAAAAATCAAATGGATGAGGGTGGTGAATTTTGACAAAAACAAAAGTTGTATTTCTTTTTTCACATTGTACTAGAAATAACATTTTTGTTGTAAAAAATAGAATTAAAAAATTATTGCCCATTGCAAATCTTTAAGAAATTTAAGGTATTTATTTTATTCCATATAAATGCAAAATACATTGTTGGATTTGAAAGAAAAACTATAATTCAAAAGCCAATAGTGTGTTTGAAGGTTTTCAATGATCTACACATGCTTTTGTGTTCTCTTTCACATTTCAGCCATGGACATAATCGAGTGTAAACTAATTAATCAATAGTATACTTTTAATCAAATCTCTAGTATGTTGGGGTTTTGAGAGTAATTTCTTCTTTGACTTCATATGAAAATAATCTCGTGTCATCAATCAAAATAGTATTGTTTTCACCATATACATTACAAAAATGTCTATTATCCGAAGACTAGTATTTGTTTTGAGCTTACATTGGTAACTTCCCCAAATGAACCTAAAGTGGGTGTCTCATAGCCAAATAAATCTTTTGATGAACATGTACTTCACCATTGTTGAATCCATAAATGAATAACGTCAAAATGTTAAAAATATTTTTCAAAAGATTTTGATGTAGTTTGGTTGGTATCTCAATTTTGTTGCTTTTGGATTGATCTCATGTTGACTTAAATTTGATTTTGGGTTGTTTTTTGGTTGTTCTCTTTATTTTTGTCTTCATTTGTGGAGTTGCTTCCAGATGGCTATCTTTTTAGATGGCCTTCTATTTTGTGATGTTTTTGTCTAGTTCCTCTTTCCATACTTGACTTGCTTTTGGTCCTTTAGTGTTTATCTTGGCATGGGCCACTTTTGCACTGGTAGGATCCTAGTCAAAAACTCTTACCCTTGATCAAAAATATTTTGATGCAGTTCTTATCAATTCAACACTAAATACTCATTCAAAGTATTTAGTATCCATGGATCTAAAATCCGAACCATATTATGAGGTATTTTGTCACCAATACCAGAAATTCTAAACAATAAACCTTCAACTCCCAAAACTAGTAATTTTTGAGGCTTCCCAATTGAATATATAAAAATAACTCAATTGATTTAAGCCTCCAAAATTGATAAAAAATAGGTCAACATGTTGTTGTGATAATATTTTATTTGGGTAATTCGCACAAAACAACTTATAAATCTATAATCTCAACTTAAAAACGGTGAAGATATAAATACTTCCAACTTTTAAATTTGTAATCTCAACATATAAAATAAAGAGTGACGGAATGAATGTACGAATGAATATCATCAGAACTAATATTTTGAAATAATTAATAGTTATATAGTTTTTCTTACTTCAATTTTTTGATGCCCTCTATAACACTCAACCCTTGAGATAGTATCTGTGATATGTTTGTGTACAAATCGTTCATCAACCACATATATTTGAAAAAATTCTCCATTGGCTTTCGTCCCCAAAATTTAATTTTCCGAAGGGTTTCCCTTTATTACTTATTATAATACACAATATGTATGCAGAGAAAAAAAAATATCGTCTCTAGTCCAAATATTTTGGAGATCTTTTACTGCAATTTCATCTTCTATAGAGCAATGTTATTTTCCCAAAAAAGAACTGGTTTCAATTCAACTACTATTTTTTTCAAATCCTTTATCAACTTTTCAACTTCAACAAAAGAGAGATCGCTAGACCAAAATACCACTTCACATTTTGCTGATAGTAACTTTAAAAATTCTTTAAGGCTACCTCACAAGTTGATAATCTCCTTACAGAACTTGAATGCAAGCATTTTTTTTTCAATTGTCCACAATTTAATATTAACCAATTAAAATAATCAACGTTTCAAGAGAGGTTAACACTTACCGATTGAGATTTTGATTGGATTCCCTCACACTCCCCTCTCCGCAGTTCTTGTGATGCATGTTCTATTTCAAAAACATTAATCAATTGAAAATAAATTTCATGTCGAGGTAAATAAATTCATGATACATCTTGCTTCTATACAATGTACTACCTTTTGCTGGAAAATATTAAACAACTATATATGTATACTAATGCATTGCTAAGCTAGGCTAAGCCATTATTGCCTCGATTATGTTTGGTTGGATAGTCTTTGATGACTCATGAGCTTAGTGTCTACCATGCTTTGTTTGTGACATGCCAACAACCTCCCCATTTGGCATCAACATTGAAAAAATTTAAAGTGTTATTAAATATATGTAAACAATGACAATCAAAAACTTATTACAATGATAAATTTATAAAATGAGTAAATTCCAATCACCTTGTATAGATTCATTGATGTATGGTCAATGATATTTGGTGTAACAAGTTGAATGGGTTGTGACATGTTAAGAATGCCAACGCTTCTTTGTTTTTATGTGCCCTGAAGATAGGGTGTCTTCCTCTCTTTGTTGGTTGTCTGCATAAATATTGTATGTATCAGTTCAAAGGAATTAAACTAATAGAATTGTTTAATGTGGTCTTAATCAACATAATTTTTTTCAAATGAGAATAGTAGTGTTTTAAAAACATTTCTTTTTTCATTAAGGGTAAAGGTTGCTTGGTTAGATCCTACCCAGCTACAAAAAGATGCCTAAAGCCTAGATAAAACGTTACAAAACAAGAGACCGAAACAAGACTAGTAAAAATCATAGTCACTAAGAAACCCAAAAGTAGCACGAGACATCACAATGTCAACACAATATCAACTCAAAGTCAACCCAAAGCCCACACACAAAAATATAAGATTCCAAAACACCCAGATGGGAAAAAATATCTAGAACAGGATTAATAGTAGATGAGAATCAGAGGGGTGGCTAGATCTACCCGCTTTTGGCTCTGCTCCTTGTGATTCTATCACACTACGGGATTGAATGCTTACATTTGTCTCGTCTCAACTGCATTGTGTTCCACCCATCCTCAAAATCATCGACAATTCCTCCCCTAACTTTTGATTTGATGTAATCTCTATAATTCTCACCCTCCCAGAAGTCAAGCACCTTTAGGGAGTCCAAATCAAATTGGGGGTGAAACACCCTAAGTGATGCCTTCATTTTTACATTCTCGGTGGTATTCCTTAAAACCACCTCCAAGTTTCCCATAGGGGACTAGATTTTAGCCACAATTGACATAAGGATGTTTTCCATTTGAGTGCTTCTTTGGCCTTCCAATGCCCTATTTTTCCCTGAAAGAATCTTCAACGTTCCTCTTCATATGATTCAACAACCTCAACCTGATTTTTCAAAAAAATAGGGGACGTCGCTAACACATATTTCACATCCCTCTCTGTTATTTTTTCCAAAAGAGGGGTTGCCTCAACTAAATTTTCAATAGGATATGGCTCCTCTGGTTAAAATGATGAATCATCCTTGTTCTCTTCTTCGCATGAATCTTCTTTTTGTTCTCCTTTGTTGTAGTCTTCATCATTTTCTCCTTCCCTATTTCCTTCATTATCCTTCCCTCTTCCTTTGGTCTCATTTGACGCTGGTACATGACATGAGAAACATGTGGCAAGACAGTTCCTTTGTCTAACGCACTCACCAACAAAAGTGGAGGCTTGTAGATATGAGCATTTGGAAGGGACACAACATTAACTGTACTGAAAGAAGAGGAATATGGCTTTAATGGCTCCAAAACAGGGCATAAGTTAAAAACATCCACACCTGTCACATTAAAATCAACAAGGGATTTTAGGATCCATTCTGAGAAGGGTCCTTACAAGTATTCCCTCCATGTCTCCCAACCTTACATTTCCCACATAAAATAGGGGAATATTCATATTCCGCTTTTGTTCCACCTCCCCATGAGCAGAGGAAAGTAGGATAGAAAATGGTAATTTTTACCTATAGCCACGTTTACACATATCCTAGTTAAGACCATTTTCATTCTTACAACAGTAGTAGGATCCATAGCCAAAATTTCACCCAAATCTTTGGCTATTCCTAACAAAACCTCAACCTCCAAGAACTTAAGAGGCAAGGCAAAATTTTTAACCCAAACCGGGTAGGCATAGGGTACAAACTTCCTCATATCAAGTCCAGGCGCCATTTAATCATATGCAACACGATTTTCCCATAGAACCGTGGTCCTACATTAATAAATATGAGACAATATTCTTCAAAATGAATTGAAAGAAGAAATATTTATTTGAAATGGAAATAACCGAGACACTTCCCGGTGGGTTCTCACTTACATGATTCAATGTTAGGTATGAGGCCAACAAATCTTCCAACAAGGGTATATCCATGCCTATTTCTTTCTCTTTTGATTAGTTCAAATGAACAAACAAGGTTGGCTCTTTCCCATTCCAGATGGATTCGTGGGAGGAAGAGAGAACACAACTTTTGCAATCGTTTGAAACCGTATCAACCCAAGTCTTCTTATCTTTATGGTTACTCACATCCTGCTCATGTAGCCTTATCCCAACATTAGGTGGAGGAGAAAGACCATTTCTTAGTGCTCGATTCTACTTTGACTTTGTGTTTTCAAATTTCAGTTCCCGCTCATTTACCCACTCATTCTCATCCATCTTCCCCTTTCCTAAAAATATTTGTTCTTAAAAACATTTCTTGATCATGCGATTTAACAATAAAAATCACGAGATAAACCCGAGTCAACCAAAACATCTAATGCAACACTACCGCCATAAATCACTATTATTAGATAATTTCTGAAGAGATTCGATTGAACATATGAGACCAAAACTCATAAGATCTCTCATAAAGAAAAGGATGTGTCTTTCCTCATAGGCCAATATCGCCTGTAGTCAAAAATTATTGTGGAAGTTACTCCATCCAATCCATGATGATTTCTTCTCTCTCACCATCATCAATATCACAATTTTACACACCAGTTATTGTGTACATAAGACACAAACTCTTAAATTTTCCATTACTATCATAAAATCTATAACAACCTTCCACAACTAATTTCCCCTGTCTTTAACTTTTTGCATGTATTTTTTTATCGTCTCTCTTAATATTTTTGAATAAGCAATATGTAAGAGCACAATAATAATACAATTTAGCAGACTAGATCTGAAAACTATAAGTAGGTCCATTATTGCATCGAAAGTTATATCACTAGACAAATTACAAAAATCATGATCACACATTCTCATCAATGGATTTGTTGACAAGATAGATGATATTGTTGATCGGGTGAAGGGATATGCACATTGACACGTAAAATCTTTTGTGTCTTCCATCCTTGCTATAATTTGTTTTTCCATTAAAATCACGTAGTTTTCTATAATTCTTTGAACTTCCGCTAGAATAACCTCTCTCCGCCACTTCAACAAAGCAATTTTTCTCCTTGCTAATTTTTCACTTCCTTGGGAGCCAACTTTTATTTTTCTTTTTTTCTCTTCACGCAAGAGTACACACAATCATGGGGTAATGAGATTCATGTTGTCCGAATTTTTGAATAATATTGGCTTCATTACATTTTTCCAATACAATATTATCTGGATATTTATTTTTCAAATATTTTAGAACCTTTCCTCTCATTTTTCTGTCATCTTTTACTCTTTGGCGAAGATTCAAAATTCTCTCGCAATGATGTCTCGCCTCATTAGAGCTAATTAGCCATACATTTCCGATTGCACTTTTTCAACTAGTAATGATAGTTCCTCATCGTTAATTCCTCTTACACCCATGAAGGAATTGGCCATGAACCTTGCCAATGAATTTGGCTAAAAGCTAGGTTGGTTATCCTCAAAAATAAAACAAGAAATCCCACTTGATCCAAAAAACTCAAAGGTTGTTGTGAAGAACCACCTCTGAAGTGTTGTTGTTCCTTCCTATTCCTCTTCCTCTTTCTTGTGGCTCTTGATGGTTATTTCTTCCACCACCTTATTGATTGCTAAATTTTCATCTTCCTATTTTGTAGTCTCCTCTCCCCCGACCTCTGACATTTGTATTTGTTTTAAAGGCTTGTTTATTGGAGGATCTGGTTGACCTACTCATCCTTTGTTTATGGGTTTGCAAAGAACCCATTAGCTCATCAAATGTCATTTGTCTCAAATCCTTATATTCCTCTATTCGCAACCTCGCTTGGATCAAATATGGTTGGAAGGATCCTTAATACCTTCTCTATGATCCTCTGATCTTCAATCACATCTCAATTAGTCCTCATTTGATTGACTATGGTCATTGTTCTTGTGAAAAAATCATTTATTGATTTTGATTCTTTCATGAGAAGGGTCTAAAAATATCTCCACAACATTTACAATCTAACTATCTTCACCTTATCACTTCCTTGATAAGTATTCTCTAAAGTATCTCAAGCTTGCTTGGAGTTTATAGCTCTGCTATTCTTGGGAAAACTACATCAATGATCGCATTATGAATATAGCTTAAAGCCTTTGCATTATTTCTTCTATTTTCCTTCAAAGAATTCCTTTGTGCTTGTGTCAATGCATTGAATGCAAAGTGTGGTCTACTACTTCTACATATTCTCCTTAAACTAGTTCCCATAGCTCTTGTGAAGAAAACAATGTCTTCATCTTGACACACCAAATATCATAGTTTTTCCCATCAAATATTGGGGTTGTTGCAACGAGTTACTACTTTGAAATCCATTAAAACTCAAAGGACTCAAAAAAACCTATGCTCGATACCAAAATGATGGAATTTTTTTGTTCCAACTGCAACCAACTGTAAGGGAAAGAACACAACCAGAACATAAAAACACATAAAATATATTATATATTCGATTTAAAATCTTTGTACAATATCAGAGCTACAACTATGTATATTCTTTTTGTTTCTCTTCTTGTGTCCTCCTCTTTGTTTATTTTTCTTAAAAAAAATCCTTCTCGAGCTTCTCTTGTGTTGCTGCACATGTATTCTACTTTCCTTTTGTATATAAGACCTTGAGCTGCGGCCATGTCTATATTCCCTTCTTCTATTCTATGTTTCGTATTATGTTGTTGCATATATCTAGCTTTTTTTTTGCTATATTTGTTGAATCCATTTATATAGCTCCGTGTGTCTTTCAAACAACGTTGACCTGAAAGATATATTGGCTCCTGCTCAATTCAGGGCTTAAAATCCGCCCGAATACATTTCCATAAAGAGTCACAAAATGTCGCCACGTGTCCATCTTGTATTGGTTGTAGTATCGGGCTTTATAGAACCTCCATTCTCCGACGCGAAGCTCTGACCAATGAGAGAGCTCCACGAATATTGCAAATGTCAGGCTGTCTTGTGGACCCAATAAGGAAACTCCAATCTGGCTTCGTCCTTACCCGAAAGGATATAAGCTATGGTAAATTCCGCGACCTTTGCATTCGCCCGAAGCAAAACCATGCCGGGAGAAATTATCTATTTCGAACAAGCAATTGTATTTCCACTAGTGCAATGGTGAAAATTAGATTTAAAAACAAGAACGAAATGGTGAAAAGATAAAAAAAACTAGAACAATATCGTAACAGATACACGATGTCTCACAGATACCGTTTGAAATTCAGAATTATTAATGTGCTGCAACAAATGTTAGTTCGTGTAGTATTTATAAGCTGAATGTCTGTACCAATTTACAAGATTTATTAGATTATTCGGCATTCACATGTAAATGTACGTCGTGTGATCAAGTTGAAATTGGCATCTAATATTTGAAAATGATTGGTTAGCAAATGAGACGTGGGGATCCCCACGAAAGTCACGAACGGAACCACCTCTAACGATTTGAAAGCAATTCATTTTCCAATGAATTTTCTAAATAAGTATTTCTTGCTTATGATCTCGTCAAAGAAACGGATTAACCCATGCCCTTTCAGAATAAGGAACCGCATTCAATTTAGTACGAGCTTCCCTTCTTTCATCTGGTTGACGCCTGAGTGAACATTCTTCAGATACTTGTATCTTCTTACTGCAACATCCTGAAAACAATAAGCGCCTTACATCTTTCTCTTTCTTTCTAACAGTAGTAGATGTAACATATGAATCTTTTATTCGTCTGCATGGAGATGGGAATTCCAAGCTTTTGTTATCATGGAGCGGTTCTCTCCAGTGAACTTTACGCTTTATTTTTTCACACGTTGTAGGAATCTGCATTGTACTCTTCTCACCTGCTGATTCTGCATCCATACTCGTTACTTTTCTGACGTCAAAAGCACAAACACCAGAGTTCCATGCGCCATGATTTCAAATTTTAAAGCTAAATTTGCATTATCAGTATTCGAGTGTCTAAGGAGATACATCTGTAAAGAAAACGGGCGATGGGTTGAGCTTAAATTGTTGGTGTGTTGCAGTTGGCTTTCCCATATTTAACACTAAATCAGATAGACATTATCCGGCTAAATAGGTTCTTAGATAGACAATGATCATGGATTATCTGCCAAACACACCGGCTGAATAATCTCATCCATTCACAACTGCCAACCTAATTCCTATTCCAAGTAATTACTCCTCACAATATGCTGCTAGATATTTTCTAGGATTGTTAATGATATGCTGCTATATTGTTAGAATCAGCAAAATTAAAAATGGAGTTGTTATCCTTGCTAATTAATTCCACAAATGTCAAAATATCAACACAACATTGGTAATGCCAATTTCAAAATAAATCACTTAATTCTAATTAGGTAGTCGAAACCTTTTTGCTTCGGTCTCTCCTAGATTTCATCTACTAAGAATTCACAAGACGACACCAAAAAACCAAATTCTCGAATAGAACTACACTCAACAAAATTTGCATAACATTTGGTTCAATCCATCATAATATTTTTAGTATTATGATGGTTGTGGAAAGGTCGTTTGTTCAATGTGAAAACCTTAGTTCCAACTTCCCTTTCTAACCTTAAAAATTCCGAAAGGTTGATTGTTGAAAAATTGAGTTTTTTCTTGTTGTGTGTTTAGTTGTATTATTGAGCTATACTCATACATGTGAGTTGAGGAAATTGGAGTATGCGGTTGTTTCTATTTTTGCACTAGTCTATCATGCTAAAGTGGGAGTTTTGGTAAGTTCACCCGAAGCACAAAAGAGTTTGTGTTCCATCAAAGTTAACATTTTAATGAAGTGAGATACACATTAAACACATTGCGAAACCATAAGAAAAATATACAAGATTAACATATTAATGCACAACCAATCTTGTTACTCTAAAAGATTGATTCCTAATATTTCTCCCCTTGTGTTTTAATGCATGCACTAAGAGATTAATTCCTAATATTTCGCCCCCTTAGTGCGAAAATGATAAGTTACTTTACCATAGGAAATGAAATAGAAATGCATAATCATATATACTATAGGTCTACAATTTATGACATGAGATATTTGTTGCAAGACATGACCGCCACATATGCAAGCACAACTACTCACACTTTTACTTCCAAGAAATGCTGAGTTTTTCACCGACAATCCACATACTTCCAATGATCACCTACATATGATAATACAATTGTTCCTACTTTCACTTTTCAACTTCCTTCTTCTAGTATTTTTTTCTTACTCAATATATTTAATCATGAAACTCATATACATGTTTTTTGGGTAACAAGCACCCTCACATAATTCACATATTGATAGGACTTCAAGTTTTCTTGAAAATCCATTCATTTAGAGGAATAAATTCTTGATATTTTTACATTGTTGACACTTTTGATAACATACAAATATATATTTAACTTCAAAACACAACTAAAAACTTAACAAAATCTAACAAATCACTAATTAAATTTTTGTATAACCTTAAATAACATAAATACCACTTAAACTATAAACTATACAACTCTATAGTATCATTTGCCTATGGCTATTTACAATAAACAAACAATAATAATCTTTAACATAAATGACACAAACTCCGGACCGTGATTGACATTATAACAATGCAAATACAAATTTTATATAACCCATAGACATACAAGAGAGACTTAGACCACAAAACAATATTCTTGACCATTGAAAACTACACAAAGATTCCATATGACATAATGCTATGTGGCTGGAAGTTCCAAATATGCTATGTAACTTCGAAAATATAAGGCTTGTGAATTTATGACGGTATCAAATCAACACGGAGAACAGTTATCAAACTTCAATCGGCAATTCAGATGCACAATGAGAAGAACAAATTTCCACTCGGTCATTTAGATGAAGTTGTACAAATTTCCATAATAAAATATTCATTATTTTAGTAAAAATAATTAATTTTTATATAAATAAGAATAAGATCTCTTTAAATTAGTGAGTCTTCTTTTATTTCCAGGAACTACTCAAACCAATTTTAGATGGATTGTTTCAAACTAACTGACATACCAACTATTAATTCCTAACAAATATGTTAAATAAGCAAGTTTTTTAAAATAGAAATTTAGAAAAAATAAACAAATATATTGTAAATGTGAGAGAAAGAACTAAAAGTACATCTCGTGACTTCTGGTCATGACCTTATTTCTAAATAGGCTGATCCCCTTGTGTATTGCAAGCCAATAGTCTTGAGTGACTGTACCACTGCACAAGCAAATGGTAAGAATCTGTTCAAATTGTATATATTTCGACCTACATCAAAATCTAAGAAATGGAGGCTTCCTACTCATTACGTTAATTAAGCATTTCAGAGTAAGGAATTGCATTCAATTGGTCATTGGCATGGTCTCTGCTCTGACATGAAACCGGAATTTCAGTATGTGGGGGAGAGTGTATTTTTCTTGCATTCAATTTGCTAGGAGCTTGTTCTATTCTCTCATCTGCTTGATGCCTGGCTGAACATTCTTCAGATACTTGTATCTTTTACTACAACATCCTGAGAGCGATAAGCACCTTGCACCTTTCTCTTTCTTTCTTTTAGTATTAGATTTCACAGATTTGTCTTTTCTTCTTCTTCTTCCACCACTGCCTGGCGATGGAAATTGCAAACTTTTGTTTTCATGGAGCGGCTCTCTCCAGTGAACTTTACGCTTTGTTTTTTCGCACTTTAGTGGAGTCTGCGCTGCGTTCTCACCTGTTGATTCTGCATCCATTATGGTTACTTTTGTAACGTCAAAAGCGCATACACAGATCAGTTCCAAATAGAAGAGTTTCATGCACCATAATTTGAATTTTTAAAGCAGAAGAATTTCATTATCGGTAGTCAAGAAAGTTGCCATTATTCACAAGGATTGAGCATAAGTTACCGGTGTGTTCCAGACGATTTTTCACAATTTAACACTCAATCATGCGTAAAAAGTGTTAAACAGCCCACCAGCTATACATTGACAGTGGATTATCCGCCAAACACACCGACTGAATAAGCTCTTCCATTCACAAGTGGCAATCTTATTCCAATTTCATGTAACTACGCCTAACAAATGTTATAAGAAACGCATACCTCCTTTTCTGACTTGCTGTATATCTTTGAAAGGCCAAGCAATTCCTTAACATACATATCTTCCCCTTGTTTTTGATCTGAGATGAGGATTTATATCCATTTAAACGCTTGTATGCAAGTCATGGCAGATCATCAACCACAGGATAATTTCTAGGGTTGTAAGGATATGCTGCTATATGTTAAGAATCAGTAAAACAAAAATGGGAGTTGATATCATTGCTAAATTCCACAAATGTCAAAAGATCAACATTGGCAATGCCAATTTCAAAATAAACCACTCAATTCTAATCAATAAGTTGATAAGTTTTTGTCGTGGTCGTGAAATGACAAAATTCTCGAATATAACTACAATCAACCAAATTTGCATAGCATCGCGTCCAATCCATCATAATCATTTTTAGTATTATTTTGGTTTGGCAAGAGATTTACGTGTCATATTGCTACACATTGTGATATTGATATCACAAACAATGTAGTGTTTTAAAATCAAAACAACAGAAGTTAATTTTGACATGCGCGAGGAAATAATGGTATTGTAGATGCCGAAAGTCGTTGTGTACTATGATGCCTAAATTTATTATACGACACTTAGCAATATAATATTGTAACACACCTTTACATATATATTGACTTACATGTACATTTTCCTCCTATTTGCTTTACTTTCTTACCGTTTTAGTTACGTTCATCTGTCCGTTATATTGCTCAGGATCAGCATTATATATTTAGGAACAACATCAAAATTCTAGAAAAACATTTTCCACTATTCAAATTCATATTTATACTAGTCTTGGATAGTATCGACAACCTCGAATATTACAATCTCCTCTATAGTGTTTCACTCAGTCAATACTATATAAGAACCTCCAATGGCTCCATTAAACTGGTAAATCTCTATTACGCCATTCTAAAAATATTTTATGGGTTGCATATGGTACAAATTTAACAAAGATGTGTGTGGGGTGGTGGGTGGCGGTGGCGTGGGGTTCTACGTCCAATATGAATGTATGAATGTTCAATATCTTGAACAATCTAAACATGATTTTTTTTTGAGCTGCGACACTTGACACCATATAGTTTTAACCTATTTGTATTCATATTTGACCTAGTGGATTGCTCAAGCACAACTCTTTCATGATTTTGGATATGTACATGTCTTTGTGTAATGATTACCAATAGTGAAATTTGTAAGAGTTGTTAGAAAAATCAGATTGGAGTTTTTGACGAATTGATTTATATGTGTGTCAAAATTATGGTGACATGGAACGGAAGTTGTATAGTTATGTAGGTGAGTCGAAAATTCGAGTCTTGAAATGGTAAGAAAATGCGGTGAATCTTCGCATAGGCGAGATGTGCGTTTGTATGAATGTAGATGAATGTATGAAAATGCAAACGAACATATCTATGGATGTAGATGGACATTTCGATGGATGCAAACAAATGTTTGTAATGTAGACTTATGATCCTGGATGGATGCAAATGAATGTATGTGATGTAGATGCACAATTTAATGGTTGTAGATGTTTGTACAAATGTATCAATATCGTTGGATGCAAAGCGCAACTTGTTGGATGCAAAACACAACTAGGCGATGCAAAGTGTAACTAATTGGTTGCTTTGTCCAACCGTTTGTTTGTAAAATCCATTTGTCTACTTATCACATCTCGATTTGCTTTGTGTGCCACACGATGCGTTCCCTTACCGCTTCTTAGGAAACACGGGATAGATAATACACAATATTTATATATCCACCAAAATAAATAAATTATGATAGATTATAACAAATTATGATAGATTATATCGAGATGAAATAGATATTGATTTAGTGCATGAACATGAAACTAAATGAACAAAAGACACAAGATTTAAGTGGGAAAAGTTTTGAGTAAAAATCAGACTGAAAAATCACTTATATTTATTGAGAATATGTATTTCACCAACACTCCCACTATTCCATGAATCCATGACAATTACACCTTCAAGGATGAATAACAAACTATCATATACAATTGCTCATGAGTGGATATTCTACTTCACATCATTTGCATCATGTATAATCAATTTTTTTGCACTTCTTGCTCGCATCTATATGTTATTTTTTTCTACATAACCAATCCCAAAAAGATCACATTGATTTATATCAAGGCGGTAGCCTTGTTTTGATCACTCTTATATTTTAAATTTAAACATTGCCGACGTAGTATGTGGATTCCACCATGCTTATGTTTTAAACATAAGTTATATGCCATGGTGATTAGTCTTTGAGGGTTTCTATTAAGTTGGTTTCCGCTAATATTACAACCCCAAAACTCCCCCTTAATGTTAAGTAGGGAAACATGCAAAATTGCCTTTTTATACAAAAGGAATTACAATCCATAAATCATCACATGAAGATTTAGGCTAGCATGCAAATATATAAATTTTGTTCCAAATAACACATGCCAAGTCATCTTTATGTACAAAAAGGAATTGCAATCCATAAATCATCTTAAGTGATTTCGCTACAAGATGCAATATTTTTTGTTTTTGTGAGTTTTGTAACTCCGCAAAGAGAGTACTTTAGTGTAATGTGGGTTTTGTATCTCTCGCAATACACTACCGTAGTATACCACGTACATAAACAAGCCATGAACTAACACATGTATTATGCATGTTTTAGAAAAGACATGATACATTGTTGTAGTGTTTTTTGCATACTTCAAGAATATGTGACACGAAGCAAGTGTACTTTTGTGAATTTTATAAAGACCACAATACATAAAAACAAGAAGATTTCCCAAGATAAAGTGATTACATATGAAGTATTACATAAGATTATGGAGTCTTTATAAAATAATAATCTCTCATATCCAATGCTTCACTAAGTATTACAAGTAAACTCGATAAAGTGATAATTTACTTAAACAAAATGGAAATATTATAGGGAGTTTATAATTGACACAATATGGTCGCTTAGATGTGGCGTTGCAAAACATGCTCATTCCTCCTTGTTTCCCACTCAAGGAAAACTCAAAGGCCATAGCTCATCTTATTCGTGAGGTGAATATCAACGCATTCACATGATCATTTGAGTCAAATTATGAAATACCCAACATAACACAAAATTTGCAGACATTTGTAGTATACAATGGATTTGTAAAATGTTTGCAACCTAATATTCAATAGAAAAACTTGAGTGCCCAACATAGCACAAAATTTGCAGAAATTTATAAAGATATAATGGATTTGTAAAATGTCTCGCAACTTGATCTTCAGTAGAACAAAACTTGAGGTCTATGTCACTATTCGAACTTTCCCCGAATGAAGTGCATATGAATCTCAATATGCTTAGTTATTTGATGATGAACTAGATTGTTTGCAAGAGCAATGCAATTTTGGTTGTCATATAGAAGAAGAGTACATCCTTTGATAGATATAAAGTAGTTCCGTGAGATCCGTGATCCGTGATTCATGTGAACGCAATTTGTGATCCGTGTGAATGGGATCTGCGATCCGTGTGCATCAGATCTTTGAACGCATATTAATCCAAGATGCCAATTTATGTGAACTAGATCAAATATGCATCTAGCTTCTTTTCTTAATTAAATCTATGCTTCCATTTTAGAGATCCGTGTGAGACGATAAATCACCATCCCATCGATATGCAGCAAAGGAAATTTAAGATTACTGTGTACAGCAGTAACCTTCATTAATTTTTGTTTATTTTCTATATTTGAATTTCAGATATTTGGCTTCCTAGTTGGGAAGAGGTTAAGAGTGTGGCATCTTTTACTTTTTCTCCTTTTTATTGTCAGATGAGAATGGGAAGCACAAGGTTCAGGGTTATAATCTAAGAAACTCTACACCATCTCACATGGTTGTCAATCTTAATGAAGTTTTATAAATTCTGGGAGCATTGTTTTACAATGATAGATATATCATGTGAGGGCATGCATGTTAGATTAAGGGCTTTTCGTGAGGTCTGCAAAATAGAATCGATGTGCGATGGTAGAAGAAGTGTGGTATTTGATAAGACACAAATTTTTGTGGAAGAAATTATTGATGGTGGTTGTGTTGAGAATGGTTTTGATTTATTTTTATTGTTAAATATAATCTATGTGTCTATTAAATTTTGTTCTATTTATTTATCAAATTTATTTAGGAATTTATAGTTTTTATGTTATGTTTTTTTATGAACAAGAGAAAGATTAGAATTTCCTGGAATGGACATTGTAGAAGAATAACAATCCCATAAAATGCAACTCTTCAATCATCCCTCATACCCAAGACATCAATCAATTATCAAAGTTCAATAATCCAAATAGAAAACCTCTACAACTTGCATTACATTTGTAAGTTCAATTAGAATTTAATATAAGTATATCATGTGCATGTAAATTTTAACAAATTTGTTTCCCTAAAAATATCCATAATTCATATTTTATGAAATTATATTTTCAATTATTTATTTATATAAATATTTTAATATTCACAATTTTAACATTGTGTAAATCATTTAATATAATAGATTTAATTTTTCCATACTCTCTCTAAATATCTTTTATAAAATAATTTTTAATAGTTTAATTTTTAGTATCTTTTAAGATATCTTATGTTTTTACATATGAGATATAAGTTTTAATACTACATGGATTCCGTAATTTTTAACTATAATGTCTCATTGAAAATCGTATTTATTATATTATTTAATGAAAATATTTTTAAATGTATTATTTTTTATTGTTCTTGATTAAAAGTTATATTTTTCTTTTTCTTTTTTAAAATCAATATTTAAAATGATAATGTAAATAAGTATCATAAATAAATTTTCTTTTTAATATTTATTTTGAATATATTCTTAAAATTTTAATGATTTAGAAAGCTCATATATATATATATATTTTAAAATTGTAAAATATATTGATAAATTTTTAGTTCTACAAAAAAATCATAATTATATGGCTTAGATACAATTTTAAAATAATTATATTATTATTGTGTTACAGTCACAATTTTAAACTTATGTATAGATGGTTTTAATATTTATTATAATTAATGTTTATATAATTTAGATGTCGCTAATTAAGTTTAAATAGAAATTTAATAAAAATCTTAAAATAAATTCACATTTTTATTAAAAATTTAAAGTTGAATTTTATTAAATTATTTTTATGTAGATAATAATGACTATTTAATATGTGTGTTAAAAATGTTGACAATCCATATATATAATTGTCAAAATGACATTAATAGTAACATTTCTACATTATTTTTCAAGAAATTCTACAAATTATTATTGTGGTAATCAAATTGTAGCTTCCACCTACAAATTTAATGTGGTAATCATTAATGTAGAAAAAATTGTAGATATTGCCACACATATTATATTGATTTTAAACAAAAAAAGTGTAAAATGTAAAAAATATACAATATTGAAATATATGGAAATACTACAATTTCATAAATAGTGGAATATTTACAAATTGAAAAATTGTGGATAATCTACAGTACAAAGGATTGTAGGCTAGCTACAAATTTAATATATTGTGGAGTATCAACACTCCAATAAATTATAGACAAACAACAATAACATATGAAATTGTGGATATGCAACAATTTTAAAGCCACATTTTTATTTTTTTTTTATTTATAACCACAATAACAATGTAGAAAAATTGTGGAAAACATGCTTGTTTGTTGTAGTGTGTTTTTGCGAATTTTATAAAGACCACAATACATAAAAACAAGAAGATTTCCCAAGATAAAGTGATTACATATGAAGTATTACATAAGATTATGAAGTCTTTATAAAAAAGAATCTCTCATATCTAATGCTTCACTAGGTATTACAAGTAAACTCAGATAAAGTGATAATTTACTTAAACAAAATGGAAATAGTATAGGGAGTTTATAATTGACACAATATGGTCGTTTAGATGTGGCGTTGCAAAACATGCTCATTCCTCCTTGTTTCCCACTCAAGGGAAACTCTGAAAGGCCATAGCTCATCTTATTCAGAGGTGAATATCAACGTCATTCACATGATCATTTGAGTCAAATTATGAAATACCCAACATAACACAAAATTTGCAGAAATTTGTAGTATATAATGGATTTGTAAAATGTTTGCAACCTAATATTCAATAGAAAAAACTTGAGTGCCCAACATAGCACAAAATTTGCGAAATTTATAGCATATAATGAATTTGTAAAATGTCTGCAACTTGATCTTCAATAGAACAAAACTTGAGGTCTATGTCACTATTCAGAACTTTCTCCCGAATGAAGTGCATATGAATCTCAATATGCTTAGTTATTTGATGCTAAACAAAATTGTTTGCAAGAGCAATACAATTTTGGATGTCATATAGAAGAAGAGTACTTCCTTTGATTCCCATATGAAGTTCATCCGATAGTAGTTTTAGCCACATCGATTCCTTTGATTCTTCCATAGCACTTCAGTACTTTTTTTAAGTAGAAAAGATAGATATTGTTGGTTGTTTCTTGCTACTCCAAGTGATTGCACCTACACCCAACTTGAAAACATATCTAGAAGTATATTTTCTATCCATAATATCACCAACATGGTCAAAATCACAATAACTACAAAATTTGCATCATGACAAGAAGAATAATACAAACCATAATTGATTGTACCTTTGATATACCTTTGAATCATTTTTGCTATTTTCCAATGGTCCTCATAAGGATCTTGCATGAATCTAGAAATAATTTTAATTATGTAGGATATATCAATGTAGTGATAGTCAAATAAATCAATCTACCAACAAGATATCTATATAAAGTAGGATTAAATTGATCACAAATGTGTTTTAGATTTAATATAACTCCAATTTCCATAGGAATAGAGATGGGATTACAATCAATCAAGTTAAATATTTTAAGAAGGTTAGAAGCATACTGTGCTTGAGATGCAACAATAGATTTGTGATTTTGACAAATAATCATGCCTAAGAAATGATTTAACAATCCTAATCACCATTTCAAAATGTTGTCGTAGCTTCTATTTTATTCTAAGAATTAGATTCTTATCACTACTAGTAATCAAGAGATCATTGACATATAAGGAAATAATTATAATATGACTACTTTCATATTTTTCAAATAAATCATTATAAACCGAATAATTTTTGAAATTAAGATTTTGAATTTTTTATTTATCTTAGCATATCAAGCTCTAGGAGTTGGTTTAAGAACATATAAAAAAATTAGGCTTACATACATATACTTCCTTATGAGGTTCTTCAAACCCTTTAGGTTGATGCATGTAAATTTCTTCTTTCAAATCACCATTTAAGAAATCATTTTTAACATCCATTTGGTGAATCTCCCATCCATATTGAGCAACTAGAGCTAGAAGAATTCTAACAATTCTCATTTTAGCAACAAGAGAAAAAGTTTCAACATAATATAAAAAAGGTTTTTGAGTAAAGCATCTACAACTAATATTACCTTCAATTTTTCAATCATACAAGTAGAGTTATACTTTATTTTATACAACCATCTCTATCATACAATATTTATTTTATCAAGGAAGAGGGACGAATTCCCAATTTTTATTTTTTATTAGAGCATTGTATTCATATTTCATATCTTCAACCCACCTTTTATCTAGACTAGTTTCTTCAAAGGATTGATGTTCAACCTCATACAAGGTGACAAGGTTTGATAAGAATGTTGATTATGGGTCTTCTTTCTCATATTATTAGACCGAGAATTAAAACTAAATTTTGAGCCCATTTAGGCATTCTAGACTTGTAGACACTAAATTACACACTTGGGTACATTTTTAGGTCCTAATCACGTACTACTATTCATATGATTAATAAGCGAGAAAAGAAGTAATTGACATCTATAGTTGGCCTCTTTTCGGTCTTTCTTGTTTCCTCTTTGGTATTACATACCCCACAACTTAGTATGATCTTCATTGCTTTATCTTTATTGACTCTAGACACTAGCTCCTAGCCAGGACGCTGACGCTCAGATGACCTCGTCCCCTTTGGGCGCCCCTAGCCTCTTTATATCTTACTCACCTCTTTTATCTTTTGAGCATCTTGTTTTCTTATGGGCCAACCTTTTAGATGTAAATTACAAAATTCAAACAAAGGAATCATATAAATATAAAACTATGTAATCATAATAAAGGACCAAACTCTAAGCATCTATTATCATCACCTAAGGTTGCATCCAAAGGCATTCTAAGAGCATCAAGGCATCCATCTAGCACTCACTCAAGGGACAAGGGACTACATTTTCTGCATACACAGGATAGGAGGCTAAGTTCATTTTCCATACACACATCTATCTACATTGCTACATCTAGATATTTCTCGTTATCAAGTACATCTTGCACAAGAGATTCTTAGGGCATGATTCCAAACACATGCATAGAAAAATACGTGGAGTGTGAGATATAGTGCAGTGCTGCTGTCGTAATTTCACTATATTGGGTGACCTCTAGGGTTAGTATGACTCCCCATTTACATATTTTTATTTTTAGGATTTGATGTATTTTGGGGTTTTACAGAGATCATTTGTTTTGTAGGTTACATGTTATTTCTGTGGACATAGTGCGAGACATAGGTGAAAAATAATGAAGGTTAGTGAGTACCTTGAGACACGAGAAAAATTAGATTTTGAGAATTTACATAGTCACAAGCACCCAAAAAAGGTCTCTGGCACCTAGACACCCTTGCCCCAGTCTAGATGCCCTAGTCTAGTCTTATCTGGAAATTACAAAATTTTCTCGAGTACGATTGCGATAGTTTCCTCCTCCTATTCATCAGTTTTCCAGTCTAGCACACTTTGGGATTTATTGTGAAAGAAGCTAAGTCTATTGTTCCTCTCTTTCACTTAGGGTTTCAATTTTTGTTGGCTTATTTCTTGCGTCAATATTTGTTATAGCGTTTATCATCATACGCGACTCTGAAATATCTAGGGTTTATCATAAAAATCTATTTATGCTAAATCATTTAGTGAACCCGATGATTCAAACCATACCTTCTGAGAATGTATCAAAATTTATCTTCTTCTCAAGTCATGGATCAATATTCTTATCTTTTTTTCACCCCAACTAAGGTTTCAAGCATGGTTACTATACGTACCCAAAATTGTAGGGTACCCAAGTATGTGTTAACATCCCACATGCCCCGCTTAGCCCCTACGTGCTTTGTTGTTCTCTTTTCCCCTCTTTTCTTTGTTTTTGTTCTTTAGTTAAAACCACCGCACCGCCTACTTGGCGGTCTCGTGACCACCACCCGCCAATCGGGCAATGGTCCATAACCGCCCCTACGCTCAGGGTGGCGGTCCTTCACGTGTTTTCTAGAATGCTCTTTTAACGTGACTCACGTAAATTTCAACGTTTACCAGCTTTTTTCACCGCCTTTGGCTTGCATTAATGATTCTGGTTCCCTGGAATAGTGTTTTGGCATTGTTTATGGTTTAAGAGATCAATTTGGTTTTTACCTTTGGGTAATTGGAAATGCTATAAATAGTTGGCTTGTGCTCAAGCAAATGGCCCCTCAAATTTGCCTCTGAATTTCTCATTTCAATAGCTTAGCCTTTCAGTTTTGTTTAGGATTCATAGTTTCATTTCTTAGATGCATAGTTAGCGTTGTTTAGCTATCAGAAAGCCACATATTCTCCTTGTGCAAAGTGTTGTTGTCATTTCATCCAAATCAATTGGAGTAGGATAGTTTCATTTCAATAGGAAGCCATTAAAGTTGTAGGTTTTGTTCATCAAACAGATAGTTTCAGGTGCTGGACGTTTTATGTTGCATGACTCACAATAAATCCCGCTAGGAATTGCATAAGCCAAGCTCTGTACTCTTGCGCTATCCCTCTCCTACTCGCATTGTATTCAGTCTACATCCTAAGCTGCCTTTGTTCCAATATCTACTCTTGTTGATGCTAGCATTACATGCTTTTCTGGATCCACGTGAGCACAAAGAATGAGGAGATCACACTGAGGGGACAAGGTCACACACCATCGATTCACCACTATTCTGCAGAATCCAGGTTCTAGCTTTCAAAGTTCTAGTTAAAAGCATATCAAATAGAGTAGCTAATCATTTCATTTCAGTTAAATTTTACTTTTGATATTGCCAGGGAAGCTGTGGGGATTGATAGTTTCTGAGAAACTATGATTCACTCCTCACTTCTGAGGTAGGATCGAGAGTCTTTCAAATAGAGTAGATCAGTTATCAAATTATTTAGAATAGATCTAAAAACTGCACAGACAAGTAGCTATACTCGGTTGCTTTGTTTGTTTTAATTACGTTATTAGTTTAGTTGTCAATTTTAGATATATTAGATAATTTCTCTTTAAATTTTGTTCAGTAGTTTATCAATAACTATCAGATTTAGGAATATACATAGACATATCTTACGCAGTTAAATTATTTTGTCATTAGTTAGATTTGTATCATTTCCTTTTGTATGACAATCACGGGACCTAGAGAGCCCAGAGAATACGTATTCGAGCCAATCGTGCCTCAACCCAATCTTATTACGGCAATAACTGATATAGATCAGAACCTTAGAATCCAAGTCTTCCGAACAATAGTAGACTTACAATGATCAGCTCACGCTAAGCGGTTAAATATAGAAGACGACCAAGCACACGTTTTGGTCAAATCAGCCAAACTACAGATTACTCTAGATAAATATCCGCATGACTGTAGAAGGACTTGAAAGAGAGAAAATGTTTGGTTGTGACCCTTTGGTCCCACATAGCCAGACGCAGGAGACACTCTCACAGACATAGATACTAGCTTAAGAATTCAGGTTGCAAGAACGCCTGTGAGATACTCTGAGAAGATCACACAATTGTTAATTCTGAATATAGAGGCCGAGAAGGCATACGACTATTGGATACTAGGGATTAGGGACTGATTCCACACATGACCATAAGCAGTCCACAACAACCACGAATCTACGGTTGTGACCCACAAATCCCACAACCCAACGAGCCTACAGGTCAATCTAATGTTGACGCTGGCTTACACACATTAATATTTAGATCCACTCCACTTCCACCTATCATCATCACACAGTTATCCTTGTTAGATGTAGTAGCTAACAAAGCTAAAGATTTCTAGACTAGACCAGAGAATCACCATAGAATCCGCTATATATCCATCATCCATCATATGACCCTATCTGGAGACATACACGAAACCATCCCAGGTCATTTTCCACGTATCCCACAACCTATAGATCGATCACGCCAGAGCTCGATATTGATTGGAGCCTTCGAGCAGTCATCCTCGCCGACCGATCTATCACGCCAGTTCAGGTTAGGAGGGCCTTCTTTGCCTTAGATTCATAGATTCCATTAGTGTGTGTCGAAGATATAAGATTTCCTAACTAGTTTACCCATACCCTACGCATAATCCATCCCCACCAGCTGTCTCGGCATGACCTCGAGAGGTCGGGTGCGAGGAAGAGTTACTTGTAGATTCCCATGCTCGCTTGTCACTTTTCCATCGTACAAAATTGGTGAACCCGACGTGAAACAAACAACTGCAACATCTTCCTTATCTCTGTCTTCCACCTTCCCTCCTTCCCATTATTCTCATGGGTATTCATATACCCCCCGAATATGTCGGATTCGATGCATATGGCAGACCTCTCCTAGGTCTTGAGGCATACTACGCTCAACTGAATAGACAGTCATCACCCTCGCTCTCAGTATGGGGTGACAATTATTCAACCAACCAGTTGTCAACACAAACTCCACCTCCAAAGACTAGATATAGCTCATCTTTCCAAATAGAGGAGTTGGATCAGCTCGCTCAAATGCAACACACAGAGCCTTCAGGCTCGAACAATATGACGTTCACAGGAGAATCTGGTTCATCTCCTCAGGTGCTACTTAGACCACAAATTAGTAGACAATCAATCCCATACCTAGTTTTAGATGATGAACATTCAATGCGTTATGCCAGAAATGAACAACGCTCTCGGGTATGTACCCACCCATAGGAAGTTTACAAACACAACCCGAGGTCTCTTTTCAAGAAAATACCTCCATACCACTACATATAGGAAATGCCCTCGGGGAAACTTGGCAGGGAAACGATCAGTTCATAGTAGGGTATCACATGCCTATACAACACCAGGATATACAACAAATGCCACTAAGGCAAAATACCGTGACTTTACCAAATGAAGTCATTTCACTTTAGTAGAAAAAGTTAGGGGGTTAGAAATTGCTCAGAAAATCACCATTCTCAATTCATGCAGCAGAAATTCTAATCCTCCACACCATCCTAGCCAAGTAGACCTCCTCACAGGAATAGGCACGTTAGGCATGACTCCCCAGTATTCACAACAAACACCAACTAGAACCGCCATTTCTAACACCGTTCCGATACCTCCCGGTCTAGTACAAAATAATCCATTCCTAGACAATACCCCTTCATACTTAAACATGTACTCCAAATCACCACAAGGGGATATGTTCTCCTCTCCCGGCATGTTTTCAACCACAAGGGTTTCCTTATGCCTCTACCAATGCATACGCTACGCCATATCAACAACCCATTCCACCGCCACCCCCCAAAGACACCATCAATGGTCGAAACCTACACGATAGGGACTTATTCAGAATATTTGAAAGAACCCTTAGACTTCACCATACGAAGTGTTATGCTTCCAAGACCTCTTCCCGATTTTCCCAAATACAAAGGTGAGGGAGATCCGAATGCACATATCAAGGCTTACGCCACACCATTCGAGAACTCGCTCCTCGGGATGGGGTTGTTGCTTGCTAAAATATTCCCAAAACCTTGGAAGGCATCGCCCTCGATTGGTATTATAGAATACCTGAGGCTTCCATCCATTCATTTAAACAACTCGTTTCAGAGTTCATTAAAGCATTTGACATGAACAAACTATTGAGAACAGGAATCAGGGAATTCTTGCACATTAAGCAAGAACACAATGAATCTGTCACTCATTTCATCCAAGGTGGCGTACAGTTCTTTATTCTTCGGCAAGTGCTCCAAACATGGACCAAATGGAACTATGTGATTTATTCCTTCATTCTCTCAGCAGAGAAGTAAAGGAAGAAGTCCAGAAGTTCCCACTAAGGACTTACGATGAAGTACTTGAGAGCGCTCTCCGAATAGATCAAGCGGCAATAGATAGCGGTCATAAGACGTATGGAGCAAAATGAGAGGTTAATCACCTCCAACCAGAATACTACGACTTATCCTACTACCACAAATGTCAATCAAGGACCTAAAATCCTTAATAAAAATCACGGAGTGACAACAGATGGAGTAACTGATCAGCTAAAAGGGTAAATGTTGTGAATACTCCACCACTAATGAACAATCAACGAAACAACAACTTTACCCCAACAATCAATGCAGTGGATTTTAATCAACAACAACAACAACAATGGTGAAACCCTACATAGGGTCCAAGCCAAAACTCAATTGGATATCAAAACCAAAATCAAAACCAAAAACAACAAATACAAAACTTTAATCCTAATAGGCAACGGTTTGATCAGAATTTTGGGCCACAATATACACCAAACCAACAAACTAGGAATTACAATCCTAACTCGTATTGTGGTTTCCACAAAATTCGAGGCCATGACACTAGAATGTGCCGTGACTATAATAAATTCATGCAACATTTTCCAGAGGAACAAAGACAACTCTTCATAGATATGTTCTTGGCAGATTCTACGTCACCGGCACCAAGTACTTTTACAGGGGTCAGTTTCCCCTCAAAATGCTCCCCTCAAGATCTTTAATGACCCTCCCAAATCACAATAACAATAGGTTAAATCCAAATGGGACAAATAAGGGCATAATGACAGGAAACAATGATCATGAAGCCTCGACTTCACTAAATCCATTAGTTGCGCACCACAATTAGGAAGTCAGCCACGACCCAAGATAGTCGGTTTAGTGGAGTTAGATGCCGAACTACCCATGGAAGCTATAATAAGGACACGAGAGTATTCCTCTCAGCCAAGTCCAAGTTACCTACCAGAGACAGATAACATCCAACAAATATTAGTAAAACCCATAGGTGCCTATGATTTAATTAGTGATCTAACAAAAACCTTCTCGCACATTTCATTTTTGGACTTACTGAAGAACTCTCCCACCCACAGGGCTGCTCTTTTAGAGGCATTAGGTTTGAGTCATTTAATTAACATCACTCCACCTCCCAAACACAAGTAAACCATATAGACTTTGATATCCACCCTCCGGGGCAGCTAGATAGGGATACCGAGTTTATATTCGAAATAAACAAAATACCAACAGATGCTGAGATTGCACGCAGAGGTGATCCGGCCTTACACTTGCAAGTGTGGGTTTATAACAATTATGTGAAACGCGTGATGATTGATGATGGAGCAGCAGTTAACATAGTCCCCTTCTCTTTCCTTCAAAAACTAGGGTATGGAGAAACGAATTGTTCCACGACTAGAAATACATTAAGAGGCTATGATAGCCTTAAAGCCACGTCGATTGGAACTATAATACTACCGGTCACCTTAGGACCCAAAACAATCTTGACTGAGTTTTATATTATAGATCGGAAACCAACTATAATATGATCCTTGGCCGACCATGGATACACCGTATGAAGGCAATCCCTTCTACATTATTTCAAGAAGTAAGATTCTTACATTTAGGAAAGGTGTTCATAGCCAAAGGTGATCCAAAACCATTCGATATACACCTAGCTGACTTAAAGAAAAGACCAGGCATTCACTCGGAGTTTGAACTCCCAACAAACCAACTTAATAAACCCACCGACGCAAAACCAGAGGAGAAGTTGGTACCTACAACAGATCTTGAGACTATGAGCCTAATCAAGACTATCCCAGCCCTCAAAGATGAGGCTAACATTGTAGAAATAATATCGTTAGGAACTACTACAAAAATTGTCAAATTATTAGAACAGGATCTACCGATGTTCCTACCATTTGATTCTGTAGGCATGGGATATACCCTAGGTGTTGGTTCTCTTCCAACAGAGGATCTCTGCATGGTGGAAGTAGAAGATGTTAACACAACAAATATCCCAACGTCCATATTCCCAGCTAAATATTGGACTCTCCATTTCATGGAGCTAGATGTCATTACGGAGTTCGCGCAGGTGTAATCTTTACTTCTCCAGAAGGAAAAGTCCTACCATTTGCCTTTAAACTAAATTTCAAATGTACAAACAATGGTGCTGAGTACGAAGCCCTCCTCCTTGGCCTTATCTTAGCTAAGAGGATCGGTGTTAATAACATCGTAGGTGTTAGAGACTCACAATTGGTAGCAAACCAAGTCTCTGAGGTGTATGAAACCAAAGCCGAGCACTTACAGCTCTACAAAACAGCTGTATTGAATTTAAGCAAGGAGTTTGACTTCATATCAATTGAAGCAATCCCGAGAACAAAATCTTCTCACCGATTCTATAGCAACCTCAGCATCACGCTTCACTCCAAACAATGAATTCGAAGATACCCGTTTCATGGTATCCCTTCGTACTGAACCATTGGTAAAAAAATGTCAAACCCTCTTTTAACAAACAGAGATGAGAACAAATCTACTATCCTAGACCACATTGATAGTGATAGAACCACTCTTGATTACTTAAATGCCTATGCAACGTTACATCTCACCCATCACGTGGTAGATTTGTCCTTAATCCCACATTCATCCTCCTACTTCGAAATCCCATGATGGAACTTCCCCCACAAAAGGAACTCAACATATACACAATAGAAAATGGAGACGATCTGGAATTACCTCCAGCCCCGCCTGAGTTTGAAGAAGGTAACACTTCTTTAATCGAAGAAACAATTGATATTAACATCGAACGGAGGATGAACCAAGGATATTGAAATTAGGATCCTCGTTAACTCCATCAGAAGTAGAAATACACACTCAATCCTCAAGGAACATCAGAAGGCTTTTGCATTTAATTATAAAGAAATGACAGGGGTTGCACCACACATTGTGGTACATAACCTCATCACTAAATCAGATGCAAAGCCGATTAAACAAAAATCAAGACCAATGAAACCCAAGGTAGCTCTCATGGTGAAAGAAGAGGTAATAAAACTCCTCCAAGTAGGATTCATCAAACCAGTCGATTACTCTCAGTGGGTATCTAATATCATTCCCGTGTTCTAAAAAAGAATGGGAAGATACGCATCTGCATAGACTTCCGAGACATTAACAAGGCATGTCCTAAGGATGACTTCCCGTTACCATCCATAGACGTCATTGTTGACGCAACAACTAGATTTGAGCTTTTGTCTCTCATGGATGGATTCTCAGGATACAATCAAGATCAGAATATCCAAACAAGACCAAGCTAAAACCACGTTTATAACTCCTTGGGAACCTATTGCTACGCTGTTATGCCATTCGGTCTCAAGAACACTGGCACGCTACATACCAAAGGCTATGACGTATATATTTCATGATCTTATTCATAAAATTGTAGAAACCTACGTAGATGACTTGTTGGCCAAAGCCAGGAGACGTTGTGATCACCCGAAGTACTCCGCATCATTCTTTCACGTCTAATAGAATACGGAGTCACGCTAAATCCAGAAAAATGCATCTTTGGTGTGACAGGAGGGAAGCTCCTAGGTTACATTATATCATCACGAGGGATCGATGTAGACCCAACCAAAATCCGGGTTGTTCTCAAATGATCCCACCTTCGGATGAATCTGAATCAGGTCATTTCTTGGAAAACTCGGTGCAATCCGAGATTCATCCTGACTTAAGTTTTTCCATTCATCCAATCAACAATCTACTCAAGAAAGATTATAGTATTGATTGACCGAAGACTACAATGAAGCTTTCAATGCAGTAGTTAAGCATTTCTGTTGTCACCACCCACGCTAATGCCACCTAAGCCAGACCGCCCTTTAATCTTATACTCACGAGCTACCAATGTCTCGCTAGCCTGCATGCTAGCCCAAGAAGATGATGACAAACGAGAATGTGTGATCTATTTTATTAGCCAAACGTTGCTCGACTATGAAACACGTTATACAAGTAGAACGAGAATGCCTTGCCATAATCTTCGCAACCAAACGCTTAAGGCATTACATGCTAAATCAAGAAACAAGGGTCATTGTAAAAACAGACCATTTACGAACTTTCCTCACACAAGGGTCCTTGTCTAAAAAGGTTGGATGCTTTATAACCTTAATGGGGAATTTCAATTAACATTTGTAAATCAGAAGTCCATTAAAGGACAAATCATTGCGGATTGGTTAGCTGATAACCCACTAGATGGAGGCAATCTAGTAGATCTGGACTTTCCCGATGAATGCATATACTACATCAAAACCAGACCTCCTATCTCTGAGTGTCCTTGGTATACTGATATTATTAATTATATCATGGACCATACGTATCCGTAAAGGTGCTACACCACAACGAAGAAGGTGGTTACGCATTATCGTAGCTAAATACGTCATTATAGAGCAAGTGCTCTATCGTAAAGCATTCGATGGAATGCTTCTAAGATGTGTCGACACAGAAGAATCCAAGAAGATTCTCCACGAATCTCACAGTGGAATATGTGGAGGCCACTTCGGTGGTCATGCCACCACTCGTAAAATACATCGGATGGGCTATTTCTGCCCACTCTAGAACACGACGCAGTAGAGTTTGTACGAAGGTGTCATAAGTGCCAAGAATTCTCCCACGAGATTCACATGCCAACACAAGCTCTACAACCAATCGCTACTCCATGGCCCTTTTCTACGTGGGGCCTAGATTTGATAGGGAAATTCTCTCCTCATCTACAAGATGGCCATAATTTCATAATCACGGCCACCGAGTATTTTACCAAATGGGTAGAGGCTATGCCTCTTACTACTGTACCGGGTTCTGTAATCGCCAAGTTCATTTTGAACCAAATCATTTGTAGGTACGGTGTCCCGCAAATCATTATCTCAGATAATGGGACTTCTTTTAAGAATGACGAAGTTCACGAATTGTGCAATAAATTTAAAATAAGCCATCATACAGCCTCCCTGTATTACCCTCAAGCCAATGGACAGGCTGAAGTGACAAACAAAACATTAAAAGCCATTCTTCTTAAAATTGTGAAAGAAAACAAGTGAGATTGGCATTTGAAGTTATATCCGGCCTTGTGGGCCCACCGAACCTCAATAAGAACACCAACAGGAGCAACTCCTTTTTCATTGGTATTCGGGGCAGAAGCAGTTCTCCCGCTTGAGGTTGAAATACCCAGTCTCCGTATCTCATTACAAGGGATTCTGGATGAAGACGCTTATAGAGAAGCACGTCTCTCCCAGCTAGAAAGCCTAGATGAGGCCAGGTTAGATGTTGAACAAAACATAGAGTCTATGCTAGACCGGATGTGTCGGCAGTATAACAAAAGGGTCTATGAACGAGACATATATGAAGGTGATCTAGTTCTAAGGCTGACAACCGATCGATAAAAAGACCGGTAGGAAGGAAGGAAGTTCCGGCCCAAATGGTTGGGCCCATACCAAGTCACGAAAGACTATGGAAATGGTGCATATCTCTTATGTACACTAGAGGGTGAGGAATTTGGTGAAACAATCAATTCCCTACACCTTAAATGATTCTACGCATAAGCGGCCAACACTATTTATATAAATATATCTACATTGCATCTTCATATAGTTAGGTTCATTTTTTCCACTTGTTTCATACAATTTTGTGATCAAGGAACTCATTCTCAAAGCAATTCATTACAAACTTCTGATGGTATTGGCATAAACACTCTAATCATACTTCTTCATTTTATAACGTCATCACCTGTTTCAGAATCATTTCATCAAATAAAGCTAGATATGACAAAGCCTTAACGGTAACCATACCAAGATCTGCATGCTTGTTCTCATCTTTGGTTTCTTCCTAGGATAGGTGTCTTGCCTATGGTCTGTTCTAGAAGCTTCATCGTGTCACATCTATCCCCTATGTATATCTCTTTGGAAATAAGAATACACTGACATTTTTCTCAAATAAACAAGTCAAATATAGATCAAACAGAAAATTTTAATTTTACACATTTCCTTGCCCCACCAACCTTTGGTGATGAGCTTGCATCTCTTACTAGTGACGTAGGGTTGGGAAAGGATGGGAATGCCCTTACTCACCTATACCTTGTCCATGGTGATAAGCCCACGCTTCTTACTAGTAGCATGGGGCAAGGTGTAGGGAGTCCTCTTGACAAATAAACATTGAAGGCAAGTCAATCAAATTCAAATGAACCTTTGAAATTTTGAGTCAAAAACAAATGAATCAGATGTCCAAAATTCCAAGAGAATTCAAAACCCTGAAACCCAGATTTTGTCTACCATGAGGCCATCTACGGATCTAAGTCTAGATAAACCACAAAGCAAGTTGCATCCCAAACTATGGAGTCACTCGAGTAGAGTAGGCTTGTAGCATCCTAATTTGGTTCCACCAAAGCTTTGTCTATCTCTCATCACTATCATTTCAACACATTTCATAACTTGTGCCCTTTCTAGCTCTTGGTGATGAGCCCTCGCATCTTACTAGTTGCGTGGAGTTAGGAGTGGGGCAAGTTTATCTGCTCATCATACCGGTTTATCATCACATTTTGTCAAAACAAATATGAAGTACCAAAAAATTGCCTATAAGAAGCTAGAGTTCGAAGTCACATTGTGTCTACATTATCATATATCAGCATCACGAAATACAAAAAGAAAGTAAACATTTGTATCATTTGTTCTCCATTGCATACATTCTGAGAAGCATATAAAAACAACATTATAATTTACATGCGTAATCAAATCATAAGAACATTAATACCAAGCGTCTGATCCAAGAAAATAATAATATATATATATATATATAAACAAACAAGTTTCCTGTACAATGCCATCATGCGCTAAGCATGGTCAAAATGCTCAAAGAGCCCGGAGATACAAAATACATCATAAAAATAGTCCAAGAGAGCCAAGTGGCTTCTCAACCCCTATGAGATCCCTCTGAGGGTGCACACCCACATCTAGGACTCCGGCTACGCCGGCGCTCTGAGTGCACGGAGGGCTCACGATCCCGAGGAGCAGCTGCGGTCTCGCCATGAGAATGACTCCTCATCAGCGCTCTGCTTGTCCTATACCCTGCCAGCTCTGAGACGGAGGGTAGACACCATCCTGGCCACATGCCAGATAGGGGGAAAAGATGTCGGTGTGCCTACCAACCTATGAAGGCTCCCCTGCATCCACGGATAGCTCTACACAGGTCTTCTCCATAGGGATCATCAGGGTATCGGTGCATACCCGTGAATCAGGTCTCGCCACTCATCGGCAGTCTCTGCAAGCAAAGGTGAAAAGCCAATTAGAAATGATCAAAAGATAAAAACAAATGTAAACAAAGGAGAGAGAGAGAAATTAAGGCAATCCTAACTAGAAACAAATGTTAAAAAGGAAGGATGATAACTCACTCGGATCGCCGGGCCTCCAAGATGGATCTCTAGGATCGGCACCTGCCACAGATGCCGCCACTGACTGGTGCACTCCTCCTGTGGCCGGGCAACATATCATCCCGCTACGGACTCATCCTCCCACCAAGGCCCTGAGAGAGTGGCTCCTCTGAAACCAGAGTCACCCTCTCCACACTCTGCTCCGCCCTCTCTGCCTGTAAAATATCCTGAGTGTCATGCCACTCAGGATCACTATCCTCCTCTCCACCTGACTCACTAGCCTCAGCCTCGGTCTCCTCCTCCATCTCTCCCCCTGTGAACTCCTCAGACTCGAGTCTATGTCAATAGGGTCATCACTGCTGTGAGCGGGACCGGGAAATCTGAAGTAAGGGTGCCTGAGGAGCACCGGCTCTCCCTCGAGCTCGTACTACTCGCCTAGCTGCAATGGGGACTCCAGAGTAACAACTATCCAACCCCGGCCTCTAGGACCTCCCCTGGCCTCTCGAACTGATCTATATACTGGCACCACCGGGGAAGCATACCCACGTAAGGCAGGCCAAACTACTGAGGCACTCGACCGAAGGGATGTATCTCCACCCTCCCCACCCTATCAACAAGCTTGCCCTGTGGTGGAGCAGGAAATCAAAGTAAGAGCCTCCTCGCCCCATAACCCTGCCATGGCCTGATACGGTGTGGCCTCCATGTCATCAGTGGTCAGGGAAGCAACTGGCTGGTGAGGTGCTCTGAGCACCGACATGTCTGTCCATCTAGCTGCCCTCACAGCTCCGGGATCTACCACCTCTACACCTCTACCATAGGGGATGAAACGCTCATAGACCCAACTCATAACTAGGGTCGGATGGCTCAATGACTACCCCTGTAAATGGACCACCCTGTACAGATCATGGTAGGTAGTCCCAAGTATGTCGGCTCCCAGTGTAAATCCGCCATGTCCCTCAATCTGCAATGATGGGGGACCAACAATAGAGTAGAGTGTCTCCTCCCTTGTCCCCGATCAATCTCGAGGCAAGGATCCCCATAATGGCCTGACGAATCAAGGGGATAGGTAGGCTAGGAATAGATCGACCCTCACCCCCTTCTTCAAACCAGTGGAGATAACTGCATCTCCCATGTATGAGGCCCACTGTGCTATCTGAGCCCGTGAACCTGCTGTCTCAAGAGTAAGTCATCTCCCGATGATCGGGACCCCCAAGATATGGTAAACGTCCTCCAAAGTAATGGTCCACTCACCTCGACCCTGTAATCGGAAAGTGTTCCGATCAACATCCCAATATGAAAATAAGTCACAAAGTATGTGACTGATGGTGCAACATGTGGAACCCGTGATATACGTAGTATACCAGCCCTCTGAAGAGTGTCCTACTCATCCTGAGAAAGGGCATCTAATACTGCTGGGAGCCAATCACACTCTCTCTCTCTCCCATCGAATGTACTCCTCCCTCACCTGCATACACCCAAAAACACACAAAACAAACAAGTTAGTATCCAAATGACATTAGAAAAATCATGAAAACACATAAGAATGCTAAAAATGCAAAATTAACTTCAAAAAGGTGTTGTTTGTGCATTCTGTGAAGGACCGCCGCCCTGAGCAGGGCGGTGGTTCCGTAATCACCGCCTTAAAGGCGGTGGTCTTGTAACCGCCACCCTGAATAGGGCGGCGGTTGTGTAACCACCGCCTGTTCAGGCGGCGGTCATGTCCCGAAAACCCACGTGGGTCATGTGCCCTAAAAAGGCCTAAAAACATGAAAATGACAATTTTTGACCAAAACAAAGCCTACCCAATAGGCGCCCCCTAGATGAACCTATTAAAACTAACATTTTCAAAAATTATCCCCCCATGACAAAGTTTTCAACATTTTAATATTTTGGGGATAAAAATGGTAAATTGAGAAAAACTAACCTATGATCTCGCGGGTCGGTGTTCCACTCGTGGAGGCATGATCACGATCTCGTCCCGACGTTTTGACTATACTCTCGTGAGAAACCGTCACCGTGGGTCCCAGAGCTCAAAATCAACCAAATCAACACGCAAATGAATAGGAAAATGGGCCCACTTTTACATATATAACAACCTGACTTGTTTTGAATGCCCCTTTCTACGGGTTTGGAGCACCGACGGAGGTAAGTTCTTATCCCCACACAAATGGTACGTCCTCATTTCATGATATTTTAGTATTTATTTTTTGATTTTTTTGTCTATCTGCACTTGAGTTCTCTTTTCATTTTGCAGTAGTAGCGAAATTTCGATGATGGTCATTCCGACACACATGACGTATCGTATAACTTCTAACTTCCCATTTCAGGACCGCCATACTCGGACCCACCGTTTTACACCTCTTCATGGCTAAAACACTTCTCCGAGGGGGCAATATGTACGTACCCAAAATTGTAGGGTACTACACCACCGGAATAACATAACACGTGCCCCAATGATGATACAGGTCTCCTCACAAGGTGTTCGGGATCCAAAAGCTCCCCAAGTATGCGTTAACATCCCACATGCCCCGCTTAGCCCCTGTGCTTTGTTGTTCTCTTTTCCCCTCTTTTCTTTGCATTTTGTTCTTCAGTTATGAAACCACCGCCACCCGCCTGGGTGGCGGTCTCGTGACCGCCACCGCTCAGGGCGGCGGTCCTGTAACCACCGCCCTGCTCAGGGTGGCGGTCCTTCACGCATTTTCCATAATGCTCTTTTAACGTGACTCACGTAAATTTCAACATTTACCAACTTTTTTCACCGCCTTTGGCTTGCATTAATGATTATGGTTCCCTGGAATAGTGTTTTGGCATTGTTTATGGTTTAAGAGATCAATTTGGTTTTTACCTTTGGGTAATTGGAAATGCTATAAATAGTTGGCTTGTGCTCAAGCAAATGGCCCCTCAAATTTGCCTCTGAATTTCTCATTTCAATAGCTTAGCCTTTCAGTTTTGTTTAGGATTCATAGTTTCATTTCTTAGATGCATAGTTAGCGTTGTTTAGCTGTCGTCAAAAGCCACATATTCTCCTTGTGCAAAGTGTTGTTGTCATTTCATCCAAATCAATTGAGTAGGATAGTTTCATTTCAATAGGAAGCCATTAAAGTTGTAGGTTTTGTTCATCAAACAGATAGTTTCAGGTGCTGGACATTTTATGTTGCATGACTCGTAATAAATCCCGCTAGGAATTACATAAGCCAAGCTCTGTACTCTTGCTGCTATCCCTCTCCTACTCGCATTGTATTCAGTCTGCATCCTAAGCTGCCTTTGTTCCAATATCTACTCTTGTTGATGCTAGCATTACATGCTTTTCTAGATCCACGTGAGCACGAAAGAATGAGGAGATCACACTGAGGGGACAAGGTCACACACCATCGGATTCACCACTATTTTGCAGAATCCAGGTTCTAGCTTTCAAAGTTCTAGTTAAAAGCATATCAAATAGAGTAGCTAATCATTTCATTTCAGTTAAATTTTACTTTCGATATTACCAGGGAAGCTATGGGGATTGATAGTTTCTGAGAAACTATGATTCACTCCTCACTTCTGAGGTAGGATCGAGAGTCTTTCAAATAGAGTAGATCAGTTATCAAATTATTTAGAATAGATCTAAAAACACATGACAAGTAGCTATACTCGGTTGCTTTGTTTGTTTTAATTACGTTATTAGTTTAGTTGTCAATTTTAGATATATTAGATAATTGCTCTTTAAATTATGTTCAGTAGTTTATCAATAACTATCAGATTTAGGAATATACATAGACATATCTTACGCAGTTAAATTATTCTGTCATTAGTTAGATTTGTATCATTTCCTTTTGTATGACAATCACGGGACCTAGAGAGCCCAGAGAATACGTATTCGAGCCAATCATGCCTCAACCCAATCTTATTATGGCAATAACTGATATAGATCAGAACCTTAGAATCCAAGTCTTCCGAACAACAACAGACTTACAATAGATCAGCTCACAGTTAAGCGAGTTAAATATAGAAGATGACCAAGCGCACACATTTTGGTCAAATCAGCCAAACTACATATTACTCTAGATAAATATCCGCATGATCAGAAGGACTTGAAAGAGAGCAAACGTTTGGTTGTGACCCTTTGTCCCATACCCGCCGATGATAGGAGACACTCTCACGCATATGATACTAGCTTAAGAATTCAGGTTGCAAGAACGCCTGTGAGATACTCTGAGAAGATCACACAATTGTTAATTCTGAATATAGAGGCCGAGAAGGCATACGACTATTGGATACTAGGGATTAGGGACTGATTCCACACATGACCATAGCAGGTCCACAACAACCACGAATCTATGGTTGTGACCCACAAATCCCACAACCCAACGAGCCTACAGGTCAATCTAACATTGATGCTGGCTTACACACATTAATATTTAGATCCACTCCACTTCCACCTATCATCATCACACAGTTATCCTTGTTAGACGTAGCAGCTAACAAAGCTAAAGATTTCTAGACTAGACCAGAGAATCGACCATAGAATCCGCTATATATCCATCATCCATCATATGACCCTATCTGGAGACATACACGAAACCATCCTAGGTCATTTTCCACGTATCCCACAACCTATAGATCGATCACGCCAGAGCTCGATATTGATTGGAGCCTTCGAGCAATCATCCTTACCAACCGATCTATCATGCCAGTTCAGGTTAGGAGGGCCTTCTTTGCCTTAGATTCACAGATTCCATTAGTGCGTGTCGAAGATATAAGATTTCCTAACTAGTTTACCCATACCCTACGCATAATCCATCCCCACCGGCTGTCTCGGCACGACCTCGAGAGGTCGGGGTAATTAATCTATGTGCTCACTCACTCCCTTTTAAGGAAAATAAGCATTACTGATAATCTGATTACTAAGAATTCCACTCTCATTCATGGTTATGATTCCACTACTTGCACATGCCTCGACACTACCATGTTACCTATACAAGTCGGGCCTAAGATTATTCCTACAGGTATTTTTTCATCATCGATGCTTCATTTCAGTTTAATCTCTTATTGGGTAGACCTTGGATTCACACAATGCATGTTGTTCCATCTACTATTAATCATTTTTAAGTTCCTACATGATGGTTATGAACACACCATTTTTGGTGACCCATATCCATTTAAATTTTGTCACATAGACCCCATTGTAGCTATGCCTATTCCTCCATCGCAGCCCATTCCATACAACACTATTGGTACATATGATATTGGTCAATCTAGTACTTCACAACCTTATTCAACCTCTGCGCAAGCATGCCATCCATTTCTATTTCACCCATTGTTTCTTCTCCAATAACAACTGCCACTCCACTCATTGAGACTCCTTTCACTCCTACATCTAGCTCACTTCCTACTAATATCCTTGATCACGCTACCCAACATAACAATACCAACATTGATGATTCTAATGACGAGGTTAATACCATTGAGCTTATTGATGAAAAATTGCACAATCTTCATTTTACTCCTATTGAGATAAATGAGTCATACTTCAATGATACTTTCGTTCTTCTTGGCCATAGTGAATATTAATTCAAGAAACCCCCTCCTTCTACTAATGCTATGGTAATTTTTTGGGGGTCTATCTATACCTTGGACATCATTTCACCTCCCTCATCCTCACGTGAGCAGCTTGCATTTGTGCTTCTTCCTTTCACATGCACTATTTTCAAGAATAATTCTTATTGGCCCTTTGTTAGTGCAAAATTACAGACACCAACGCGATCAGATTTCTAGGTTGATCACTCTTGCATCCAGTGTAATTGCACAACATGGAAACCTCTCTCCAAGTGTGGGACTTGGAAACTGAGAGAGGAATCTCTAGATTAGAGGCTGGTTCCTCAAACTCCTCTGATTTAGATCTATATTTTGCAAAACTACAGAGGTTTAGACCTAATCCTATTCTAACTTGCAAGGAGACAGGGGTAGAAGTGCAAAAAATTGAAACTAACTAAAGATGGTGATGCACCAAAAGGAGTGGTGAAACATATTAGTCATGCAAATAGACACGAGACCAAGGTTCTGACATAAAAACATACACAGATCGATAATGTATAACTTAGCATCCGAAATCAAGCAAATAATACAAACAGAGGATTGAAACCCATTCACGAGCTTGCATTATCAATTTAATATCAAAATACGCATTACACCCTCGGAGAGGTAAAGAAAATCATGTCTACAATCCTTGAGAGGTCGATACTTCATCAATCCCTTGAAGAAAGTGAAAGAAGAAGTCTGCTATACCAAAAAAATGTTCCCCCTTTGAAATGAACCCAAAACTGGCTTTAAAATGCAAGGGTCGAATCCAGGGAACAGGAGACGTACAAAGGCATGGGTGCCCATTATTTCTTGACTGTAGGTGTATTAAAATGGCATGGAGGACCTTACAAACCATACCCTGTCATTTTGACCGGATAACAGGAGAATGCGACCCATTCTGCATTAAAACTGGTCGCTGGAATGTCATTTCCGGCCATGAATACGCGTCAGAGCTGTTTCTCGATTTTCCTCCCTCCAGACTACTCCAAAACGCAAAATTGACCCCGGAATCGTGTAGAGAATTTCACCAGCTTTCCGTTGACATAAAAAACGTGCAAAACCGAGCTCTGGATCGAAAGTTATGGTGATTTGAAGATCTAGGGCACAAAACAGGCGACAGCGTGTTTTGAAACCTTTCCCGCGCTCTGCCACCTGGTCGACACGTGGCACATGCTGATTGGACGAGCAATTCTCTCTCTTACGTCTTTCGCGGGCTTTCATTTGAAATCTTTGACTTTTGTGATCTTGGAACATTTTCCACCTTCCGCCCGCGCCCCCGCCACTTGGGACACGTGGCATGTATTGATTGGTTCACGAACTCCGCCGGTCTTCCTTCACTTTTATCCCTTTTGGCTTCGATTTGGCCCAAAATTTCCAACTCCTCCCGAGCTCCACACTTCTATGCTCCATTGGACACGTGTCCAATTTCTATTGGCTCGGGCCAGCGCTTCAAATCTTGCCCTTTGACCTTTTGGCTTCTCTTTGTTGACACGTGGCAATTTCTCAATGGTTCTCGGCCTCTTACGGTCTTCCAGCGTGCCAGCGTCCATTCGTCCCCGGACGTCCCATTTGATTTTGGACCTTTTGGGACAATTTCAGCCGATTCGGCCGGTTCGGGTATTTCTGGCCCGCTTGTCCCACTTTGTTTGGACTGACTTGACTCTTTCGGCCGGTTCGGGTCCTTTTGTCCCGCGCGTCCCAATTGCTTTTGGGCTCCTTGTGCTGATTTCGCGCGAACCGGCCGGTTCGGGCATTTCGCGTCCATTTGTCCCACTCGTCCCGAACTGCCCCTCTCAGCAGTTAGTCGATTTTCTCTCTCGGCCGAACCGGCATTTCGCGCCCGCCGCGTACTTTCGTCCCACTTGTCCCAAATGCTTTGTGGGCCGCTGGACTCATTTCGGCCGGTTCGGGCGGTTCGCGTACCTTTGTCCCATTTGTCCCACCTTGTGCTGGACTAGGACTTAGCCGATTTTCACAATTTTTTCTGGCCCAAACTACTTGCTTTCTGCAACCTTCTCCGAACTTTCTCAAAGCTTGCTCCTTCCTTCTTCGGCCTGGGGAGTTTAGAAAGATTCCTGAAGGGACCCTAGAAACCTGATTTTGCTCTGAATCAGTCATTTTTCTTGGAATTTGGACATCCTGATGCATGTTATCAAATTTACCCTGGGGGGTGAATTTTGGATAACAATTTGGCGACTCAGCGGGATCATCTGCCTGCTAGATGAAAAGGCCAGTTGCCTGAAGCCATCCATTGGGCATGGAGTCATCAAATATTCTGTTAGAATCCAAACTGACTCAGAATGTGCGAGGAGGAAGATGGAAAGAGACCTGATTTTAGCAAAGACATGCATCATCTCCATGGACAGCAAGCTGTGCCAAGGCACTTAGGGAAAACAAAACTAATCTACAGCAAAACAATGTGCACAAGCACTTGGAGGAAAGAAAATCTAATCTAGTATTTACAGATGTAGTGAACCTCCCTCTAGAAGCAACGCTTGAGATAGATTCCATTTACTTGGAATCAGTAGTTCTTCACCATCCAATGAGGCCAATTGGAAAGCATTGTTGCTCTTGCACTCTGTGACCATGTATGGGCCACTCCAAATGGCATCAAATTTTGAATGCCTTCTGGTTTTGCTCTGTCCACATCCCATTTCAAAGCACTAGATCTCCTACTTGAAAAGATTTGTCTTTGGCCTTCCTATCAAAGGTCTTTTTGATCAAAGCTTGATCCTTTTCCATTGCTTGGGATGCCTGATCTCTGATCTCTTGCAGCTCCATCAACTCTGCATACCTCACCTCCATGGGCTCAAACTCTAGTAACTCCAGCTGTTTCATGAGTTCCAACGTTGGCAACTCAAGTGACATGGGCAAGATTGCCTCTCTTCCGTAGACAAGCCTAAATGGAGAGTTACCTGTGGATCTTTTGGGAGTTATCCTATCAGCCCATAAGGCTGACTTCAGTTTGGTATGCCAAGCCCTCTGATTCTCATCAAGAGTCCTCCTAATGATCCTCAGCAAGTTTTTGTTTGTAGACTCGGCCTGGCCATTACCTTGAGGGTAATAGTTTGATGAAGTGCTCAGGTAGATTCCGTTCTTGACAGCCCACTCAGTAACTTTAGATCCAATGAATGCCAATGCATTATCAGAGACTATTGTAGCAGGTACACCAAATCTGGTAGTTATCCCCTCGTAAAAGTCCAAGATGCTAGACTCATTCGCCTCTTTGAGTGCTTTTGCTTCTATCCATCTGGTGAAGTAGTCTGTGGCTGTCAAAATCCATTTGTGCCCTTGGCTCGAATTGGGATTGATGATTCCAATGAAGTCCAAACCCCACTGCATGAATGGATGATCTCACCGTAATTGGATGCAATGGAAGGGCGGTGAGTCTCTCTTTCCCGTGAAGAATGCACAATTCTTACACCTCTTGATCCATGCATAGCAATCACTTTGAAGATTTTAGGCCAATAATAACCAGCCTTCATGATTTTTAGAGTCATTACTCTTGGTGCAAAATGGCCACCACTGGCCCATCATGAAACTCTTTTAATATCCTTTGGATCTCGACTGTGTTAATGCATCTCAAAGAAAGCACTCCATTCACGTCCTTCTTAAACAAAACTCCATCAATGATGGTATATGGAATTACTGCAACCCAGTATCTTCTTTTTGCTTTGCTCATTTCTAGAGGGCACATGCCCGTCTGTAGGAAATGTATCATATTTTGAGTCCAACAGGGAGTGGACACATCATCATTTTCCTGTTTTTGATTATCTTGTAATAGCAGGACAGCGTCTTCTTCATCTTCTGGGTTGTCTGGTTGTTTGGAAGCGAGCTGCTCACACAAACCTTTGCCTCTTACCAGCTTGGTGATCTTGATCTCAATGTCATACTCCATGACACGGGTGATCCAACCTGCCCTTTTCTCATTCAAATCCTTGTTGAGGAGGAAATCCTTAACCCCAGCATGTGAGACCAGCAACTGTACCTTGTTGTTTGAGACTAAATGCTTGAATTTCTTCAAGCTTCTGATTACTGCAAGCACATGCTTTTCAATAAAAGAGTACCTCATTTCGCAGTCACCTAGGCTCTGGCTGAAGAAGGCAATCGGCTGCTCATCATTATCTTTGTTCTACTGTACCAGAATGGCAGAAATAGTGTCATCACCTCCAAATGCATAGAGGATGAAATCCTTGGAAAAGTCTGGGTTGATGAGAGTGGGTGCCTGGGAGATGGCTTCTTTGATTGCTTCAAAACTCTCCTTGCCTTCTGCCGTCCATTTGAAAAGCCATGTTTTTCTTAACATTTTGGTGATGGGCTTGACAAGGGCTGCAAAATTTGGGACAAACTTCCGAACAAAGTTTATCCTTCCCGGAAACTCGAAGGGCTTTTTGACTTGCAATGGTAGAGCTCTTATGGCTTCCCTCTGGATCAATTGCTAATCCTTCCTTGGAGACAATATGGCCAAGGAGTTTCCCTTCATGTGCAAGAAAGATGCACTTCTTAGGATTCAAAGACACTCCAAACTTTCTACACCTCTGAAACACTTGCCTGAGGTGAAAGAGATGGTCTGCAGCATTCTTTGAGAAGACAGTAATATCATCTAAGTATATCAGCACTATCTTGTTGATCAAGCCTTTGAATGCCATATCCATAGCTCACTGGAATGTTGCTCCGGCGTTCGACAGTCCAAATGGCATCTTCTTGTAAGCATATGTGCCCCATTTGGTTGTGAAGGCTGTCTTGAACTGGTCTTCCTCCTTTACCATAATCTGATTGAAGCCTGAGTAACCATCCAGTAGTGAAAACCTTTCTGAACCAGCTACGACCTGCAATATTTGCTCCATGGAGGGGAGTGGATAATGGTCCTTGAGAGAGGCTCTATTCAAATCTCTGAAGTCAACACATAGCCTGATCTCTCCACTTTTCTTTCTGACTGGAACTAGGTTGGCAACCCAACTAGAATGCTTGATTGGGAATATAATTGCTGACTCAATCAGCTTGTCCAACTCTTTCCTCATGAGAGGCTCCATGTGTGGATTGACTGGTCTCTGTTTCTGCCTGATAGGCTTAGTATTTGGATCCAACTCGATTGTATGCTGAGCTAAGTTGGGATTGAACCCTTTCAAGTCTTCATAGCTCCAAGCAAACACGTCAGGGAATTCTTGACATAGCTGTATGAACTCATACCTTTCCTGTTCAGTTGTCATCTTTCCAATTTGCAGTGGCTTGTTCTCTTCTACCAAGATGGATGCCGAATCTTCCCTCTTGACCTGAATATTTGCTTTCTCCTTTCTAAACTGATCATTGGGGTTAAAAATGGACTCCAAGGTGACAAGTCCCTTGGGCAGCTTGTCGGGTTCTCACCATCACTGGTCACCATATTCTTGTTTCAACATCTCTTGATTCTTAGCTGAGAACTCAGCTTCTTCTTGCAAGAAGTGGATGATTTGCTGGTCATTCTCAAATACTTGCCAATTGACATCGTTATCCGGCACTGAAGGCCTCACAATCACGTGGATGTTTGGCTGTACCTTGTCTTGTTGAATGTTTTCTACAATGTCAAAGGCTGCCCCTACTGCTGCAAGCCTGTCAGCAGCTTGATTCTCTTTTCTGGGAATGGCCTTGATGCCGAAACCCTCAAAATCTTCCATGAGGTCCCACACCCTGTTCTTGTAGCATCTGAGTAGATCATTTTTGGCAGCATGCTGTCCCTTGACCTGATTTACAATCAGCTCACTGTCCCCAAAAACTTGCAAGTTATTTATTTTTCTCTTTATTGCCCAATGCATCCCTTGCACCAAGGCTTCATATTCAGCAGTGTTATTGGAGCATGCAAATTGAAATCTAAAAGCTGAATAATACTTTACTCCTTGAGGTGAAATAAGCATGGCTCCACCTCCTGCGCCTTGTCTACTCCTTGATCCATCAAAAAACAGTTGCCATACCTCGTTGTCATCCTTGTGGTTTGGCTTGGTGATGCTAGGAATAGGTTGACTTTCTTCGTGTATACAATAGACCCCTAGCTCAGATTCTTCTACTTCTTGATAAGGATCAAAAGCATGCACCTTGCTTGCCCATTCATCAAGAGTCAAATCTGGGATACTTCCAACCTTAGTGTCGGCTTCATCAGTGCCAAGGTGATCTTCTTGATCAAATCTTGAGCAATTGGTATTAATATGACTTGGGGTATAGGGCTCAATGTGGAAATCCGCAATAGGTTTTGACCTAATTGTAGCTTTAGTTCCATACCTCATTACGAGCAGGCATGTGTGACCAATCGGCGGACAAATATCCCCCGATCTTGGTAGTAAAGTCCCTTGACAAACAGAGGGAAAAGAGTGGTGGAAGGTCTATAACTGATATATCTTGTAAGACAACAACATTTGGACATGCATGCAAGTAAGACTCAAATTTCTAATCACTCCAACTGTTTGCTATTGCTGTCCCATCCAGCTGCACTACTCCCTTAGATGTTATTTCATCTTTGGAGCCCTAGGCCGATCAGGCTATCTGTTTAGGCATTCTTGAGCTACTTGCCCTGCAGTCTATCATGCAATTATGCACTAGCTGATTTCCAATGATTAACGAAACATAAAAGGGGGAGGTTTCAGCATTCTACCTTGTTGTGCTCCATGATTTCCTTCAGGCTGGGCAGCATTTGTAAGCACTTTGTCTTGCCTCTGAACCTGTTGATTCGAAGTTGGCCAATCCTTTATGGCAGCTTGCAGCAGATCTCTTTGGCCTGGGATGGATAGGGATTCCCACATAGATATATTGACGTTTGTTTTCTTCATCTGATCAATGATACTGAATGGTGATGAAGGATCTCTCTGCTGTCCCTTGATTTGCACATTTGCTCCTTGAATATGGGCAGCAACAGCTGGCATTTGATTTGGCCAAGGGGCTGTTCTTGGCTGCCCTCGTGCATTTGAAACTGGGTTTTGCTTGCCAATCATTTGTGGAGCTGTGGAAGGTTGTGGATTGGCTGGGGCTAACGCAGCAGTTCCTCACCCAAATTTCTCCTTTTTGACCTTGTGTTGGCTGCAACACCTTGAGAGACTGCCTGATTCATACCACAGAAATCCTCTGCCTGCCAATTTACCAATGTGGTGTCATTTGGGGCAGGTTGCTGTTGGAATGTTTCTTGTTGTTGGCTGTTTTCTTGACTACTTTCACCCTCCACACCAGCACTTGTTACCATTAAAGCTTGGGTTAAAGCACCATTATAGCACATGGATTGATTATGGGGTTCATTACATGGAAAACACCATTCATACTCCTGGGCAATATTGTTTTGTGCTGGTACTAATGCCTTAGAGGCAGATATGGCATTTGGATTATAGGGCTGGAATGGTCTATTGACAGGAGGCCTTGTTTGATTCATATTTGCAGCTGGATTAGGTGGCCTTTGAGGCTGATATGGCTGCCTATTAGGTTGAGCTTGAGGCTGATACGAAGGTCTAAAACCTTGAGTTTGCTGTCTCTTGAGTGTGACCAGCTCATTACCTAAATTTTGCAATTGCTTCATGACTTCTTGAAGCTCATTTGGGGCACTTGGAGATGAAGTGGAAGCTTCATTTGAACTCTGATTTCTAGGAGTGGGAGAAGGAGCTAAGACAGGTGCCTGACTAGTACTTGGGCTCTCTAAACTTGGATATAATGGCATTGGAGGCCTAGGAGCTAGCTTGCCAGCTTGAATCAGACAATTTTCAGCTCTAATGGCAATACTATAAGCAGCAGGGATAGTTGTGCCTCCCATGGATTGAATCAACATAGAAATATCAGAATTTAAAGCTTTAAGGTAGTATAGAAAAGCACCTTCTGCTGTTGGTCTGACTGCTACTGGAATTCTATCCCAAGATCTTTGAAATCTGAAGTTGAAGTCAGTTAGCTGCTCATTGGAAGCTCTCTTGATGGTTGTCAGCTGCTCCAAAAGAGACAAGTTGTCTCCCTTCTCTCCAAATTGATTATGAAGTGCAATACACAGCTGATTCCAGTTCGTGATAGAAGCAGCTTCAAGGCTCCTAAACCATTGCAATGCTTTCCCCTTGAATGAAGATGCCAGCAATTTGACAGCTACTTGCATCTCATTAATCTCATGGATTGCACAAATATTAGCAATGTCCTTGACATGATCACCAGGAGTGGTCTGATTTTCTCTAGTAAAATATGGAATGTTCTTCAATGCTGCAACTGGGATTGGATTTTGTGCATTGAGAGCAAGTGGGCTGCTGCCTGTGAAGTTGACATAGGGGTTTACTGGTTGCACCATTCTGAGTGGTCTTAAAACCCTTGTATACTGAAAGAAAGGTCGCTCAGGTGGAGGAGTTGAGAGAGTTCTGTTTGGTGGAGATGGAGACCTTTGAATCCTTCTTCCTCTTTGCCTTCTTCTTGGAGATAGTTGCAGGTATTCAAACAGCACTTCTTCTTCTCCAACTCTTGACCTTGTGATTCTTCTCATAAGCTTTTAGGCCTGACTGCTGAAATTCTATTGATTCCTCCCTTTGGAGTCGCCAGATATGCAAATAATAGCTCTTTTTAAGCAAGAAAATTGCAGCAGATGCATATCAACCTTGCTGCAATAAAAATGAGACCTCTTGTCCCACACCGTCGTTTAAACTGTTAGTGCAAAATTACAAGACCCACAGACGCCGATCAGATTTCTAGGTTGATCACTCTTGCATCCAGGTGTAATTGCACAACATGGAAACCTCTCTCCAAGTGTGGGACTTGGAAACGAGAGAGGAATCTCAGTTAGAGGGCTGGTTCGTCAAACTCCTCTCGATTTAGATCTATATTTTGCAAAACTACGGAGGTTTAGACCTAATCCTATTCTAACTCAACTTGAGGAGACAGGGGTAGAAGTGCAAAAATTGAAACTAACTAAAGATGGTGATGCACCAAAAGGAGTGGTGAAACATATTAGTCATGCAAATAGACACAGACCAAGGTTCACAACATAAAAACATACACAGACTGATAATGTATAATTTAGCATCTGAAATCAAGCAAATAATACAAACAGAGGATTGAAACCCATTCACAGAGCTTGCATTATCAATTTAATATCAAAATACGCATTACACCCTCAGAGAGGTAAAGAAAACTGTTACAATCCTTGGAGAGGTCTGATACTTCATCAATCCCTTGAAGAAGGTGAAAGAAGAAGTCTGCTATACCAAAAAAATGTCCCCTTTGAAATGAACCCAAAACTGGCTTTAAAATGCAAGGGTCGAACCCAGGGAACAGGAAACGTACAAAGGCATGGGTGCCCATTCTTTCTTGACTGTAGGTGTATTAAAATGGCATGGAGGACCTTACAAACCCATACCCTGTCATTTTGACCGGATAACAGGAGAATGCGACCCATTCCCGCATTAAAGCGGTCATTTGGAATGTCATTTCCGGCCATGAATACGCGTCAGAGCTGTTTCTCGATTTTCCTCCTCCAGACTACTCCAAAACACAAAATTGACCCTGGAATCGTGTAGAGAATTTCACCAGCTTTCCGTTGACATAAAAACGTGCAAAACCGAAATGGATCAAAAGTTATGGTGATTTGAAGATCTAGGGCACAAAAACAGCACAGCCGTGCGTTTTGAAACCTTTCCGCGCTCCGCCACACTCGGGTCGACACGTGGCACATGCTGATTGGACGAGAAATTCTCTCTCTTACGTCTTTCGCGGGCTTTCATTTGAAATCTTTGACTTTTGTGATCTTGGAACATTTTCCACCTTCCGCCTGCGCCCCGCCACTTAGGACACGTGGCGTGTATTGATTGTTCACGAACTGCCGGTCTTCCTTCACTTTTATCCCTTTTGGCTTCGATTTGGCCCAAAATTTCCAACTCCTCCCCGAGCTCCGCACTTCTATGCTCCATTGGACACGTGTCCAATTTCTATTGGCTCGGGCCAGCGCTTCAAATCTTGCCCTTTGACCTTTTGGCTTCTCTTTGTTGACATGTGGCAATTTCTCAATGGTTCTCGGGCCTGCCGGGTCTTCCGCGTACTTCGCGTCCATTCGTCCCGGACGTCCCATTTTGATTTTGGACCTTTTGGGACAATTTCGGCCGATTCGGCCGGTTCGGGTATTTCTGGCCCGCTTGTCCCACTTTGTTTCGGACTGACTTGACTCTTTTCGGCCGGTTCGGGTCCTTTTGTCCCGCGCGTCCCAATTGCTTTTGGGCTCCTTGTGCTGATTTCGCGCGAACCGGCCGGTTCGGGCATTTCGCGTCCATTTGTCCCACTCGTCCCGAACTGCCCCTCTCAGCAGTTAGTCGATTTTCTCTCTCACCAACCGGCATTTCGCGCCCGCCACGTACTTTCGTCCCACTTGTCCCAAATGCTTTGTGGGCCGACTGGACTCATTTCGGCCGGTTCGGGCGGTTCGCGTACCTTTGTCCCATTTGTCCCACCTTGTGCTGGACTAGGACTTAGCCGATTTTCACAATTTTTCCTGGCCCAAACTACTTGCTTTCGCTGACCTTCTCAGAGCTCTCTCAAAGCTTGCTCCTTCCTTCTTCGGCCTGGGGAGTTTAGAAAGATTCCTGAAGGGACCCTAGAAATCTGATTTTGCTCTGAATCAGTCATTTTTCTTGGAATTTGGACATCCTGATGCATGTTATCAAATTTACCACCTGGGGTGAATTTTGGATAACAACCACACATTCCATTCAACCCCACTTGCTTTGACATTGTTTTGCATATATGATGACTTAGCTCGGTTTGGATTCACACTCGATGATCTCCTCCCTCCACTTCATTATCCTCATCTATATCATGGATATGTTCGCATCATTGGACCTTATGTCCTCCATGTCTTCTATTTATCAATATTTTTGCACACACTTCTCGTGCATTTCCACTTATCCGAGGGCGGTCTTGGCTTAACTACATTAGTGGTACTTTAGATCCTAATCATATTGACATTTCATTCCCCATGCCTTTCGGCTATGTTTTTATTTGCAATGATTCATTTCTCGGCTATTTACAAAATCATACTCGTTGGTATGCACATGGTCATCCACTAACACCTTTCACTGACGAGGAATACACAATGGGCATGTACAATTTATGTCGTAATGGATCCTTATATGATCAACTGCATATTATTGCTTACCAAGTCTCTAATGCATCTCCATTTAGCTTATACCATGACAATGATGATCTCTTATATGATGTTACTTGATTCTTCTTCAAATCATACACTTGGGGGTATCATGTTTACCCCCTCTCTTAACATTATCAATTATCTAACATTTATGCTATTATGCTCGTAGCCGCATCTAGTCTTTCTCACCCATTGTACAGACATTGATACACACAAATTGTATAATCATAACCCTATGATGCACTATCATGATATAGTTCACACTTGACTATTGAGGGATCACTACATCCATGAACCTCACACAGTGTACATTTCACGCTATGCACTGCGATACATCATTCGAGCTCGTTATTCTTACAAATCATATTACCCTATGATGAACTCTAGTTCCATGGTTCATACTCGATTGTTGAGGGTATAAATATGAAATGAACCTTACAACAATCATACTCTTGAAAGGAACGATAATCGGATCGTGCCAAGCCAAGAACACAGATGCTAATCAAACATCACGATCAATAAGATGAAAGCAATTCACCAGAATAACTTTACATAAACCTTTGCAAACAAATGAGCAGCAATATCATATATTATTATGGAACTCAATGCAATACATTGAGAATGGGCCTTGCTTAAATAGACAAGGAATAACAATCTAAGAACCAGTCAAGGTCATAGATCAAGCCATAAATCAAGGAAATAACTAGTCATCAAAGAACTAGTCAAGACCATAGATTTAGGAGAGAACTAGACATCAAGGATCTAGTCAATACCATAGATCAAGGAAAGAACTAGTCAATACCATAGATCAAGGAAAGAACTATACCTAACAACTAGATAATATCTCCTAATATCTAAATAAGATAAAAGAAATATCCACACACATAAGTGGGTGAGGATAAATACAATAAAGGTAAATAAATTACCTAGGTGAACATGAGCTAAGGTAAATACCTACTCTAACAAATCTTTACGCTCTATGCTCCATTGATCTATCTATCATCTCACAATTTAAACCATTTCCCGATGACACACTCTTGTTCTATGGTTCATTCTTGACTGTCAAGGGGTATTTTATAAATGAACCTCATACACATTCATACAAATCTGCTCGGGGGGCATGCTACTCTTATCAAATTCATATCACATATAATTCCATCTCACTCATACAACATACCACATATCTTCGTTGCACATATTATTACTTGCTTATACTAGTTACATTTACACTTTGTTTCACACGCTAGACAAATATTTCATATGTTATTAGCTTTTATATATACATATGTGTGTTCATTGTTCTCTAGTTGTGAATGTATACTTTACACAAATCCTTACCCACAACATAGATGCTTGGCACTATACCTCTTACTAGACCCACCGAGGCTCTAGGGGCATCTACATTTCTACTCTTACACACATCAAGTGTTATTGTTTCATTATTTACCATTTCATATCCTTACCAACACATTATATTATATCGGATCATATATGATTTGACATACTTCTTATCTTTCTAACATGCTAACAGGTGCTTCATGTGCAACATTTTCTTTGCAGGAAATATTTTCCACCATGGTTGTCGATACTTTGTTTGCTATTGTTTTCTATTATATTCCATTGTTTGTGGCCTTTACCCTATGTATTTCTTCTTCATTTCTTGTGTGCTTTTAGCCACTTTGTCCTTGATTGTCTTATAGCATTATAAGGGATCTCCCATTTGTGAAACCCACTTTTTGCGGTCTACATTTTCTTCTTGCTTGCTAGATTACACATTATTTTATATATACATATTTGTCTTGTTTGCACTAACACATTTCTTAGCCACTTTGTTTGCATGTGCCTTGGTTTCTACCATGTACATTCCCTCCCTTGTAGGGTATGATTTTTAACATAGAATTTAGTCTATCCTTTGAGCCACATCCTCTTAGGGATGCCTCATGTACCAAAAAAAGAAGGGGCATATATTGGGTGAATTAGTCACCCATTAAATAATACACGCTTACACTTTAGGCTTGCACAATACAAGAATACAAAATCTACATTCTGACGTAAATGACTCATATTTTTGACTTGGGTCCTCGCTTTAGTACAAACACTAGCGCCCAAATATAAACACTAGCACTTGGGTGCTCCTAACCTTTCCTAGGCACCTATGACTAGGGGGCAATTATAGTTACTTTCTCGGATCAGCGTAGTCTCCAACATTTCACATAGTAGTTTGCAAATTATAGGCACAATCCTCTAGCAAGAAGAATGAAATTTATCTTCTTTTTCTATTTGGATCAAACTAGATCGAACGCGGAAAAAATAAGGATCACACTATTTGTGGTGGTGTATAAATTTTGGGAAGCAGTTAGGGATGGATAATAAAACTAGACCTTTCTCACATCACTTTGCAATCGTGGCATGAGATCGCCCAAAAAACTTACTCTTACGTAGCATTTTTAGGACACTTTCTTTCATTTTCACTCATCATGGAATAGTGAACATGTTCCTTTAACTATTTTTTTAATCATTTTTACATACTTTTACCCATTTTTTACAGAGTTTTCATAACACATAACTTTGACATAATAGTTTGCACAGTATAGGCACAATTCTCTGCAGAAGTAGAATGCATTTTATCTTCTTTTTCTATTTGGATCAAACTGGATCGAATACGGAACAAAGAAGGATCACACCATTTTTAAGTGGTGTATAAATTTTGGGAAGCATTCAAGGATGGATAATAAAACTATACCTTTCTCCCAACACTCTTCTATTGTGGCATGAGATCACCCAAAAAACTCACTCTTCTATAGAATTTTTAGGACACTTTCTATCCTTTTCACTCATCACAGATTAGGTGCACATGTTCCTTTAACTAATTTTTCACATTTTTACATACTTTTACACATCTTTTATAGAGTTTTCACAACACATGACTTTGACTACTCTTTTTCTCTTCTATTTTGAGTCCGTCCTTATGAGAAGCAACAGTCATGTTGGTATGTGGTCCTATAGGTTTTTTCATTGATGAAAAACCACATTAATGAAAAATTGGATGATGGATTAGGGTAAGATGATGTTGTGTGTGATGTTTACATGATGGTTTAGATGTGTACTTGATGATATAGTGAGATTCAATGAGGATTGTTTTCTCTTGCAAGTCCATTCAGGTGCCTAGGTGATATTGCATAGAGGTAGGAGCTTATTGGTTTCTTTATAAGCTTGTTGGAATTATGGATAGAAGGTTTGAATAGTGATTTGGAAATCATATCAGTTACATGGTACATATACAGGTGATTTTCTATGTTACAGGTGCTCATTTGGAGCAGTATGGATGTTAGGAGGTGTGAGTATGAGCTTTGGAGCTATATGAGCTCATTGATGCATGTGTTAAGGTGAAGTATGATATAAAAAGTATGTTTGGGTCATTTTTAGGTATTTCATGATGAGTTATAGCATTCTTTCATTTGAACCTAGCTTTTACAGGTTGAAACCCTAAGGGGTAGCTATGAAAGTCTAAATTACTAGAGAGTTTGAGGTATGGTGATGAAATTATTATTATTTGAGATGTTATTGTGATGTTTCATGCTTCTTTTAGAAAAATTTCAGGTTTCCATGATGATAATTTTGTAATTTATGTTAGTTTTTGTGAGATAGGGTGAATAACTAGTGCATTTGTAGCTCAAATTTGATCTTCTGATGCTCATCTTGAAGTGTTTGTTTTGCATGGGACATTTTAGATTTCAGGTATGTTTCTAAAGTGAGTCTAAAATTTTCAAAAATTATTAAGGTCATTTCATCCCCAGGTTTTTATGAACGAATGTTAAGAAGATAAATTGGTCTAAAACCCTAGCTAAATCCTAGCTAGGAGAAGCTTGCAAAAGAAGAGGTATAGTGACCCATTTTAATTTATTAATCAAAGGTGATATTTTTTTATGTATAGGAATCTCCTATATTTCTATAAAGTTATGGTAGAGGTCATGGTGATGAGTGGGCCCCACTCAAATAGGTCAGTTTCTGAAGAAGAGTGTTTTGGGACAAGGTTGTCCAAAGGAGTAGCATGCTAAATTGATGTTATGGAATTTATGTGATTTTTTATTTATTTATATGGATATTTCAGGACATATTCATGTAGGTACATGGTCAAATGATCTCTATTCAAGGTTGATTGGTCAAAGGGTAGTTTTGAGGCCTTAAAAGCAATGTTCGAGAAAGTGAGCATAACTTTGAACTAAAGGTTGAATTTTGAGATGATTAAAAAATTGGAAATAGGATTTATACATAGTTCTATTGATATAAGGTTTGTCTCATGATGAGGATTTTTTGAGGGTTTCAGTCGATATTTGTACAATGAAGGTTATTTCCAAAGTGCATAATGGATGTGTTTTGATGAACATTTTGAGTTGGTTGAAGCATGAGATGGATTATGTGATGATTGATATCACATGTAATGTGAAGAGGGATGAATTTTTCATCAAATTAATCCATTTAAAATTCATTCATGTTTCTATAAATGTTTTTATGAGCTAATATTTGAAAACAAATTTTTGGGTAGGTTGATTTGGTGAAGACAAAAGTGGTTGTGGTTTGAGAAGGTGAGTGTTTAAAGGATTATAAATTTATTATAAGTGTTATAAAGGTTATATAAATTCAATCAAGTGGTCACATAATGGTTTAATTGAGTAGAAGTGATTTTTGGCATAATGAAGTTTCCAGGGTGTTGAAGGGTGTAGAAACAACTGTTTTGACAAGTACAAAGAACATTGGGCCCATTAAATGAAATAATTTGATTGGTTGAGATAAATTGAAACCATGTATGAATGTTAAATGATATTTTAATAATGTGTAATGATTTATGGGTCATGAATAAGTATGGTTTTTATGTAAGGTCATTTTTATCTTTGTGCTCATGGGGTTTTGAGCCATTTTTGGCACATGTAATGAGGTTTTTAGCTAGGATGACCTACTTGGGTAACTTGTGAATATTGTAATTAAAATTTGGGATATTTTCATGATTCATGGGTCATGCCAAAGGATGTAAACACCTTTTTTTGAATTTGAAATGAAGAAGAGCTTATAAAAGCATTGTTTTGGGTGTTTTTAGAGCTAGTTTTGCATGGGGAGAAGTAGTGTGACCTAGAGGAAAGTTTTTGTAGGTATGAAGGAATATTTTGATAGCTTATCAGATGTATGAAAGGTTGAGTAATGATTTATAGAATGTGTGTAAGATATTATAGGTAAGACAAGTTGAAAAGGAAGAAGATTAAACAAGTTTGATGCCTAGGGTATGAGTTAGGGTTTGTGAGCTGAATATGTGATCTCCATCAGTTATGGTAGCATAAAAATAAGATATAAAACATATACATTTGTTTAAGGTTGTTCTTTATCATCTTTGGGGTTATAGCCTCCTTTTGGATTTGGTGCTTCACTAAATTAGGGTTAGCTCCTTCTAGTGGGGGTGCTTCTTGTGGGGTTGATGCCTAACTAAATCAGGGGTTGGTGTTCCTTTTGAAGTTGGTGCTTCACTAAATATATTTGATTTGTGTAATATAAGAAGAGTTTTAGTGGGTTTTCTTCCCCATGAGGGTTTCCCACTTATATCTTGTGTTCATGTGTATGCTCTCTTGATTGTGCTTATGTGGTTGATTGTTTCATGTTGTTAATCACACATTGATGGATGGATAAATGTTAATGGTGCATGTATGATAATATAAAATTGTTTAAAATTTTTTAAATAACTGATTCATCCCCCCTCGTTCATTTTGATTCCAACAATTGGTATTAGAGTAGGTCCTTGTGAAGAAAGTTTAGCAACTTGAAGGAGATCCTTTAAAGCATAAAAATGGGTAAGTATTTAGATATTGAGGCCATATTGAGAAGAAGGAATGAAATAGCTCAATTTCATTGAGTGCTATCAAATTTAGGTCAATATAATGGAGTAAATCATGATACAACCATCAAGGGTTTGAAATCTCAAGTGGAAAGTTTGTCTAATGCCCTAAAGGAGAAAGAGGATGTTTGTTCTAGGTATGAAGAAAATTAAATGCCTTTGAATCAGATTTGAAGGATGCATCTAGTGAGTTGAATATGTATGAGAGATTTGAGAAGATATCTAAGGCTCTTGATGATTTTTTAGAAGGTCAAAGAGATTTAGATGAAAAAACAGGCCTAGGGTTTCAAGGTAAGCATGATCATGAAGTTGGTCCTAGTTCCAAATTATATGTGAAGGTGACTAAGAGGACTGGTTTTTGAGAAGGTCTAACTCAGTTAGAAAACCTAATGCTATGAGGTATGACTCTTCATTCAATGGTTATTATTTTTTTGTCATGATTTTGGTCATAGAGCTAGAGATTGCAAGAGAAGGCCTTTTGAGAATGGTGTAGGTGTCTTCAAGGGTGAATGTTACTCATGTTGTGAGTATGGGCATAAAGCTAAGGATTTTGGATGGAATCTAAGAGTGTTTGAACCTAGAAGGAACAATAATGTTGTGGTATGTTATAAGTGTCACAAACAAGGGCATGTTGTAAGATATTGTCACAATTGGGATCATCAAGGTACTCTAGCAGATTTCAAGCTCCAAATGGAAGTGTTTTCAAGAAGAAGACTCTCATGAATGAGTCTAAGGATGTTTTACATATCTAAGGATAAGAAGGTGGTTGTTCAAGAAATAAAATCCAAAGGATCAAACTCTTAGTCTAAAATGCATCCTACTTCTCGTGAATTTTTCAAATAAGGTTCTTGTGGCATCAAGGAAGGGTACAAGTTAGGTCAAGGAAGCATGTTTTCTTTAGTTGAAGGGCTTAGAACTAAAGAAGAGCATATGTGTCCTAAATGTTTTTCAAGCCCCTATTCAGGACAAGTTAAAGAAACTAGGAATCTGGGGTACCTTTATAGTGATAAGGTATGGAACATAACTCTTCCCTTGTATTTTTGAGTCCTCGATTATTCTTAGGTGTCTATGTTTAGTCTCTTTCTATTCATCTATTTTGAGATGTTTGGTTATGTTCATGTGTGGTGTATTTTCATAGAGTCTTTCTAGTCTATTAGTAATCCATCATTTGAAGTGATCATATTGTAGTATCAAAGAAATCATGTCATGTCATACAATTTGAGAGAGTTGAAAAACTCTTGTATCTATTTGTCTAAGTCTCTGATGAGGTAGTAGTCTATATTCACTAAGTTAGGAGTCCTATGTATGTTAGTCAGAAAACAATTGTGTGTGAAGCCATTAATGGAATATTTTGATGAATATTAATTTCATGTCAAGTATTTTCATGAAAGTGTACTGGACAGTAGTGTGATATTATCAGGTATGTTGCAAGTGCACTATGTTTGTGATGTCTATGATTTCATTCAATTTTTGTAAAGGTCTAAAATTTGAGACCAAAACTTGTCAGAGTTTTTGTGTGAGTCAAATTTGTATGTTTGAAGGAGTTCTGGACATATTCATCATCATTCAAGGTTCAAATTTCATTTGAGTCATGTATGAAGGTATTGAAAGTCCAGAAACTTCTGCCAAAACTATGTTTATGAGGATTATGAAGGAGCAATGAGCATTTTCAAGTGATCAAGACCTGAAAATAGCATGTTAGTCTTAAGGTTGGTATCAACTATGCTTTGGGGTTGTAAGAACATATCAAGGGTCCGAAGTGAGCCTCAAGATGCTAACTCGAGTTGAAAGGTGAAACTTCTAAAATTATTATTTTTAGGATGAGTTTGAGATGGACCTTAATTAGTGCTTCAAGTAAAATTCAAGAATTGCTCCAGAAATTTAGGTATGAAGGTATCACTATTGCTTACAAAAATTATCTCAAGATTTCTTATTGTCTCGGTATAACGTGATTTGTTGAAGATACATGACACCATCTCAAGGAAACATAATGTAGTATCTGTAACAAGGTCTTTGTGGATTTAGTGAGTTTGGGATAATATTCTACATATTGAAATATTCGAGGTCAAAGGAAGCTTTCAAAATTTGATGTGCATTGATATGACACTCTACAAGCATGTTATAAGTTGTCTTCATCAAGGAATCAAATGTTATATCAAGTAAGTATGATTCAAAGTTCAAAGTGATAGTACAATTTTTCATGAAGCTATAGGGATGACTTAGTTATAGGAGGATTGAATTAGTGTATTCTAGGTGTTGAACCAAGATTCATTACGTTCTTAGACAAGATTGTTAGATTGAGGTGAGTACTAGTGTTATCAATTCATTTAAAGTTGTGTGAAGAGACTTTGAATGGTTGGAAGTGAATGGAAGTATAAGGTTAGTATATGGTGTGTTACAACTAAGTATTCACAAAAATGAATGGATTTGACCTATGTGTTATGCAAAGGTAGCTTAGAAAATCCCTAGTCTTTCATGTGCAAGAAAGTAGTTAACTACAAGTAAGTTGATGACACAAAGCTTAATGAAAGATGTAAACTTATTCCCAAGGGTTAAGAGCTAGACCAAAATGTGAAACTATGAAGTACAAAGAAGAGTATCCTTGTTAATTTTCATGTTATCTGGACTGAGTTCTTGTGAATATGAGTGCACAATGTTATTGAAAGGCCCTGTGTCACTTCAAGATTGAGAAAAGGAGGTTGAATATGTCACTTATGAGTGTCACATAGAGATAAATATTTATGATGCATTATAAACTAGTACAAAGGCTTATATAAGGACCTTTGAATTCTAAATGAGGTCTAAGGATGATTATGTGAAAATAAATGGGATAACCCCATGGTTGTATAGTCATTAGAATGCATTTTCATGAGTAAAGATGTAGATTGAGTCTTGCAAGAGGGTTAAAAGTCGTGATGATGGGTTTTAGAAATCTTTTCAGAAATTGAAGTAAGTTTCTACAGGAGCCTCAAAGAGCTAAGAAGGTATGATAATAGGTCTACCAGTGTATGGAGTTATGTGGTGTTTCTTGAAACCTTTTCATAGGATCATGATATCAATATTGTCTAAATACTTGTCTAGAAGCATCAAATTCTTGCATGGTATAGAGCCAAAGGGCCTTTAATAAAAGTTTCAAGTGCAAGGAAAATAGGTTGAGCTCTAGGTTTGAGTGAGTATGAAGTTCATAAAGGAAGATGTGTCCATACAATCATGGAATGTAAGGACTATACATGTACAATGTTTTTATTTATCACTCAAAACCATGAGGTCAATTTTGGTGGTGTTCTTAAGTGGTAAGAGGTGTTTAAGTCATTTATGATATTAAAATTAATGCACAAACCTATATTCTTGTTCCATTATGTATTTCTTGAAATGTGAGTGGTTATGGTTGTGAACTGTGATTAGACTGGACATGATTAATGTTTTCCTAAAATATCACCCTATAGGTTTGTAGATGTCTAATGAAGTATGTTGGTAGTATATGAAAAGGGTGACAATGCTTTTTCATTTCTTATCAAGGTTGATCAGTTGTATTGGGTATGAATAAGTGAGTCTCATGGCATAAATTGACTTTGTTGGATAAAATGTTGTATCAAGACCACAAGTTTGATCTACAAAGTGGTACATTAATAAATATAAGTGATTTTATAGGTGAGGAAGCCTTTTGTGCCTATTAGGACAGAGGAGTGCATGAGATCATTCTTTGATGATGCTACAAGTGATCTACTATAGAAATCTTCTTAATAAATTGATGCTTGATGGTGAATTAATGTTTTTTGAGATGTTTTTAGTGAAAAGAGACAAGAAAGTGTGTTGCACGTGTAAAAAATTTTCCTACAAAGTGTGTTTAAGTTCTTCATGAAAAGGGGATCTTGGGAGTATGTTTTGATTCTAAAAGGATAAATATAGTTCTCAAGTTATTAAAGGTATGTGTTGGAGGTCTACACTATGCCTTGTCAAATTTTGCCCTCAGATGTCATGGTCTCATCAATTATGACCGATATGAACTAAGAAAAAGGTTTAGGACCTGTGAAAGTATCTCAAGATGATTTTATGCTAAGTTTACAAGGTAAGTTGTTTGTTCTTGAGTCTCTATTATATATAGTGCTCTTTTTTGTCCAAGGGGAGTGATAATTTGTTGAATTATGAGTTTTTGAAGACTAGGAGAGATTCAAAATTGGTCCTAAATCCACTGAAAGGTCTACTTAGGGACATATGTTATTGAGTCAGTTTGAATTGTAAGAAGGTGTATTAAAATGCTAAGTCTTTTCCTAGATAAGTTGGTTTTGGTCAATAAAGGTGGTTTGTTTATTTATATGTTTAGTTTTGACATTTTTGGGATGTTCAAAGTGTGAATGGCTCATATTACGCAAGTTACAATGGTCACTTGAAGGAAAAAATGGGTTAAGGAGAAAATGACAATTTTACATGCCTAGAAGGTTCAAAATGATGATTTGACTCAAATAAGGTAAGTATGAAGTATTAGTGATTTTTATGATGTTTTTTTGATGATGAAGATGTTTGGCCAAGGGGGAGCATGGTGATTGCATGCTTGAAAAGAAGGCAACATCAGGTTTGAGTGATTTTTCAAGGTTTTTTAGCTTGTTTGAGATATTTGGTTGATGTTTCTAACCAAAACATAATGCTATGAAGTTAAGGTAGTTGAAGATTATGCTGATATAGGTATGCCTTTATCATTAATGTAAAAAGGGGGAAGTTCAGGTAGTTTTCCATTAATGACAAAGGGGAGATTGTTGGCATGTGGTCCTATAGGTGTTTTCATTGATGAAAAACCACATTAATGACAAATTAGATGATGGATTAGGGTCAGATGATGTTATGTGTGATGTTGACATGGTAATTTAGATGTGTACTTGATGATACAATGAGATTCCATGAGGATCATTTTCTCTTGCAAGCCTATTCAGGTGCCTAGGTGATGTTGCATGGAGGTAGGATATTATTGGTTGCTTGAGAAGCTTTTTGGAATGATGGATATAATGTTTGGAAAGTTCTTGGGAACTCATATTAGTTTCATGGTACAAATATAGGTGATTTGTTATGTTACAGTGTGCTCATTTGGAGCAGGTATGGATGCTTTAGGAGGTGTGAGTATGAGATTTGGATATATATGAGCTCATGGATGTATGTATTCAGTTTATATTATGGTTTAACAAGAATATTTGGGTCATATTCACTAATTTCATGATGATTTATAACATTATTTCAGTTTACCCTAGCTTTTATAGTGTGAAACCCTAAGGGGTAGCTATAAAAGTCTCAATGAATGGAGATTTTGAGGTATGGTGATGACATAATTATTATTAGAGATGTTATTGTGATGTTTAATGGTTATTTGAGAAAATTTCATGTTTCCATGATGATAATTTTGCAAGTTATGTCAATTTTGGTGAGACAAGGTTAAGAACTAATGCATTTCTAGCTCAAATTTGATCTTCTGATGCTCACCCTAAATTATGTTCTTTTCATGGGACCTTGTGGATTTTAGGGATTTTTATAAATTTATTATATAATGTTTCAAAAATAATGAGGTCATTTCATTTTCATTTTTAATGAACGAATGTTAAGAAGATAAAGTGGTCTAAAACCCTAGCTAAACCCTAGGTAGGAGAAGCTTGCAAAAGAAGAGGTATAGTGGCCTAGTTTTGATTGATTCATAAAAATTTATGATTGGATGATGTATAGGAATCTCCTATATTTTCATAAATGTGTGGTAGAGGTCATGGTGATGAGTGGGCCAACTCAAACATGTCAATTTATCGATAAGAGTGTTTTGGGACAAGGTTTTCCAAAGGAGTAGCATGATAAATTTTTTGGTATGGAATATTAGTATGTTTTCATTGATGTAAATCAATGTTTTAGGACATGTTCATGCAGGTACATGGTCAAATGAGCTCCATTCAGGTTGACTAGTCAAAGGGCAGTTTTGAGGCCTTAAAAGCAATGTTCAATAAAGTGAGTATAACTAGAGCTACAGTGGAATTTTGAGATGATTAAAAATGTGTTAGAAATATGATAAATATATATTTCCATTTATATGAGATTTTTATCATGATGAGTATTATTGTTGATTTTCCAGGTCAATCTTTGTACAAGAATATTTTATTACCAAGATAGACATGATGTGTTTTTTTGAATGTTTTGAGTTGTTTAAAGCATGAGATAGATTAGGTGATGATTGATATCACATAAATGTGAAGAGGGATGAATTTTTCATCCAATTAATCCATTTATAATTCATTATGGTTTCTATAAATGTTTTTATGAGCTAATATTTGAAAACAAATTTTTGGGTAGGTTGATTTGAAGAAGACAAAAGTGGTTGTGGTTTGAGCATGTGAGTGTTTCAAGGATTATAACTTTCTTAGAAGTGTTCTATAGGTTATAAAATTCCATCAAGTTGTCACATGGAATTTTTTTGTTTATTTTAAGTGATTTTGTGGCATAATGAAGTTTTAGGGTGTTGAAGGGTGTAGGAAACAATTGTTTTGAGAAGTACAAAGAACATTGGGCCCATTAAATGAAATAATTTGACTGGTTGAGATAAATTGTGACCATATATGAATGTTAAATTATATTTTAATCATGTGTAATGATTTATGGGTCATGAATAATAATAATTTTTATGTAAGAGAATATTTATCTTTGTGCCCATGGGGTTTTGAACCATTTTTGCACATGTAATGAGGTTTTTAGCTAGGCCAACCTACTTGGGTCAATTTTGACTATTATAATTAAAATTAGGTTGTTGTTATAATGCATAAGTCATGCCAAATGAGGGAAAAGGTTTTTGTTTTAATTTGAAATGAACAAGAGCTTATAAAAGCATTATTTTGGGTTCTTTTTGGATGTATTCTTGCATAGGGAGTAGTGCGACCTAGAGGAAAGTTGTTTGAAATTATGAATGAATATTTTGAGATATGATTAGATACATGTTAGGTTGAAGTAATTATTGAGATCATGTGTGAAATATATTATAGGAAAGACAAGTTGAAAAGGAAGAAGATTGAACAAGTTTGATGCCCTAGAGTATGAGCTAGGGTTTGTGAAATGAATATGTGATCTCCATCAGTTTTGGTAGTAGAAAAATAAGATACCAAACATATACAAGTGGCTAAGTTGGTGCTTGGTCATCTTGGGGGTTGTATCCTCCTTTTGGAGTTGGTTATTTACTAAATTAGGGGTTGGTGCTCCTTGTAGGGTTGGTGCTCTACTAAACTAGGTTGGTGCCTCACTAAATCAAGGGTCATGTTGCTCCTTGTGAGGTTTTTCTTCACTAAATCTCTTTTTTTTGTGGAATATAAGAAAATTTTCAATGGGTTTTTTTCCCCTATGATCATTTCCTACTTATATCTTATGTTCACGTGTATCTCTCTTGATTGTGCTTATGTGGTTAATTACTTCATGATGTTAATCACACATTGATGGATGGATAAATGTTAATGATACATGTATGATAATATGAAATTGTTGTAAAAGTTTAAATAACTGATTCACCCCCCTTAGTTTATTGTACTTCCAACAAGCCACATCAGAAACACATAAACACAACAATGAAAATAGGTACAACACAACACAAACCATATGCTTCACCCCTAGGGTCACTTCCACTTCCTTAGCTTCCACATCTCATTTTATCACTCCACACTTTTTATTTTCTTCTCGACATGCTTTTTCCATCAATACACATGGTTATCAGTGTATGAATCACTTATCTACTTTATGTTATTGATTATTCACTCAACAACATAAAGTGGGGGGAAATGTAGACACTAAATCACACACTTGGGTATATTTCTAGGTCTTAATCACATATTACTATTCATATGATTCCTAAGTGATAAAACTAGTAATTGACATATATCTTTGGCCTCTTTCTATTTTTCTTATTTCTTATTTGGTCTTACACACCCGACAACCCACCGAACTTCATTACTTTATCTTTATTGACTCTAGACAAGAGCGCCCAGCCAAGATGCTAGTTCCTAGGTGCCCTCATCCCCTCTACGTGCTCCCAACCTCGGTGTATCTTACTCACTTCTTTTGGGCCTCTTTTATCTTTTAGGCATCTTATTTTCTTATGGGTCATCCTTTTAGCTGTCAATTAATGAATTCAAACAAGGGAATGATATAAATAAAAATATTTGTGATAATATTAAAGGACCAAGATATAAACATCAATTATCATCACCTAAGGTCAGCATCCAAAGGAATTCTAAGAGCATCAAGGAATCCATCTAGCACTTGCTTAAGGGACAAGAGAATTATTTTTCTACATACACACATAGGAGGGGAAGTTCATTTTTCCATAAACAAATCTATCTACATTGCTACATCTAGCTATTTCTCACTATCAAGTGCATCTTGGACAATATCTTCCTAGGGAACGATGCTACACACATACACACAAAACTACATGGAGTCGAGAGATGTAGTGTAGTGATAGGTATTAGGTTCACTCTATTGGGTGACCTCCGGGTAATACGATTCCCCATTTACATCTTTTTATTTTTAGGATTTGATGTGTTTTAGGGTTTTAAGGGAGATCATTTGTTTTACTGAGTTATAGGTGAGTTCCGCAGACATAGTGTGACACATAGAAAACTAGCAGTGAAAGGTTAGTGACCACCTTGCGATACCCAAAAATCATATTTTGAGCATTCGCATAGTCACAAGAGCCTAGTAGAGGTATCTCTGAGCCTAGGTGCCCTCACCTCATCCAGCGCCCTAATGCAGTCATCATCGATAATTAAATTTTTATTTAGTATGGTTGATGACAGTTTCCTCCTCATGTTTATTAATTTAATAGTTTAGCACACTTTGAGATTTATTATGAAAGAAGATAATAATATTATTCCATATTTTATACTTAGGGTTTCAATTTTAGTTAGCTTATTTCTTGCGTCAAATATGTGTTATAGCATTTATTTATCATATGTGACTTTGAAATATCTAGGGTTTAACTTAAAATTCTATTTTTATTAAACAATACTAAGAGACAAATCGAGAAGATTCCCCCAATATCTACATCCATCATATCAAAACAAGGGTGATCAACCTATTGGAAAATTATCTCCATAATTTCTAGAGAGGGATTATCAAATCAAGAGATTCAGACTTAGGAAATGCGGAAGAGGGAAGAGAGGAAGAATTAAAAATGGTTTCTCAAGGACATGAACATTCCTATTTTTTATGATCACATTTTTGACCGGATCATACAATCTTAATTATTTTTTGTTACCTCCATACTAATAAAAAATGTAAGAGTAGGAGGTAGGATCAATTTTTTTCTTTTAACTTAACAAATGAGAAGGGAATTAGGACTACCAAATACATTTAAATGAGAGATATCAGGTTTTTGTTTGGTCCAAACTTCATGATGTGTAGTTTGATGCAAATCTTTAGTAGGAACTCTATTTATGGTATGAAAAAAATGTTCATGGCTTCATCCCAAAGGAACTTAAGAACTTTATATATGCATGAAGCATGGTCCTATCTTGATTTCTATTATTGTTATATTCTTATTTTTATCTATGCTTTTTTGTTTAGGGGAATATGGATTTATTTACTATCTTTGAATTCCACAAGATACACAAAACTGATCAAAATTCTTATTGACATATTCACCTCCATTATCAATTCTAATTCTATTAATTTTCATGTTAGCCATATTTTCAACTAAGACTTTAAATTCAAACAAAACTTCAAATTTTTTTCTTAATGTAGAAAGACCAATTCATTCTAGAAAAGTTATCAACAAAACTAACAACATACAAGGCTTCACCAATAGAATGAAATTCTAAAGGACCTCTTATATCATTATGGATTAACTCAAGAAAACTAGAGGAATTAGGCTCAGGATTTCGTGAAATGGTTCAATATTTTACCATGCAAGAAACTTTCACAAGATCCATGGTCTAATTTCAACTTAGAAGTATAATAACAAGGTTAAGGCAAGGAAATTTTAAATTTCACATGCCCAATACTTTCATGCCATAATCAAACAACATTACAAGAATAAATACATGATTCGAAAAAATTCTTCAAAAATATACAAGTCATTCATTTGAAAACCAACAACAATAATCTTACTAAAATAATTGTTTGCATACCATTTGTCTTTTAATAACACAACTTTACATTTTTCTCTAGTTAATTGAGAACAAGATAAAAGGTTATTGTTTAAGTTAGGAACAAATAAAATATTACTAATGGTTCCATTTTCTAACTTAACATTACCACGACATTTATAATTAATGACAAAATTATCACCTAGATATATATTATCATGAAATTGTACAATATCAAAGTAATTGTTAGTGCAGAATCACAACACCCCTAAATGGCCTGATTGTGAAGTGGGGCATTCGGTGTGATTGCACAACATGGGACCATCTCTCAAGCTATGTGGGACTTGCAAAACTTGAGATGGACCTCTAGAGAAAGTTGGTTCTTTCCTCCTAATCTACCTGCCACAAGCTACTCCAGTGCAGGCAAGAACCTATCCTATCCTAATCTAACCATTCTAAGGGGACAGAGAGAGAGAGAGAGAGAGAGGTAAAAGAGCCTACACTAAGTGGTGATACACTAGAAAAGGAAGTGGTTGAATCATAGAAAAGGAAGTGGTTGAATCTCAGACTTGACCGCCTAAAGTGGAGAGAGGTGAGCAGAGGAGAGGGTGGACAAGATGCACCACAAACTAGAGATAGTTTTCACACAGAGCACCACTTCAAAACCCATTAAGCACAACTCCTAGAACCTGCAACAAACATCAGAGTATGCACAATATACCCTACAACAATGAGAGGTAAGAAGAGATAATAAAATGAGCCAAGGATGGACAGATGCATCACGAAACAAATTCTATTGCTCCAAAAGTTACACAATACATTGTCAGTGGGAAAGAGGTAAGAAAACACCATTACAGAGCCATGGGAGGAGGCTTAGACTCCACATTTGACCCTAAGGAAGAAAGAGAGAGGGGGAAGAAGAGGGAAGATCAACCATTTGAATATGCCCCTCCTTTACAATATATAGGAAGAATAAGAGAGAGAGGAGGGAAAAATTCGAATCCTGCTTCAACCACCTCTACAACGCATTGAATCCTATTCTAAAATCTCAACCACCATCAATCAATGCCACTCTCAAATACACCCACAATCTTTTGATTTTGGTTCCCTATGTCTACTCATGTGCCAAGGAAGAAGAATGACGGATCAAATCAAACCTGATCCGGTTGTTGGAGCAAATAGATTATGCATTAATGGCTAGAAGACATTTTCCCATTTTCACCCACTAAATCTTATTAAGAATGATATTTTATGTTTCCATGGTGTAGAGGGTGTCGAGACATTTCCAAAAAGTCTTCTCCCACCCAAATCTGATTTTCCTGTCAAAAGATATGGCCATTTGAAGATTAGGGTCTCGAGCGCACAAATTTGAAAGAGTCTGTCTCACTTCAGGTCCACGTGGTAGCCTCACACATCTTTGAGATTTGGCCCATGCCTTTCGTTCTGAAATAATAGTGTCGAATGACACGTGGAGGCTTCTGTGGGCTCCACGATGTTCCCTTGTATTTTTCTGAGTCCTTTGTTTGGTGGGGCCAAAAGTCTGACCCTGGACACGTGGAGGCCTGGTGCTTGTTTGGAGACCCACCCCAAATTTTACTCTTAAAACAACACCATGCTGACACTTGGCACCTTCCACCGCCTCGCTTTCTACTTTGACTATTCAACCCCGACTATCCCTTTTTGGACTCTGGGACACGTGGAAGGCCCGCGCTCATTTGAAAACCCTCAGATTTTACCTTTGAAGGAGCATCGTTAAGACACGTGGCACCTTCCGCCTGCACTCTATACTTAGTCATTTTGGGCCCGCTCTCCTTTTTGACCTCTGTTGACCATTGGCTACATGGAGGGTTGGCACAAGTTTGAGTCTCCGCCCAGGACTCCCATCTTGGAATTGTGTCTTTGAGCCGACACTTGGCACCTTCCACTGAGTCAAAGAATTTTCAATGGCTGGTGTAACTTTTGGGCTCTGGACGTGTGGAGGCTTGGCACTTGTTTGAGTCTTTGGCCTAGGATTCAATCTTTGGAGGTGCACCATTTGGACACTTGGCAAGTCCACTATCTCTCCATACTTAGCCAATTTTGGGCTCATTCTGAGTCATTTATAGAGCCCGAAACTTCTAACCTTTTCCATTTCTTTTCCTTTGAGCTTCTGGTTTCTTCCTTCTATTTACTCCTTCCCCAACCCTGTTACTCCATTATAGAGTCTGCTAGTAACTTTTTTGTTGGATTTGAAGCATGGGCTCAAATGATGGAACCATTTTTTTAATTTCTTCCTGCACGGGGTCATGTTTGATCAATTTTTCCGGGGGCAAAATTGAGATAACAATTGGTGACTCACAGGGGCATCTACCTGCTAGATGAAGGGACCAACAACCTTAAAGCATCCATTGGGCATGGAGTTAAGAATAATAGCCTGATATTGATCCTTTTCTTTGAAAATATGATCCCCGAGCCACTGCGAGCTCCGATTTGCTCTTAGTGACCCTGAACTTCCCGCGCATCCGCACTCTCAATTTTCATAAGAAATCTTGAAACAAGGCTTCTAAGAGTAGAAAATTGTTTTGACCTGGGGCTTTCATCTATCCCTGAATGGATCTGTTTTGAAGATGATTTAGTTTCTCTGCATTTGTTTTATTTTGAAATTTACAACTGTTACAAGCAACTATGAGTCTTCTTCCATGAATAGTGAAGGGCCTGGCCTCAGTAGCTCTAGAGCAATACGAACAAAACTTATGTATAAAAAAAAAATCATACATGCCTCAAATGAGACATGTAGAGTGTGCACGGGCACTTCTTCTACTGAAACAAAGTCTACTCCTACTCCTAAACTAACCAGAGAGAAAAGGGGCTAAACAAAGCTTGCTACAGGTAGGGAGAAGTAGCTTCCCTTTCTCAAGAGGGGAAGCCATGCAAATGATTTGACACTAAATATGGCTGCTTGTATGAGTGAAAAACTAACTATAAGTCGGTCCTCCACCCAAATCATCAAGGTATCTACATCAACCAAAAATACCTCCTCAAGCTGATTGGCATTGGACTCCTGGAGGTGTTGATGATGACCCTTGGTACTTTGATGCTCGTCCTCATGCCCTTGAAGTAGGCATGACTGGTTTTGGCTTCTCTCCTGGCTCTAATGAAGCCAAGTACCTGATTGGGCATGGTCTGATCCTTTGAATGTGCCCTTTTCTCTGAAATTTAACTCCAAAAATGGAGTCTTTTTGTGGACCTTCTTGGATGGATGGTGTGAGAGAGATGATGACATCTTCTTTCCTTTTCTCTTCCTTCTCTTGTGAAGAACATGGAAGACTCATATCTTCCAACCTTGGTTCCAGAGGGCTGTTATGAAGTGCAAGTTGTTGTCCTTGAATGCTCTCCTTCATGGCAAGCATACTCATATGCTTGGAAGATGGATGGAGGAGGAGAAAATGATGTAATCTCCATGGGATCTTCTCCATCAAATCAATCCTCCAAGTCAGATAGATAATCTATCTCCTTGTTGTCCTGTTGCATGTGCTCGACCTCCTCCATGGTGTCCTCCTAATCTGCAACTAGCTCACCATGGTTTCCCTCTTCCTCAAACATGAAGTTTGAAAGTTCAAACTCTTCTTCAACATCAGAGCTTGAAGGGGATGAAGTGGGAGGAAGAACTAAAGGTTCTTTTGTGGCCTGCTCCACACTTGGGGCCTCTGAAACTATATGATCCTCCTCCATCATGGGTTCATCAATCAAATCAGGCCCTTGAAATGAAAGAAAAAAATATTCAATGATGCCTTCTTCATTGAGTGGCTTCAACTCTTATTTGATCTCTCCCAGCTGCTCCTCTTCAATGGGACTTGGAGCTGATTGTTCCTCCTCTTTAACTAGTTGTGCAACTTGGATCAGATCAACATCCTCTTCAAACAAAGTGCCATCATGGACACTACATTCAGAGAAAATAAATTGCTGATATCTTCTTCTTCTTGTTTTTTTCTTCTTCTGCTGCAAACTCAACCTCAACCACCACTGTTCTTCAACCCTGACCTCCTCTATTGGCTTGACCATCAAGGGGATCTTTGTAAACCCAAATTTAGCAGCCCAACTCTTCAGATTATCTGTCATTTCTTCTCTATTGGGCTCCACTTCTTGTTGTTTTCCTTGACTGGATTCTTGAGTCTCTTCCCAACATGGACTTGGGAAAGAAAGAGGAGTGATAAGTTGGGGTTCAACCAGCTTTGCAATTGTTTGTGGTGGGGAGGGAGGTGGAACTTCTTGTTTCTTTGGAGGGAATGAATGCTTGGGAAAGAAAAGGGGAGAAGAATTGAAATGGGGTGGAAGATCAGGAGATGGAGAAGAGAAATCAACACTTGGGGTAGAAAATGAGGGGCTTGACTCTTGATCATGCTGAAATGATAAAGTTTGAGAAAGAGAAAATGAAGGACATGGAGCTGGTGATTGACTTACCCATTGACAAGGTTGTCTCACACTTTTCTCATAAGCCTCAATGTCCTCAATCCATTGTGTAAGTTGAGGCAACACTTCAACCATGAAGTCAAGCTTCTCTTGAGGGCTGTAATGTCTTGGAAAAGGGCCTCCCCATGGACAAGGTTCCCTACAACCAATCTTGAATGCCTTCATTTGCACTATGGCCCTTGATTGAACCATGTCCAGCCTCCATTTTTTGAATCTTCTCCAACAAACCAACATTCTCCACATAGTTTTCACCATTGTATGTGTCCCCTTGTTCTTGATAAGCTCTATGGCCAAACTTGACTTTGACCCTGCTCATATGGGTAAGCATAATGGTCCTGGATCTGATTATAGTGCTGATTTGGAGGAGTTGGGAAATGCATTGGAGGTGAATTGCATTGCTTTGTAAGTGTGAGTTCCAAGAAGGAAATGAAGCCATGATTGCACAACTTCATGGAATGGGAGAAAATGAAAGAGATGGAAGAATAAAATGGGTGGAAATGGATGGAAAAGGTCTACAACTTTAGAGATAGGGTTGTTGACCAGATGGAGTCATAGATGTGCTTGCATGTGCCTCAAAAGGTGAATCTTAACAGAACACACCAACCTACTAAGATGAAGTGGTAATGTGCTTCAGACCTGTCCCACTAGGCATGCCAAAACTGTTAGTGTAGAATCACAACACCTCTCGAATGGCCTGATTGTGAAGTGGAGCATTTGGTGTGATTACACAACATGGGACCATCTCTCAAGCTGTGGGACTTGTAAAAATTGAGATGGACCTCCGGAGAAAGCTAGTTCTTGCCTCCTAATCTACCTGCCACAAGATACTCCAATGACAGGAAGAACCTATCCTATCCTAATCTAACCATTCTAGAGAGAGAGAGAGAGAGAGAGAGAGAGAGAGAGAGAGAGAGAGAGAGAGAGAGAGAGAGAGAGAGAGAGGGGGTAAAAGAGCCTACACTAAGTGGTGATACACCAAAAAAGGAAGTGGTTGAATCATAGACCCGACCGCCTGAAGTGGAGAGAGGTGAGCAGAGGAGAGGGTGGACAAGATGCACCACAGACTAGAGATAGTTTTCACACAGAGCACCACTTCAAAACCCATTAAGAACAGCTCCTAGAACTTGCAACAGACATCAAAGTATGCATAATATACCCTATGACAATGAGAGGTAAGAAGAGACAATAAAATGAGCCAAGGATGGATAGATGCATCACGAAATAGATTCTATTGCTCCAAAAGTTACATGGTACATTGTCAGTGGGAAAGAGGCAAGAAAATGCCATTACAGAGCCATGGGAGGAGGCTTAGACTCCACATTCAACCCTAAGGAAGAAAGAGAGAGGGGGCAGAAGAGGGAAGATCAACCATTTGAATATGCCCCTCCTTTACAATATATAGGAAGAATAAGAGAGAGAGGAGGGAAAAATTTGAATCCTACTTCAACCACCTCTTGATGCATTGAATCTTGTTCTGAAAGCTCAACCACCATCAATCAATGCTACTCTCAAATCTACCCACAATCTATCGATTTTGGTTCCCTATGTCTGCTCGTGTGCTAAGGAAGAAGAATGACAAATCAAATCAAACCCGATCTAGTTGTTGGAGAAAATAGATTTTGCATTAATGGCCTGAAGAAATTTTACCATTTTTCACCCACTAAATCCTTTTAAGAATGATATTTTATGTTTCCATGGCATAGAGGGTGTCGAGATGTTTCCAAAAAGTCTTCTCCCACCCAAATCTGATTTTCTTATCAAAAGATATGGCCATTTGAAGATTAGGGTCTCGGGCGTGCAAATTTGAAAGAGTCTGTCTGTACCAGGTCCACGTGGCAGCCTCGCGCATCTTGGAGATTTGGCCCCTGCCTTTCATTTCTGAAAGTGTCGGACTAACACGTGGAGGCTTCCGGGCTCCATGATGTTCCCTTGTATTTTTCCTGAGTCCTTTGTTTGGCGGGGCCAAAAGTCTGACCCTGACACATGGAGGCTTGGTGCTTGTTTGGAGACCCACCCCAAATTTTACTCTTGAAACAACACCATGCTGACACTTGGCACCTTCCACCGGCCTACTTCTTCTTTGACTATTCAACCCCGACTCTGTCCCTTTTTGGACTTTAGGACACGTGGAAGGCCCGTGCTCATTTGAAAACCCGCTCAATTTTACCTTTGAAGGAGCATCGTTAAGACACATGGTGCCTTCCACCTACACTCTATACTTAGTCATTTTGGGCCCACTCTCCTTTTTGACCTTTGTTGACCATTGGCTACGTGGAGGGCTGGCGCAAGTTTGAGTCTCCACCTAGGACTCCCATCTTGGAATTGCGCCGAGCCGACACTTGGCACCTTCCGCTGAGTCGAAGAATTTTCAATGGCCGATGTAACTTTTGGGGCTCTGGATGCGTGGAGGCTTGGCGCTTGTTTGAGTCTCCAACCTAGGATTCAATCTTTGGAGGTGCACCATTTGGACACTTGGCAATGTCCGCTGTCTCCTCCATACTTAGCCAATTTTGGGGCTTGTTCTGAGTCATTTACAGAGCCCGAAAACTTCAAACCTTCACCATTTATTTTCCTTTGAGCTTCTAGTTTCTTCCTTCTGTTTACTCCTTCCCCAAACCTTGTTACTCCATTGTAGAGTCTCACAAGAATTTGTCTATTTGGATTTAAAGCATGAGCTCGAATGACGAAACTATTTTTTTTAATTTCTTCCCCACAGGGTCATGTTTGATCAATTTTTCCGGGGAAAAAAATTGAGACAATAATAATTTCATGAATGTAGGTCATATTCCTAGATGCGCCACTATTTAGAATCCATTAATTTTCATTAGAGGATGAAAAATCAATATATAGAGATATAGTTTGATAAACATTATTAGCTTGATTTTTAGATTGATTCTGATGTCTATTATTCCCTTTTTTCTTTTTGAAGTTCTTATTTTTAGCATTATTATGAAACTTATTAGCTTTATAATAAAATCAACTACTTCATAACCAATTTACCACATTTGATACATGTTTCATCAAACTTGACATTACTTTTTTTATTATTCTTAGGATTGAACATAGATTTAAAGTTTGATTGTTGATTAGTATTGATGTTATTCTTATTTTAAAATGATTTCTAATTTTGGGACAAAAATTCATGAGAGACATTTGCTTTTGAGTAAAATTTCTCCATAAATCCTTGAATTAGTAGAGAAGACAAGGTATCTAAATCAGGTAAATCATATTCATTTTGATACTTAGAATTCAAAATAGAAATGTAATTTCTAAATTTTTCATGTATGTTAATATGAATAATAAAATATAGCAACTTATCTTGAAATAATTCACAATTATAGCCATCTAACTGAGCCTTAATGTTCTTAATATTAGCTAGATAATTGACTATATTTTCATCTCCTTTCATTGGAGTTGTAAATAATTCCATGATTAGTTTTATTATCTTAGAAAGGTGACTACCTTCATGCATAGTTTGTAATTGTTCCCATGCATTAGCTAGAGACTCCATGTGTCTTATATGCAACAAGAATTTATCTTTGATACTTTGTAATAAGATTGACATGACCTCTTGGTATTTTTGGGATAAGATACTCTAGTTTTTCAGGTGTAGCTTTTCTCCCAATAGGTCTCTTTTTCAACACCACTTACTATATCCCAAACATTTCTTGCCATAAATATGGATCTAAGCCTAACTCTCAAAATACTTTGGTTAGACAATTTAGAACCATCCATGGTAAATTTAGAATAACTAGCCATATTAAAATAGTAAGTAAGATTTAGGTGTTATGTGGGTTTTAACAATTGTAGATATTTGCGGTTAAAATAAAATAGACTTATTAGGATTTGAAAACTAATTGCAACTTAATAAACACACTCAAACAAGGTATGAGAACCAAGAATGAAGGCCAAAAAGAACAAAGAATAAGACATGAGAGGTCATAAGACAATATATAAGAAGATATAACTTTTTCAAAATTTAAAATCCGTGGAATAAGGAAACAATTTTTTGTGAAATTAGAAAAATTAATATTTCAAAAACACAAGAAAACCTTTAAACAATGTACACAAAATTAGTAAAGATTCCAAAAATAAAAAACAACATGCCAATGAGGCAAGAACATAGAAGATATAAAAATTTTATGTTTTCAAGCCACGAAAAAAGAAACATTGTTTTACTGTGTTTTAAAATTTTAGTGTTTCGTAGAATAATAATTTAAAATCCATGGAACAAAGTAATGTTTGTGGGACAAGAAAATTATACCAAAAAAAGGATATGTTCTCAAGCCACGAAGAAAAGAAACATTGTTTTACAAGTTTTTAAAATTTTAGTGTTCCGTAGAATAATAATTTTAAATCCTGAACAAAGTAATGTTTGTGGGACAAGAAAATTCCACTAAACAAAGGAAGAAATCTGTAAGACCGAGAAAATAGTTTGTGGAACAAGGAGATAGATCCGTGAGATAAGGGAAGCCGCCCCGGAATGACAAAAATGCCGGATAAGAAAGTAGAGAGCCACTAGGGAAGAAAAGTCCGCATAGCAAAAGAGAATACAAATAACCATGGAATAAGGCTGAAATCCACACAACAAGAAGAAAAGGTAGATATAACCATTAATTTGTTATGCAATAGAGAATGCCACACAAATAAAATAGAATGATGTGAAGTCAAGGAAGAAGTGTGTGAAGAAATGAAGAATGTTACATAATAGCAAAAATGTTGCACTACATGACTAGAATTTGTGTAACAAGAAATGGCTTCGTAAAAATATGGAAAAATCCATGAATTGAAGAAGATTCTACTCAACATAAAGAAGACCATGCGAGACACAATTAATCCATGCAACATAGTAGAGATAAAGTTGTCTAATACATAAACATGCCTCGAGCTAAAGAATCCCACACAAAAATGTAGAAATGTTGTAAATGACTAAGTAAAGTTGTATAACATGCAAATAAGATATGAAGTTAGGGAAAATCGTATGAAGCAAGGAAAAACATTATGAATGACTAAAAATACAAAGGAATGTTGTGGATGATTCAAAATAGGCCTAACCATGCAAAATCAACAACAATCTATTTTTTAATCATCCATACTAATTTAAGCATACAAGAACTCTACATTTATCTTAATCCACATGAATTAGGGTTTCTATACCTTGTAGTAAACATAAAACCACACACTTTGGGTAACTATTTAGTCTTGATTGCATACTACTATTCATATGATTCCTAAGTAAGAAAAGTACTAATTAACCCATGTCTTTGGCCACCTTTCTTTACTTTGTGTTGTCTTGCACCCTTAATTGGTCAGTCTACCTTTTTATACCTCAACATTTATCATCCTAGACACCAAAGACACTAGCCAGATGCTCCGCACCAAGTGCCACTATCCCCTTTGGGTGCCCCCCGACCTCATTATAATTTTTTCACACTTTTGGGTCCTTTCAACCATTTGAGCATCTTATATTTTTCATATTCGTACTTTTCAAGGTTAATTATGAAATTCAAGCAAGGGAATCATATAAATATAAATTTATGTGATCATAATAAAGGACCTAACACTAAGCATTAGCTATCACCACCTAAGGTTGTGTCCATCAAGTATCTAAGAGATCCATTTCATCCATATAGCATAATCCAAGGGACACAAGGGCTGGTTATTTCTAAATACACTTCATACGATGTAATTTCATTATATTCCATGCACACATCTTTACATTTATTTACATCTAGCTAATTTGTTTGCTATCAATTACAACATGCATAGGAGCCACCTAAGGCATGATTTTGTACACACACATAGAACTACATTAGTTTTGAGATGTAGTGTAATGCTCAATAGTAATTTCACCATTTTGATAACGAGGAAAGTATGACCCCTCATTCTACATATTTCTTTTTTAGGATTTGATGTCTCCTTGAGGGTTTTGCAGGTCATTGTTTCATTGCAAGTTTCTAGCGACCTCAGTGATCATTGTGCAATTACATAGCGATAAAAGGTGAACAACAAAAAAACCTCATGACCACTAAAAGGAGGTTTCCTAAACATTTCCATAGATATAGGCACCTATAATCATGTCTAGGGAACCCACAAACACCCCTATCCCTCTCCGCATAATCCACCCAAGAAAATTGTTAGCTCTCACACTTTTTTGAGGCTCTGTATGAATCTTCGCCATTTTTGTTAATCCATCATCACTTCAACAAAGTTCATATTTCACCATAAACCAGCTAAGTCATCGCACCTCTTATTTTCACTTAGGGTTTCATATATTTTAGCTTATTTTTCTTGGGTTAATTTATGTACTTAATTATTCATTCATTTATTGCTATAATAGTAATCAAATTAGGCATATATTTCTATTTAGCTTTATAACTTTGGTGAACCCAATCTTTGAATACACCTTCTCTTTAGGGCTATTATCCACTTATCACAATGGCTCAATGTTATGGATAATTCACTAAAGGCCACCTTAAAGACCTTAATGATAATTTCACCAAGCATCTCTAAGACCTAGACTTCCTTTTATATGCTTCTTGTGAAGAAACCACAAACCTTGCATAGCTTAATACCTCCACCACTATTCCCACCCCCATTGTTACTCAACCATATGCTTCAACTCTTCCACCCATTTCTACTATCCCCATTTCCATTCCCACTCCCACCAACCATTTAACCCCACTCTTTTTTTTCTCACATGTGGCAAGTTTATTCTACTTGTACTCAAGATTTAACATCCCTTTATCGAGACCTTCAAGCACAAATTCATCAATTACAATAGGCTACTTCTCATGTGTCTCCATCTTTGGGTTCCAATCTATTACTACACACTTCATTTAGACCCACCATATCCTCTTACTCACTTCCTCATAACTTCGTCACCCCAAGATTTTCATTTTCAATGGGCATGATGACCCATAATAAGCATCTCTAATCCTTTCACATGGCATGTCTCGACTATGCAGATGATCAACCTATTCTATCAATATATTTCCTTGTAGTCTCCATGATTATGCGATGCATTAAATCTATGGCCTACTTATCCAATCAAGTAACATCTTTTATGCATGTAGCCGCTACTTTTCCTACTCATTTTTCTATCAACATCGGCTCTAAGATATCCTATGCACAACTTGCATAACTTAAAAAAGGGTCTAATGAACATCTAGCGGAATATGTCTTACGATACAAAAGCAACCTAGATAAGATGTCTAATGTGCTTGCTGAACTCTAAAATTCAAGAATTATTCATTTAAATTCTATTACCACCTTTTCAGAGAGCATTCTATTTGAGACATATCAAGTTGTACGAAACTAAACTTTGATCTATAGAAATCTTAAGTATTAGGAGAAAGCTTCATTTTATACACACTTCCAAAATAAATCAATTTTTAAACAAAAAGTGAAAACTCATGAATTTAAGGTCATTGTCAACATTGTCTCTAACACCAAATAACTCTAATGGAAACCACCTAAGCGTACATATACAAAGTTGACTATTGCTCTACATCTTATATTACAACTTCTTGAGAGAAATATTATCACGCTTCCTCCTCCACTCAATTTAGATCCATCTCATCCTAAAGGTAAAATTACAATGAGAAATTTCGATGCCACTATCATCATGTGTCGGACATTATACATATATTTTTTCAAACTTTATGCTATCATCCAAGATTTTATCGATAGTAAAAACTCAAGTTTCCATAGCCTACATCTTCTACATCGGTCAATGAAAATAATAAGCTCAAAATATTTAACAATACTGCTCCAAAGCATGACAAAAAAGAACTTCAATCCTCGGTAAATCATACATATCGCGTGGTGCTTCCCACTACCTCGGGGCTCTCAATTTTATAGTTACTCATACTGACGCATCCCACCACTCATTACTTTTTTTTATTATGATTATCATGCTTTATTTTATTTTGATTACTTACACATTGGTGCTTCTATTGGCTCAATTTCTATCAATAGAACTAATTTGATCCATTATGGCCTATTAGCGCATGTTTAATCACACTCCTTGTTATTATTGGATATCCTATATCACAAATTTCATACCAATTTCCCAAATCATATGGTGTTTTCTAGATTTCAATCACTATTGGTCCTCTCACCATGCTTGTACCTTTTCTTGTGGCACCATCACTAGAAGGGTGTGACATAATTTTAGGTCTCGCTTAGCTCCGCAAAACTCAGGTTATTATCTCCATGATTCATTTATGCCTGAAGTTCATTCCCAATAGGAAAGTCATCTCTATCAATGGTGTCCCACCCTCTACACCATGGCTATAACCTCTCCCAAGGTTGTCATTGCTAGAGTACCTACATTCCTGCACCTATATCAAAACTAAAGCACAATCTACTCTAGCTCACCTTTTCACACTTGGCCTACACGGTCTCATCGGCTTGCTAGTCTAGTACATCTATTTAGGTCCACTATTTACACCGATCCTTCACATTGGCATACTTAATCACCTCATTTTTCCTACGCATATAAGTCCATCACCTCCACATACAGTTATATATAGGTGTTCATCACCTCCCCACTCTTCTACACATAGGTTTCCATCACCTCCTCATGTTTTTTCACATAGGTGTCCATCACCTCCATGTTTTTTACACATACTCCACACTATACTCATCGGTTGAATTCATATAGGATTCATTCACTGTCATGATGTCTTTCCCTCATACCACCACTCTTATATCATGATCACACACCTTCATCACTACAAACATCGAGTAGAGAACCATTCCCTTTACTTTCATCGGATAGAACATTTTTGATCACACACTTGGGGGCATCACAATATTTCTCCTTCCTTCTTATTGTGATACCTATCTTATTTTATCACATCTAATCTCTCACACACCACATACACATATTGATACATTTGTATCGTCATTTCTTGATGATGCACTCTTGTGTTATGGTTCACACTTGACTATTGAGGGCATACTATACACATGAACCTCACATACTAAAATCAAATTCTTCACACATACCACATTATTTACAAACCTTTCTTGTAGACTCTATCACATACTATACACACTATTCAATCTAAACATTCATGATATATATCCCTTACATCTACTTTCATGTGCTACAATCATTACCCTATGATGCACTCTATTTCTTTGGTTCATACTATACCGCTGAGGGTTTCAATCTAAAATGACCCACACCACACTCACTCAATAAATCACTCACATGATTACATCCCTATGATTTGCACTTTCATGATCACATATTTTTAATATACACAATCTAAACCATTTACCGATGACACACTCACATTCATAGTTCATTATTGATCGTCATTGAGGGGGAATATATACATGAACCTAATCTCATGCATACATATTCACTTAGGGGGCACACGACTCCTATCATTCACATGGCATTCCATTCCACCATGTTGGTTTTTAAATTAGTACATTAGTAAACAATAGTTAGGGACACCAAGTCCCTCATCTTTATGGGAGAGGTTCCTTTTTGAAAGTGAGCATCAAAGTTTATATACAAATGTAAAAATTTCATATTAATGAGGACTCTTGATACTTTGAAATGTTTTATACCAATATCAATACATAGAAATAGAAGAACAAGGAAACTCGAAAGGGAAGAACACAATAGTACTTTTAGATAATATAGATAATAGCTTGTTGTCACCCTCAAAATTCCCCTCAATTTTGAAAGACAAGTTTTGAAAATTTTGAGTTGGTGCCTTTGAGAAGTGTTTAAGAAAATTGAGAAGTTTGGAAAGATAGAAAAATTTGGTCTTTGAGGTCATTTTTTTAGTGTTTTGCGGCTAAATCGACATTTTTGTTCCCATATGTCCCAAGTGCATCTGGGCCTCTAGTTCACTAATTCTCCACTTTTCCCGCACTACTCTACTTATCTCGTTAATCGACATTTTTTTCCCACACGTCCCAACTACATCCGGACTCCTATTCATCGATTCTCCACTTTTCCCGCATTACTCTGCTCATCATATTTTTTAGGTTTTCATGTCCTTTGTGTCCCCATGTCCCATGGAATGTCTATGCTCCCCGGACATGCTTCTTCCACATCGGCTGAATCGGATTTGCGTGTCCCGTGTGTCCCGATGTCCCATGGAATGCATGTGCTCTCTGGACCTGCATTTTCTACACTCCTCTTAGATCGGGTATTTCAGCTTTGCGTGTCCCTCATGTCCCAATGTCCCATGGACCATTTAGACTTTTTCTACTTTTGACTTTTTGAGTCAGTGTGAGGGCCATTTATTGTGCATTCATGATTTTATCTCTCCATTCATTCAAACTCATGGATATTTAAAGAGAGTAACCGTTCATTCATTTTCACACTTTCTCACTCATTCCCTCCCACTCATATTTGTGCAAATCAAGTCATTTCCCACATTTGTGCTTCTATATTTTCTCTTGCAAGGATTATTTCAAGACTATGATTCACTCCATTGAAGGTTGTTATCTCCTACCTCTATCACGATGAAAATTCAATATCAAGGGCATGAACACCTCTCCTCATTGGAAACCTTTATGCCTGACATTGGTGACAATGAAGCTCGACATCTAGACCTTGATGATTTTTGGAGTAGACTTGGATGTGATAACCCTACTCCCATCGCCCAAATGATCAAAGACAATGGGATTGCATTTTTCGAGAGATTTTCCTCTGCTCACTTCAATGTGTTATTACTGTGCTCACTTACGAGCTTGTTTCAATCCAGAATCTAAAGAAATTGTTGATGTACATGGTGAAGTAGTTACATGATTGGATTCTAAAGCCATCAATACTTCCCTACACATACCAGTGATGGAAGGAGCTAATGTCCTCACTCTCGCTCAAGTGAAATCATTTTCTGATAAGGACTGTGAAAATACAAGACTAGGGTAGCTAAATTCTAGCTAAAGAACCCTAAGAAAGGAGCATCCAGACTTTCTAAGTCATTGTTTAGGGTTGATTTCAAAGAAGATCTTTCAGACATCATCACCCTTCTTGCTAGAATCATGGGGATGCCTTCTACAAATGAATTTCACTTTTGGATGTGTCCTTTTATCAACATCATTTGTGAGGGGAAGAAGAATTTGAATTGGAGTGAGATTATTTGTGAAAACCTAACAGAGCAGCTGGTAAATGTTCATAGAACCCAAACATTCTACATGTCATCCTACCTTATGTACACCATTGCGACATCTAGGAAATGGCTTGGTCTCACTTTCATTGAAGATAAGAAAGATGCCCCCATATATGAATACTTCCCTCAGTTCACCCTCAAAGTCAATAACCATAATTTTAGGAGAGTGAATGATGCATTCACCATGTATATTGTGAGGTTCTTGGAAGGAAATACTACTTAGAGATTTTCTGAGGAAGCAAAGACTTTGATATCTGACTATGGAAGCTTCTACACTCAATTAAGAAAATTATCATATATCAAACTCAAGGTTGGTTTCAGAGGTTTGGATCTAAAGATTCCTATGTTATCTAATGATAAGATGGATCTCATTGAGATTTGTAGGCAATTAGACAAGCTCCATAAAACCTGCAAGGATAAGAATATTACTAGAATTCATTTCCCTATCTCCCTGGGAAATTATACATGTAGGACAACCTTGGATGCATAGAACATTGATAGGACCATTGTTCCTCTCACCATCCATCACTTCAAATCCAAAACTTGTTTTGACATCAAGGGATATATTGTAAGAATTTCATAATGGTTTTCTATCATCTTCCTGACACTAAAGATTATTGGGCTGATTATGTAGATGATTTTGAGGCCAGGAGAAGGTACTTTGGTAGACTCTCTCTTCAAAAATCATAGACTTCAACGTCTATAAAGTACCTGAAGGGCTTAAAGATGATGATGAGGACTTACAATCTATTGAATATGAAAGGTCTATTAAACACACTCCTCTAGAAACCATTGATTGGTTTGTGAAAGAGAGAGATGATTTGAAGGAAGTAATCAATCATGTTATTGTGAGAACCAAACTCTGGTTTGATAGGAAGATGCAAGACTTCAGATGAACAAATCCAAGTCTTCTTCACAAGAAACTTCTTCTCCTATGAAGGAAGAACCTATGCCCAATATTGAGGTACATGAAAAATCTACTCCTTCCTCTCCAAAGAAAAGACACTCAACAATCTACTCCATCTTCTTCAACGAAGGTATATCTAAAGAAAGGTAAGGCCATCAAACAAGAGCAAGTTAAAGAAGAAATTATTTTAGAGGAAGCCAGAGGTCCCTGAAGGGCCGGAAAAATTGTTGTTATGAGTGAGGATGACTATGAAGAGATGAAAGAAGAAGAAGAAACCCCTGTCATTAATGCCAAGATTGAAAATGAAGGTAAAATGAGTGAGCCTCTAGGTTTGATGGACACTCCTTCTAAGGATCGTTATGAAATTGTGCCAAATTCTTCACTAGAGACATCACTAGTGCAGACCTTGAGTGCAATGAGTTCACTTGCACTAGAACCCATTTCTCCTTCTACCTCTTCCTCTTCCTTTTCTTGGGTTCAAAATTTCATTGATAACAAGAAAAGGAAGTCTTCTTCTCAGTTGTAGTTCCCAATTTTGATGTTGTGGCAGCCTTACTTGGTACTACTCCTCCTCCTCCTGCAAAGAAAGAAAATAACCTCAAGGTTGGTGTCAAATTCACAAGGTCAGCAATTCATGGAGATTTAAAATCCTAGGGTGGAAAGAGAGGTGAAAGACCTTTTGGTTTCTACTTGGAGCTTACAAGAATCCTAGTTGGGGAGTCTAGACTTGAGAGTGAGGTTCATAACCTCAGAGAAACTGTGACTAGAGTCATTGAACGAGTGGAGAAGGGTAAACAAACTATGGAGCAATTGGAAGAACATAACCAAGTTCTTTCAAATTTCATAAAATCCCTATTAGCAAAAGATAAGGTCTTGGATCCGGCTCCACTGGCTACTCTTCCACCTCCCATAGTTCTCAACAAAGATGAAGTCCAGACCATCAAAGATATTCACAAATATACTACCTATGGAAAGGCCATTAAAGCACTGGTTGATGATATGATAGTAGCTAGATTGAACTTCATTGAAGAGGCCTTCAAGTCATATGAGAAGGTGTCCAAGTTACAGCAAAATTCACCACAACAATCAGTGGCTTGGAAAAGAACTAAAACTCTGGTGTGAATGTATTCAAGATCTCCATTCAATGAGAAACACATATGAGAAGATTTTATTGGCAAGCAAAGTATTTGATGAAGCCAAGAACAATCTATCAAAATCTTGGGTTTTTAGTATTGATTGGAAGATCAAGGTTTTAGAGGAAGCAATGGGAGAACTGAAAAATATGTGGCAGAAAGGGGAAGCTTTCAAGACTTGTGTTTTTTCTGCCTTCCAAGATATTCATTATCGATCTAGAAAGAAGCCTCAGGTAAATAGTTTTCTATTCAGGAGATCAAGGCTCAATTTAACACCTTCATCAAAGAAGATCTTTTCAAGGAAGATTCCATGTCTAAAGAGAAGATGAAATATGTCTTCTCTCTTTAGTCAACTATCACCGAGGCCAACAAGGAATTTTGGGAAAAAATGAGTTCGACAAGGATATGGAGAAATGCCTTGGAATGTGGAACCATGCCACTTCTAACACCACCATACCCAAGTGCATGGAGATAGCTGAGGCATTAAAAATATTTAGACATCAGATTCTCAAGATGGTGGGCCCTTCTAAGCCTCTATCGGATGTTTATGCTTCTGGGTCCTAGGACACTTCTTTTATTATTTTGGATTGTAACACCCATGATGTAATATTTGATTAAAGACATTCTATTAATGTATTTGTTAAGTGGTCTTTAATCTTTAGATTAAAATAAGTTGGAACTGAATGTAACCATTTTTGTAAGCTATTTAATGGGATCTCCATGCCATTCTTAAGGGCTGAGACCCTGATACTCTTGAAATGTAATATATTTGAAAGTAATCAATATAGAAGATTTTCCCTTGTCTCTTATTTCTATCTGCTATCCTTTCTTTCCTTATATGAAATTTATGAATCATCGATCCTTCAGGCTAAGAAACTTTGGGTTCTTTTGATACGGTTTCTAGAACTTTGTGTCTATGGAATTATATCTGATATTTTCACGTAAATGATTCTATTTTGTGTTCTTTTGATAATTATATGTAAGGTTATATTATGTTATCTATATTACTTGAAAGTACTGTTGTGTTCTTCCCTTTCAGTTTCCTTGTTCTTATATTTCTATGTATTAATAATATTTATTGGCATAAAACATTTTAAAGTATCAGGAGTCCTCATTAATATGAAAGTTGTACATTTGTATATAAGCTTTGTTTCTCACTTTCAATAAGGGAACCTCTCCCATAAAGAGGAGGGACTTGTTGTCCCCTAAATTTCATTTCTAAGGTAATAATTTAAAACCAACAAATTTTGGTGACTCTACCGGGATTTCATTTCAACGTATCCCTTTCTAAAAAAACTTCAATACCAATTTGTGGTATGACAACTCTATAATATACACGTGGTAAGTAAGCTCTCGGAGTGGAAGATTCCCATTTTAGATTTCTAAAGCAACAAAATTCTCTCTTCCTTCAAAGCAAGAAGGAAAAAAAGAACTCATTATGTGAGCACACCTCCTGCTAAAGACAATATTTTTAAGAACATCATTCCTCAGGATCAACTTAGTCCTAATCTCCATGCTTTGGTACTTGCTGGAGTTACAGTTCCCCTTCACAATCTTCCCAAAGATGGCAACACCTTTGCCTTGGGGACAATAGGTTGGGCCTCTTGCTCTTCCTCAGCTTTGTTGCATGAGTTACCTAGGGGTAATAGGAAAAGTTTTCCTAAATTTTGAGGTGATGGGAAAGTGCACCCAGATGAACACATTGCAGCCTTCATTGTTGCATGTGGGATTCTTGGGGTTGAACATGAAGATGTTTCATCAGACTCTTCGTGGAAACATTGTAGGAAAATTTGCTTGATTGGTTCTATCACCTTCCTCTTGGATCGATTACTAATTGGAATACCATGAAAACTCAGTTTGAGCAATGTTTTAAACCTACTAAAGATGTGCATGCTCTCTTGGCTCAAATTTCTCATATAAAAAAGGAGCCACATGAACCCATGAGGGAGTTTGTGGCCAAATTTAACAAGTTGATTCATAAAATTCCATAGAACACCCGTCTTGTAGATCAAATCCAAAAGTTTTTTTTCCTCAATGCTCAGTTTCCTGAAGTAAGTTATGCACTAAGGAGGGATAATATTCTAACTCGGATGTTGATCAACGGTTGGCTATCAGTGTTGAAGATGATCTAATCATGTTTGGTAAATTGAAAAGAGAGTCCTCCAAATCTAAAGCATCTTCCTCTTCCTCCCTGAGCTAATTCAGTCGCTTAATGTAGAAGTTGGCAAATGATCTCATTGCTATCAAGAAGCAGTTGGCTCAACATGATCCTTACCAAGATATTCCAAGAAAGAATTTTCAGCCTAGGAACTATTTGCCCTCTTCTCAGACTAGATTGGTTATTGAAGGCCCCCATCAAGGTTCTAGTCAATACAACTTGTGAAGTTCAAGAACTTGATGATGAAGAGGAGAATGAAGACTATGAGGATCCTGAAGAAGATATTGATGAAGAGTAGGAAGAGCTTAGTGAGTCTCAAGTTCATTTCCTCACCACTGAAGGTATGGATGATGAAGATGAATATGATGAAGTAGTGGTAGATATGAATAGTGAGTCATATGTTGTTATGACTCGGAGCAAATGAATAGGAAGGAAAAAGTGGTACAACCTTCTAAAAAATCTAAATAATTTCCTATAACTATTCCAGTAGTTGTGAGAAGAGGAGCCCCTATTCCCACTACCTCTACAAAAAAAGTGAGTAATGTTAATTCTTCTCCTTCTACCTCCACTTCCAAAACTCTTATCCTTCAACTCCTAAACTTGATAAACCCAAAGTTCCCCTCATTCCTAGTAATGATGCCCCATCCACCTCTGGATCTTTTGATATCATTGACCACATCAAGAAGACAAAGATCCAAATCTCAGAGGTAGAATTTTACCAGACTCATCCAAATGCTTTTGCTAAAATGGTAAAATTTATCAATTCCAAATCCAAAACTTCACCCAATACTTCTAAAGGTCTATTACCCACTCCCTCCTCCTCATCTCAACCAAGTCTTGTGGCTACAGTATCTTCACCTAATGAGAAAATTAAACCATTCTATGTAATACTTCTCATAGCTGGCCACAAACTCAGTAATTGTGTTATTGACTTAGGAGCATCAGACAATGTGATGCCTGCAAAATTAGCTCATGCTTTGGGCCTGACTCTAACATGTACATTTGGTTCCTACTATTCCATGGAAAGTAGAGAAGTACCGTTGGTTGGAAGAATCAAAGATGCACAAGTAGCTTTTGCTGCTTTTCTAGAGAAAAGGGTCAAAGCCACTATTTTAGTGGCTGACATTCCTCCCTCATATGGTATGTTACTAGTAGAAATTTTTGTAGAGAAGTGGGAGGTGAAATCCAAATGGATTGGTCACACGCCTTAATCCCGGTCAATGGAAAAATGAAAAATCTACTACCAAAAAGATAGACTGAGTACATTGTGCAAAAGACTGATGATCCAAAAGCACAAATACTCTATGAAGATATAGGGCATGGTAACTATATGATCATGTCAGAAGATGAGGCAAAAATTCCTAAGGGAGTAATTCACAATCCTAATGGCATTTGGACTTTGGAGTTTGATGGAAGTTTCTCTTCAGCTGGTTCTAGAGCTGGCGTGGTGTTAATCTCTCTAGAAGAGAAGATTCATCCATTTTCATTTAAGATTTATTTTGAAAATACAAACAACACAGCTGAATATGAGGCTCTCATCCTCGGATTGAACGTGGAAAAAGAAATGGGAGTGAAGAATCTTTGTGCTCGTGGTGATGTAGAGTTGATTGTGAAATAAGTCAGGGATCTTTTCCAAGTCAAGAATAGGAGATTGAAACATTATAGAAGTCTTGTCTAGGATTCCATTGAATTTCTTGATGCTTTCTCAATTGAAGTTGTCCTAAGAGAAAAGAATACTAGAGCTGATTCTCTGGTTGTCTCAGGATCTTTGTTGATTCCTCATCCAGATTTTTCTCAAGAAAAATTTACCATTGAAATGATTCATAGGCCTAGTGTGCTCGGATAATGCAAGCAACTGGAAATTTTTCAATGATGATCAACACTTTCTCTCTTTCTTGGAGCTTAAGGATAACTTCAATCAATTATATTTTGAAGGAAGTGAAACTCTTCCCAGAGAGTATGTGCCCTCTAATGAAGATGATATTAAGGAAGAAATGGATCAGGATGGTCAGTATCAAATTGAAAGGTAACAAGATTCCTAAAGGGCTAGTGAGTTTAGAAGATCTGTTTGATAAACATGATAGGTACATCAAATCTAAAGCTTCTCAAGGGGATCATCAATCTGCTGAGTATGAGAAGGTCAATATTGGAAGTAATGATGAACCCAAGATGGTGAATATTGGGAAATGCTTGCACTCAAGAAGAAAGGAAGAAAGTAGTGAACCTATTAAAAAGGTATGCTGACATTCTTGCCTATTCATATGATGATCTCAAAGCCTTTCAACCAAAGGAGATGCAACACTATATTCCTCTAAGACCTAGGATCAAACCTTTCAAATAAAAGCAAAGGCAATACAATCCCAAGATTGCTGATACCATTTTTCAAGAGATTCAAAAATTACTGAAAGCAAAGATTATTTTTCCTATACATCATTCAACATGGATTTCCAACATTGTGCCAGTAAGGAAGAAGAATGGTGAGATTCATATTTGTGTGGATTTCAGAATTTAAATCAGGCCTCTCTAAAAGAAAACTACCCTCTCCCCATGATGGATCAAGTTTTGTAGGTTGTCACAAGCTCTGAGATGTTGTCCATGTTGGATGGATTCTCTGGAAGTCAATCAGTGGAAGTCGCACCCCAGATTAGCATAAGAGTGCTTTTACCACCCATTTTTCCTATAAGAGGATGCCATTTGGTCTTATCAATGCTGGTGCCACTTTCCAAGAGGGAAATGGACTTAGATTTTGGTAGTCTCAAGGGAAAATGCATTGTTGTATACCTTGATGATCTGACTGTTTTCTCCAAAACAAGGGCATATCACTTTCAGCATCTTGAAATAGTCCTTCAAAAATGTAGAGAACATGGAGTATCTCTTAATCCTAAGAAGTTTTTCTTTTGTGTTACAAGAAAAGTTGTTGGGACATATTGTCTCCAAAGAAGGAATCAAGATAGATCTAGAAAGAGTTCAAGAAATTCAGCAGATTCCTCTTCCCACAAGCAAAAAGGTGTTCACTCTTTCTTTGGTAAGATAAATTTCTTGAGGAGATTCATTCTAGATTTTATAGAACTGACTATGAGAATTTCTCAAATGATGAAAGGGAAACAAACCTTTAGTTGGACTCTGAAGGAAAAGAATCTTTTGAAGGTATCAAGAAAGCTATTGCTAAAACTCCCATCCTAGCATGTCCTGATTTCAAAAATATTTCATTATCTATTGCTATGCTACTGAGAATACTTTGGCTGCTATACTAACTCAGAAAGACTCGAGAATCATGAAATTCCAATTTCCTTCATGAGCTATGTTCTAAAAGCTCATGAGCTAAAGTATACTTTGATGGAAAAACATGCTTTTGTAGTGGTCAAAGTTGTTAAGTAGTTTCATTTTTATATCCTCAATTCTCACTCTATTGTATTTGTACCTGATACAACTATTAAGTCTATTCTTACACAACAGAGTTTAGAACTAAGTGAGGTAATTGGGTGGTAAAGGTTCAGGAATATGACCTTGATATCAAGCCAACAAAGCTAGTCTGGGGTAAAGGCTTATGTGAACTTATTACTTGAGGGAGATGATGAAGAATTGTCCACAGAAGTAGTTGATGTTCCTGTTGTCCTCTTTCTCAGTTCAACGATGAGTGGTATGCTGATATTGCACATTTTCTTACTTATGGAGAATGTCCATCTCACTTGAGTGCCAAGGAAAAGAGAGTTATTAAGCTAAAGTCTACACAATATGTATTGTGGGAAAATGTTTTATTCAAGTGAGGCATTGATGGAAGATTCCTTAAGTGTGTAGACAAAGAGAAACAAAAGAAGTTATTTTCAACTTTTCATGATCAATATTGTGGAGGAAATTTCTCTTCTACTATCACTACTCACAAAATTCTTCGTGTAGGGTATTATTGGCCTACATTGTTTTGAGATGCATCAAAATGGGTAGGAAAGTGTGAATCCTGTTAGAATTTTGTCGGAGACCTAAATTGGTTGCTTTACCACTCAAACCAGTAATAATTGATGAACCTTTTCAATAGTGGGGATTGGATTTTATTGGAACTCTCAACCCACCTTCCAAAGGTCTGGGCACACTCACGTGTTAACTCAAGCTGATTACTTCACAAAGTGGGTAGAGGCTATTCCAGTCAAAAGTACTACTTCGATGTGGTGTGTAATTTTATCAAAGAGAACATCTTGATAAGGTTTGGGGTACCAAATAAAATTGTGACTGATAATACTTCTAATTTTTCTTCTTCCAAGATGATGGATTTTGCTATGGCTATGGAATATCCCTTGCTCATTCTTCAAATTACTATCCCCAAGGAATGGACAAGCAAAATCCATAAATAAGAATTTTGTAACCATCGTTCGGAAGCTTGTCAATGACTCTTAAAGGAATTGGCACAAGAAGCTCTATGATGCCCTCTGGGTAGATAAAATTACACCTAAAAGAGCAATTGGAATGTCTCCATTTGAGGTGGTGTATGGTGTTAAAGCTCAGCTACTATTAACAATTGAATTTCTAGCCTTTCACTTAATGAAGGCTATTGAGGATTTAAGTTTCGTCGAGTTATTTGGATAAAGGATCATGTATCTCTAGAAGCTAGATGAAGACATGATGTAAGTTTTTGATAGAATATCTTCTCACCAATAGAAGGTGAGAGCTTTGTTTGACAAGAAGGCTAGAACTAGAGACTTTCAAGTAGGGTATATTGTCCTACTCGTGGGACAAAAGGCACGAGCCTCATGGAAGCCATGGTAATTTTGATTCTCTTTGGTTTGGTCCTCTTAGATAAAACACTTTCTTTGGAGAAAATTATTTCTATTTGGATTATATGGATGGATACCCTCTCCCACTTTTTCTTATAGTGGGAAGTATTTGAAGTTGTTCAAGTCCTAAGTGATTAGGTAGTCCTTTTGTATATATTGTGTACAATGTCTTGTTTTTGGTCTTTTGTTTTGTTTTGGTTCCTTTCCTTTTTGTGTGTTGTCTTCTGTATTGCTCTACCTTTGACTCTATTTTCCCAATGGATAAGGCACTTTCGGTCTTTTCTTCCCATAATTTTTCTTGGTTTCTTGATCTTTCCTCGTTTCTCTGTTCCAAGTCAAGTCATCCTCAGAAAGAGCCAATTGTTTTCACCCTCAAAATTCACCTCATTTTTGAAAGACACGTTTTGAAAATTTTGAGTTGTTTCCTTTGAGAAGTGTTTAAGAAAAGTGAGAAGTTTGGAAAGATAGAAAAATTCGGTCTTTGAGATCATTTTTTAGTGTTTAGTGTTGCTAAATTAGACATTTTTGTCTCATATGTCCCAAGTGTAGCCAAGCCTCCAATTCACCGATTTTCCACTTTTCCCACACTACTCTACTTATCGGTTAAGTCAGACATTTTTGTCTATGCATCCCAAGTATATCTCGGGCCTTCTCTTCGCCAATCCACCAATTTTCCCACATTACTTTGCTCATCAAATTTTTTGGGTTTTCATGTCCTTCGTGTCCCATTGTCCCACCATCATCAGGCTCCTCAAACCCATTGCTTCCACATCATCCGAATCAGATTTTTGTGCATCCCACATGTCCTGATGTCCCATGGACTACTTGTGCTCTCTGGACCCACATTTTCTACACTCCTCTTAAATTAGGTATTTCAACTTTGTGCATCCCTCATGTCCCAATTTCCACTTTTTCTTATTTTCACCTTTTTGAGTCGGTGCAAGGGCCATTTATTGCACATTCATGATTTTATCTCTCCATTCATTCCAACTCATGGCTATTTAAAGAGAGGTAACTGTTCATTCATTTTCACACTTGCTCGCTCATTTTCTCCCCCTCACGTATATACTTCTATATTTTCCTCTTGCGGGGATTATTTGGAGACTGTGATTTTCTCTGTTGAAGGTTGTTCTCTCCTACCTCTGTCACTATGAAATTTCAATATCAAGGAATGAACATCTCTCTTCCTTAGAGACCTCTGTACCTAAGATTGGTGATAGTGAAGCTCGACATCTTGATCTTGATGATTTCTAGAGAATACTTGGATGTGATATCCCTACTCCCATCACCCATTGATGAGTTTAAGTGTTTTTCTCTGAAGTGCCTAAGTCGTGAAATTGAAAAAATCTGTGTTTTGGGTCATTTTGTGTGATTTTCGGGCCTGTCGGAACTTTTTGTCCCAACTGTCCCAAGTACGAAAGTGCACTCTGTTCCCCGATCGGCCGAAATCCCAAAGTTGTCCCATTTTCGGGCCCGTCGGAAAATTTTGTCCCAAGTGTCCCAAAACTTTTGTGTGCGAGTTGTTCCATTTCGGCCGAAACACCCGAACCGCGTACTATGCACTTTCATGTCTCAAATGTCCCAAAGTTAAAAAGTGCGAGCTTTCCAATTTTCGGCCGAAACTCCCGTGTCGCGTACTTCAGAGCTCCTTGTCCCAAATCGAAAAATGCAAGCTGTTTCAATTTCACGAACCGGCCAAACCGCGTACTCCGGAACTTTTTGTCCCGAATGTCCCAAGTCCAAACGGGCCCATTTGTTCCAATTTTCGGCCGAATCACCCGAACCGCGTACTCCGCGCATTTTCGTCCCAATCGTTCCAAAAGCATTTGTGCATCCTCTCCCTGTTTCACCCGAATCGGCCGAGCCGCGTGTTTCGCGCATTCGCGTCTCACATGTCCCAAGCGTACCAAGTGTCATTCACACTTAGTTTTCCCGCTCACTCAGTATGATGCTATTCAAATTGGTGGTTGTGTATTGATGCGCATTAAATTCATTCCTCTCTCCAAGCGGCTATATAACGAGCATTTCCCCTTTGCATTTTTCGCATTGCTTCCATGCTATCTTTGCTCGAACCCTTGCAATTTGAAAACCTGCGCAAATATCCCCTCCCTTTGCAAATTCCTTCCCGAGTCTAGGTTGCAGCTCCGAGACTATCAATATGAAGATCAAGTTTCAGGGACAGGAGCAAATTTCTCCGCTTGAGTCTGCTGTTAGCAATATTGGGGACAGTGAAGCTCGTCATCTCGACTTCGGTGATTTTGGGCAAGAATGGCGGAGATCTGAAACCTACACCAATAGCACAAATGATTCATGATAGCGGTTTGGCTTTTGCGGTGGTTTCCCAATCTCGGTGCGGTGTCTTGTCTTGTGCTTTCATGCGGAGCTCACTTGACCCGCTTGAGTGAATTGACAAATGTACATGGAGAACTCATTGCCAGTGGGCCTTTGCCGCCATTGGCGCTGCTCTCGAGGATTCGGAGTTGGACAATGCTATAGTCGTCTCCGGGATCAAGCACAGAGACCCTATTCGATCAAGGCAGGTGACAAATAAAGGCGCGAGTGGCGAAGTCTTGGTTGAAGAACCCTAAGAAAGGTGCTTCTCGCCTAACAAAACCCTCTTAGAGCGATTTCAATGAGGAATTGTCGGACTTCATAATCCTGTGCAGCTCGGGTTATGGGTTTGCCCTCCACCATGAGTTTCATTTACGGATGTGCCCGCTCATCGGCATGGTGTGCGAGGAACACAAAACATCAAGCTGGGCGAGAGATCATCGGTATGAATTTGGCGGAGCAGGCTATCAACGTTCGGCAAACAAAGAAGTTCTATATGACTTCATATCGATGTATACCCTAGCGGCATCAAGCGGTGGTTTGGTTTCTCCTATATAGATGCACACAAAGATGATCCGAGTGTATGCCTATTGCCCTTGATTCACCACAGGAGACCAGCAATCGGAATTTGAAGGGTCGATGATGCTTTCACCATGTGCGTGGTCAGATTGCTCGAAGGTGATCTTTGCTAAAGGTTTTGAGATGAAGCCATGAACTTGATATCGCGATATGGAGCCTATTTCATCAATTCGAAATTTTCCTATATCGGGCTTCTTGGCTGTGAAAGCACTCCTCTACGGCTTCCCATGTTACTGCATGATAAAATGGCCTTGATAGAAATATGCGAGCAACTAGACAAGTTGCCTGAGAACTTGCGAGAGACAAGAAGATTTAAGCTTGCACTTTCCCATCTCTGCGGGAAACTACACATGCAAAACAGACTCTGGATGCTCGAGAACATAGAAAGAGCCACGGTCCCTATCCTTTGTTCATTTCTTGAAGCCAAGAACTGCTTTGACTTGAAGAAGTTTATTGAAACAGAACATCAAGATAATCTACCATCATAGGGCGAATCTGAGAAGACTCTTTGGGGCTGTGTTGTGTGCGATGATTTTGAAGCCGGGAGAAGGCATTGTGGCGGAGTTCTCCTGCAATTGATTCAGAACTCGTGCATGCCAAGTTCTGAAGGTCTCGAGGATGACATTCGACCTATACTCGTATGAGTATGAAAATGTGATTAAGCACACCCCTCTGGAGGACCTTGATTGGAACAGGAAAGAGAGGGATGATCTGGCTGAGATTCTTGCTCCAGTCCTAGTCAGGACTAAGGTCTGGTTCAGTAAGAAGATCCGAGAATTCAAGAGGCACTCAGGAGAATCCTCCTCGAGGATGACTCGACACCAATAAGAGAGGCATCAGTTCCAAGGTCTGAAACACTAATGCAAACCCCTCCTGCCTCATCAACACAAGGACCTGCTGAATCTACTCCCTCTTCATCTACCCAGGTATATAAGAAGAAACTCAAAGAGGTAAAGAAGGAGCCTGCAGAGAATGACCCTCCAAGAAAACAGGCAGAGTTGCCTATAGGGCCAGAGAACATCATTGTTCTCAGTGAAAGTGAAGAAAGTGAGATGCCACTCCTGCAAATGTTCTGAAGATCCAGCGAGATAAGGACAAGGAGGTCGAGCCTTGAACTTCCAGTGCTTTGCTGATTCTTCTACCGCATTGCCTCCGAGTGCTCTACTCACATCTCGGCTTGAGTCAGCAGTGCATGCTTGAGACCACAGTGTCATGAGCTCCCTGTCTCTTGGTCCCCTTGCTTCTCCTGCAGATTCTTCTTCCTCTTTTGCTTGGGTGCAACCTTTGGTTGACAAAAGGAAGAGAAAATCCTCCTCTCAAAGCTTGGGACCAAATTTCGATGCTGTTGCAGCCTTGTTGGGCACCACTCCTTCTCGTGCCAAGAAAGCCAGAACCACTTCCAGAATAGTGTCTGATGCCCAAGGTCAGCAATTCTTGGAGATTGCTAAGCCTACAGTAGACAAATCGAATCGAGACTTGCTTTGGCATCGACTTGGAGCTTTCAAGAATCCCATGGGAGAGTCTACTCCTGAAGGTGAAATTCACAACCTCCGAAGCTTGATCACAAGAGTCATTGGAAGGGTAGAAAAAGGCAGCAAACTATTGAGCAGTTGGAAGAACAAGCCCGGATTCTCACGGGTTTCATCAAGTCTCTTTTATCTAAGGATAAAGTCTTGGACCCTACCCCATTGACTACTCTTCCACCTCCTGTAATTCTAAGCCAAGATGAAGTGCAAAGTATCGAATATGCACAAGTATTACTATCTATGGCGAGCTATTGAAGCCATGGTGGATGACATGCTTGTTCTTTGGATTAAACTTCATCGATGAAGCTTTCAAACTCCACGAAAAGGTGAGTAATGTGCAAGCTGAAGCTCTCCTCCACTATCAATACCATGGATAAAGAACTAAAAATGGAGAGCGGTTGTATAGTAGACCTTCGCCTTATGGGACGAGACGGATGAGAACATCTTCTTGGCGAATAAGATTTTCGATGATCTTGAGGACAATCTATCAAAATCCACAGGGTCTACGACGTGGAGTGGAAGATCGAGTTTTGGAGGAAGCTTTGGGAGAAATGAAGAACAGGTGGCGGAAGGGAGAAGCTTTCAAGACAACTTTGGTTTCTTTGCTTTCGAGATATACATTGTCATCTTGGGATGAAAACTCTGGTGTTTCCTGTCCTTGCAAAAATCAAAGCTCGGTTGAGCTTTTGTCAAAGATAATCTATTCAGAAAGCTCCATCTCTAAGGAAAAGATGAAGGAAATTTGTTCTCTTGATACGCCATTGAAGAAGCAAATAAAGATTATCATACTCACGTCGAGTTTGATAAAGAGATGGAGAAGTGTGCAGGATTTTGGACTCGATCTGCCCAACACGTCGGTTCACGTGGCGAGAGACATAGGAGGCATTGAAGAAATTCGAGGCGGCGGATTACGAAGACGTGGGTCCCTCCCGATGGCGGCCACTGTCTCCTTCTCCTTTCTTTTCTCTTCTTCCCATTCTTTTCGTATTCTTTGTAATTAGTTAAGGTATTGCATTGGTGGCGATCCTTAACTATTCTTTAATTAAAAGAAAGCGATTACGAAGAGTAACTGACTTGTAAGCTATATAATGGCCTTTCCACGCCATTTTGAAAGGAGGAAGAACTTGGATATTTGCTGAAAGTGTAAATAGATCTTAAAGAAATCAATACAAAAGGGCTTTCCATTCTTTGTCTATCTAATTCTTGTTATCTCTGTGTTTTCCTTTAATATTGTGGAGATCATTTTGTTCCTAACTCGTTAGTCTCTCTGATTGCATACTGTTTAGTTTTGCAAATACAGTGATCTTGTACAACCAAGAAGGAACTTTGTGTCCTTGATTAATAAATCTGAAGAAGGTTATTTATGGAACTTTGTGTCTTTAAATTTAATCTCATTCAGCCAGCAAAATGATCTTGTCTTAAATTCTTTGAAGCTTCGCATACACGAAGAATTATTACTGCTATCTATAATTACGAATGTTCTTTATTCTGCTCATCTTCTTATTCCCTTTCCTCGAGTCCTTGTGTAATTGATGATCCTTGTGGAAAACACTTTCGTAAATCCAAGTTTGACCATAAAACAATGTTACGTACATTTGTAAATAAGTTCGTTTACTGAATAAGGAACCTCTCCCATTAAAGAGGAGGGACTTCTTGTCCCACATTGTTGCTCTTCTAAAAAGTCCTATTTGACGACCAACGGTTTTTGGCGACTCCGGCCCAGGAAAATCGCATTCGATCTTGCATTTTTTGATCATCCTTTGATCTGCGACTCCACGTTTCACTCGAGGGAGAAGGACCCTTGGTATCGAAGATTCTCAGTTTCAGCTTTTGGAGCAACAGGGTTTTCCTTTCCCTTCAAATAGAAGAACTCGTTCGACGAGCACTCCACCTGTTCAAGATAGAAGTCCTACGGGTGGTATTCCTTCAGAACCTGCTAGTCCCAATCTACGAGCTTTGATCCTAGCTGGTGTTACAGTTCCCTTCCAAGCCGTATTTCCAAGAATGGCGGCACAATTGCCATGGGGTCAACGTGTCGGGCCCCTGGCCCTTACTCAGCCTTTGCATGAGTTACCTAGAGGTAACCGAAAGAACTTCCCCAAATTTAAAGGAGATGGCAAAGTACACCCTGATGAACACATTGCAGCCTTCATAGTTGCATGTGGAGTCTTGGGAGTTGAACATGAAGACGTCTCGGTAAAACATTCGTTGAGGCGTTACGAGATAATCTTTGTTGATTGGTTCTATCACCTTAGGTTGGTGCCATCACCGGCCCAGAATCTGATGAGAACTTCGGTTCGAAAGCCGTTTCAAGCCGGCGAAGATGTGCATGCCTGCTTGCCCAAATTTCTCGAGATAAAGAAAGATCCATCGAGAACCCATGAGAGAATTTGTGGCTCGATTCAACGGTGATCAACAAAATTCTGTAAATACTCGGCCGGTTGATCAAATTCAAAAATGTTTCTTTCTAAATGCTCAAGCGCCCAAAGTCGGTTATGCTCTAAGAAGGGCTAATCTCGGAGCGTTAGTTACGGATCGAAGCTGGGTTTAGTGTCGAGGATGACTTGATCATGTCGGGGAAGTTGAAGAGAGATCCTCCCAAATCTAAATCTGCTTGCTTCTTCCTCTTCACTCTCCACCTCTGGACCCAATCTTGATCCATTAGTCCGAGAAACTTGCAAATGATCTAGTAGCTATAAAGAAACAATTGGCTCGGCATGCCCCATATGCGAGATGTTCCAGAAGAAATTTTCAGCCCGAGAAATCGTTTGCTGCTCCTCACACAAGACTAGCACTTGAAGGACCTCTGTCAAAGTTCACTGTGAATGCAACTGTGAAGTTGAAGAGCCGAGATGATGATGATGTGGACGATGAAGCTCGTGAGGAGTTCTGGAGGAATTTGATGATGAGGCGGAAGAACTTGAAGGATCTCGGGTTAATTTCTTTACCACCGAAAGGCACTTGATGATGGAGATGACTATGATGAAGTGGTAGCGAGATATGAGCAGTGAATCATTTGCTTTGTCATGACTCGAGAACAGAGACAAGGCGAAGGAGAAAGTAACCACGACCCATGAAGAAATCTAAGGAGCAGCCGGCAACTATTCCTGTAATTGCCAAAAGAGGATCTCCTATCCCTACCTCATCTGCACCAAAGGTAAGTCCTGCCAATCCTACTAGCAAAGTTCCTTCTTTTTCTCCTAAAGTTGATAAGCCTAGAATTCCAAATGATGATGGTCCATCCACCTCTGGATCCTTTGATATTGTTGATCACCTAAAAAGGACCAAGGTTCAAATTTGAAGGCTGAATACTATCAAACCATCCCAAGCTTTTGCCAAGATGATCCAATTTGTTAATTCCCATTCCAAGACCACCTCTAAAGGCCTTTTGCCCACTCCTCCTTCTACCACCACTGACCTAGTCAGTAGCTTCTGTCACCTCGCCTGGTGACAAAATCAAGCCTTTTTATGTAACACTTCTTATAGCTGGCCATAGGCTCGATAAGCGTGTGTCATAGATTCGGAGCCTCGAGATAACGTGATGCCTGCTAAAGTAGCTCATGCTTTAGGCTTGACCCTCACTCGTACTTATGGATCTTGCTACTCCATGGAAAGTAAGGAAGTGCCTTTGGTTGGAAGGATTAAAGATGCACAAGTGGCTTTTGCTGCTTTACCTGAAAAGAAAGTCTTGGCTACCATCCTAGTGGTAGACATTCCTCCTTCTTATGGAATGTTGCTAAGTAGGAACTTATGTAAAGATGTGGGTGGAGAGATTCAAATGGATTGGTCACATGCACTCATACCTGTCAATGGACACATGAAGAAGCTGATGCCTGAGAAACAATCAGAGTATATTGTGCGAGAAAATGGATGATCCTAAGGCACAAAAATACTCTATGAGGACATAGGTCATGGTAATTACATGATTACGTCCCCATGAAATCCACCCTCAAAGTATCACCCAAAGATCCCAATGGTGTTTGGATTTTAGAATTTGATGGAAGTTGTTCCTCGGTGGTTACGGAGCTGGTGTCTGCTAGTGTCACTGAAGGCTGCCTACACCCTTTTTCATTTAAGTTGCGGTTCGAAAACACTAACAATACAGTAGTATGAGGCTCTCATTCTTGGGTATAGTGGCCAAAGAACGAGGTGTAAAAATCTTACGCTCGTGGTGATGCGGAGCTGATTGTGAAACAAGTCGAAGCCTTTTCGGGTAAAAAATGGGAGGTGAAGCATTACGGAATCGGGTTTGGGATTGATTGAATTCCTTGATGCTTTCTCCATTGAAGCAATACCTAGAAAAAGAACAGCGGGGCTGATTCACTTTGGTTTGTCTCGGGATCACTATTGATTCCCCATCCTGAATTCTCTCAGGATAAGTTCACTATTGAAATGGTCCACCGGCCTAGTGTACCCGACAATACCAATAACTGGCAAGTTTTCAACGATGACCAGCATTTGCTTTCCTTCCTGGAACTCAAGGGTAATTTCGAACAAGCGTATTTTGAGGAAGTGACAACTTTGCCTCGTGAGAGTGTGTCCTCGACCATCCTGTCACCCAGGAGAAAAGCAGATCGGGAAGGGTGCATTAAACTCAAAGGAAACAAGATTCCCAAAGGTTTGGTGAGTTTGGAGGAGTTGTTTGATAAACATGACAGATATGTGAAATCTAAAGCTTCTACTGGACCTCAGCAATCAGCTGAGTATGATAAGATTGATATAGGGAGTTCTCTGACCCCAAGCTAGTAAATATTGGAAAATGTTGCACTGTGAAGCGAGAGGAGAAAAAGCAATTGATCTTCTAAGGAAGTATAAGGATGTTCTTGCTTATTCTTATGAAGATCTAAAAGCCTTCAAGCCAAAAGATATGCAGCATTCTATTCCTCTCAAACCAGGAATTAAGCCTTTCAAGCAGAAGCAGAGGCAGTACAATCCAAAAATAGCTGACACCATCTTTCAGGAGATCCAGAAGTTGTTGAAGGCTAAAATTATTTTTCCCATTCACCATTCGACATGGATCACAAATATAGTACCTGTTAGGAAGAAGAATGGTGAGATCCGCATCTGTGTTGATTTCAGGAACCTGAATCAGGCTTCTCTGAAAGATAACTACCCTTTGCCTATGATGGATCAAATATTGCAAGCAGTAACAGGATCTGAAATGTTATCTATGCTTGATGGATTCTCGGGATACAATCGGGTAGAGGTTGATCTGCGAGATCAACACAAGGCAGACCTTCACCACTCCTTGGGGTACCTTTGCCTACAAGAGAATGCCTTTTGGGCTGATTAATGCTGGTGCCACTTTCCGAGAGCTATGGATCTGGCTTTTGGAAGCTTGAAAGGAAATGTATTGTCATATACCTTGATGACTGTGAGTGTTTTCAAAGACAAGAGCGGATCACTTGACCACACAGAAAGCAGTTACTGTTGAGATCTGAGAGCATGGGATTTCTTTAAATCCTAAAAATCATCTTACGTATTCTGACGAAGGAAAACTATTAGGGCACATCGTCTCCAGGATGGTATTAAGATTGATCTGAGCGAGTTCAAGCCATCCAGTGAAATTCCTCTCCCAACCCGTAAAAAAGGCGTGCATTCCTTCTTGGTAAGATCAATTTTTAAGAAGATTCATCCACTGATTTTGCTGAATTAACTTTGAATATTTCTCGAGATGATGAAAGGAAGCAAACATTTGGTTGGTCTTAAGAAGAAAGGAATCCTTTGAGGGTATCAAGAAAGCTATTGCTAAAACTCCGATTTGGCTTTGTCACGATTTAATGAAAGATTTCATCATCTATTGCTATCTTCTGAGATAATACCACAGCTGCTTTGTCTTAACTTGAAGACTACGATAAACATGAGCTACCAATTGCCTTCATGAGCTATATCACGAAGAATCATGAGCTAAAATACACCATGATGGAGAAGCATGCTTTTGCGGTAGTCAAGGCTCAGCGATTCCGTTTCTATATCCTCAACTCTCACTCTATGGTCTTTGGTTCCCGAGATACAAGCTTGTTAAGTCAATTCTTACACAGCAAGAATTTGGGTCCAAGAGAGAAGCCCAGGGTGGCTAAAGTCGGGAGTATGACATTGATATCAAACCGACCAAGCTGGTTCGTGGAAAAGGTCTTTGTGAGCTCATTCTTTGAAGGAGCCAAACATGAGTTCTTTGGAGGAAAAGTGACATTCCTCTTGTTCTATTCCTTAGTTCGATCGATGAATGGTATTCGACATCGCCCATTTTCTCACCTATGGGAATGCCCCTCTCATTTAACTACCAGGAAAAGAGGATTTGTTAAATTGAGATCAGGCATGATATGTCTTGTGGGAAAATGCCTTGTTGAAGCGTGGTTTAGATGGGAGATTTACTGAAGTGTGTGGACAAGGAACAACGAGAGAAAGTTGCTCTCGGCTTTTCATGATCGAGACATGTGGAGGGCACTATTCATCAACGATCACGACTCACAAGATACTCAGGAGGATATTCTTGGCCTTCCTTGTTCGAGAGATGCATCAGTGGGTGGATAAATGCGAGGCTTGTCGGACCTTTGTGGGAAGACCTAAATTGGCCTCTTTGCCTCTCAAGCCGATTGTGATTGAGGAACCATTTCAACGGTGGGTCTGGACTTCATTGGTACTCAACCACTGTTTCTAGTGCTGGTCACACTCATGTGCTAACTTGCCATTGACTACTTCACCAAATGGGTGGAAGCTATTCGATCAAAGCACTACTTACGAAGTGGTATGCAACTTCATCAAAGAGAACATCTTGGTAAGGTATGGTGTACCTAACAAGATTGTAACAGAATAATGCTTGAACTTCTCCTCAAGCGAGATAATGGATTTACTACGGGTATGGCATCTCTCGGCTCATTCTTGATTATTATCCCGGGAAATGGACAAGCGAATCCACCAACAAAAATCTGGTGTGACTATCATAAGGAAGTTGGTCGATGAGTCTCGTGGCGGCATAAGAAGCTTTATGATGCTCTTTGGGCGAGACGGGGTCACACCTAAAAGAGCCATTGGAATGTCTCCTTTTCAAGTGGTGTATGGAGTAGAAGCTCGGTTGCGGTGACGCAGTGGAGCGCCCGACCTTGCACACTGATGAAGGCCATTGAGGATACTAGTTTCGGTGATGCTCTGGATAAAAGAATCATGTACTGCACAAAGGCTGAGCGAGGGCCAGATTGGAGGTTGCTTTGATAGGATATCTGCTCACCGGCGAAGGTAAAGGTTACATTTGACAAAAAGCTAGGTTCGAGAGAGTTCCAGTTGGAGATACCGTCTTTGTTATGGGACAAAAGACATGAACCTCGTGGCAGCCATGGAAAATTTGATTCCTGTGGCTCGGACCTTTCAAGATAAGACACTTTCTTTGGTAAGAACTCTTTCTATCTTGATTACATGGATGGTTCTCCCCTCCCACTTCCTTATAGTGGGCGTATTTGAAGTTGTTCAAGTCATAGGTGACTAGGGAGTCCCTTTGTATATTACATACGGTGTTTTGCTTTTACTGCTTTTGGTGTGTTTTCCTTACATTGTTGTGTGTGTTGCCCTCTGTATTGGTTTGTTTTTGACTCCTTTGCCCAATGGATAAGGCCTTTGATGCCTTCATAGAGTTTGTCTAAGTTCTTGCCTTGTCTCATTCAGAGAATTTATGCCAAGTCATCCCCGAAGGAGCAGTTGTTGTCCACTCAAAATTCCCGCTCGATAAGAGTAAAATTTCAAAATTTTGAGTTTAAGTGTTTTTCTACGAAGTGCCTAAGTCGTGAAATTGAAAAAATCGTGTTTTTGGGTCATTTTGTGTGATTTTCGGGCTGTCGAACTTTTTGTCCCAATTGTCCCAAGTGCGAAAGTGCACTCTGTTCCCGATCGGCGAAATCCCCGAAGTTGTCCCATTTTCGGGCCCGTCAGAAAATTTTGTCCCAAGTGTCCCAAAACTTTTTGTGCGAGTTGTTCCAATTTGGGCCGAAACACCCGAACCGCGTACTACGCACTTTCATGTCTCAAATGTCCCAAAGTTAAAAAGTGCGAGCTTTCCAATTTTCGGCCGAAACTCCCGTGTCGCGTACTTCAGAGCTCCTTGTCCCAAATCGAAAAATGCAAGCTGTTTCAATTTCACCCGAACCGGCCGAACCGCGTACTCCGGAACTTTTTGTCCCGAATGTCCCAAGTCCAAATGGGCCCACTGTTCCAATTTCGGCCGAAACACCCGAACCGCGTACTCCGCGCATTTTCGTCCCAATCGTTCCAAAAAGCATTTGTGCATCCTCTCCCTGTTTCACCCGAATCGGCCGAGCCGCGTGTTTCACGCATTCGCGTCTCACATGTCCCAAGCGTACCAAGTGTCATTCACACTTAGTTTTTCCCGCTCACTCAGGTATGATGCTATTTCAAATTGGTGGTTGTGTATTGATGCGCATTAAATTCATTCCTCTCTCAATGGCTATATAACGAGCATTTCCCCTTTGCATTTTTCGCATTGCTTCCATGCTATCTTTGCTCGAACCCTTGCATTTGAAAACCTGCGCAAATATCCCTCCCTTTGCAAATTCCTTCCCGAGTCTAGGTTGCGGCTCAGAGACTATCAATATGAAGATCAAGTTTCGGGGACGGGAGCAAATTTCTCCGCTTGAGTCTGCTTTTAGCAATATTGGGGACAAAAGCTCGTCATCTCGACTTCGGTGATTTTGGGCAAGAATGGCGGTCTGAAACCCTACACCAATAGCACAAATGATTCATGATAGCGGTTTGGCTTTTGCGGTGGTTTCCCAATCTCGATGCGGTGTCTTGATCGTCTTGTGCTTTCATGCGGAGCTCACTTGACCCGCTTGAGCGAATTGACAAATGTACATGGAGAACTCATTGCCAAGTGGGCCTTTGCTGCCATTGGCGCTTGCTCGAGGATTCGGAGTTGGACAATGCTATAGTCGTCTCCGGGATCAAGCACGACCCTATTCGATCAAGACAGGTGACAAATATAAGGCGCGAGTGGCGAAGTCTTGGTTGAAGAACCCTAAGAAAGGTGCTTCTCGCCTAACCAAAACCCTCTTAGAGCAGATTTCAATGAGGAATTGTCGAGACTTCATAATCCTGGGCTCGGGTTATGGGTTTGCCCTCCACCAATGAGTTTCATTTACGGATGTGCCCGCTCATCGGCATGGTGTGCGAGGAACACAAAACATCAAGCTGGCGAGAGATCATCGGTATGAATTTGGCGGAGCAGCTATCAACGTTCGGCAAACAAAGAAGTTCTATATGACTTCATATCGATGTATACCCTAGCGACATCAAGGCGGTGGTTTGGTTTCTCCTATATAGATGCACACAAAGATGATCCGTGTATGCCTATTGCCCATGATTCACCACAGGAGACCAGCAATCGGAATTTGAAGGGTCGATGATGCTTTCACCATGTACGTGGTCAGATTGCTCGAAGGTGATCTTTGCTTTAGAAGGTTTTGAGATGAAGCCATGAACTTGATATCGCGATATGGAGCCTATTTCATTCAATTCGGGAAATTTTCCTATATCGGAGCTTCTTTGTATGAAAGCACTCCTCTACGGCTTCCCATGTTACTGCATGATAAAATGGCCTTGATAGAAATATGCGAGGCAACTAGACAAGTTGCACGAACTTGCGAGAGACAAGAAGATTTACTGCTTGCACTTTCCCATCTCTCGGGAAACTACACATGCAAAACAGACTCTGGATGCTCGAGAACATAGAAAGAGCCACGGTCCCCTATCCTTTGTTCATTTCTTGAAGCCAGAACTGCTTTGACTTGAAGAAGTTTATTGAAACAGAACATCAAGATAATCTACCATCATAGGCGAGATCTGAGAAGACTCTTTGGGCTGGTATTGTGCGAGATGATTTTGAAGCCGGGAGAAGGCATTGTGGCGAGGTTCTCCTGCAATTGATTCAAGAACTTCGAGTGCATGCCAAGTTCTGAAGGTCTCGGGATGACGATTCGACCTATACTCGTATGAGTATGAAAATGTGATTAAGCACACCCCTCTGGGAGGACCTTGATTGGAGCAGGAAAGAGAGGGATGATCGGCTGAGATTCTTGCTCCGATCTTAGTCGGGACTAAGGTGCAGTTCGATAAGAAGATCAGAGAATTCAAGAGGCACTCGGGAGAATCCTCCTCCAGGATGACTCGACACCAATAAGAGAGGCATCGGTTCAGTGCGAAACACTAATGCAAACCCCCTCTGCCTCATCAACACGAGGACCTGCTTGAATCTACTCCCTCTTCATCTACCCGGGTATATAAGAAGAAACTCAAAGAGGTAAAGAAGGAGCTGCAGAGAATGACCCTCCAAAAAATAGGCGAGTTGCCTATAGGGCCGAGAGAACATCATTGTTCTCGGTGAAAGTGAAGAAAGTGAGATGCCAACTCCTGCAAATGTTCTGAAGATCCAGCGGAGATAAGGACAAGGAGGTCGAGCACTTTGAACTTCCGGTCTTCTGATTCTTCTACCGCCATTGCCTCCAGTGCTCTACTCACATCTCAGCTTGAGTCAACAGCTGCGCAGACCCTGAGTGTCATGAGCTCCCTGTCTCTTGGTCCCCTTGCTTCTCCTGCAGATTCTTCTTCCTCTTTTGCTTGGGTGCAACCTTTGGTTGACAAAAGGAAGAGAAAATCCTCCTCTCAAAGCTTGGGACCAAATTTCGATGCTGTTGCAGCCTTGTTGGGCACCACTCCTTCTCGTGCCAAGAAAGCCAGAACCACTTCCAGAATAGTGTCTGATGCCCAAGGTCAGCAATTCTTGGAGATTGCTAAGCCTACAGTAGACAAATCAGAATCAGACTTGCTGGCATCTGACTTGGAGCTTTCAAGAATCCCTATGGGAGAGTCTACTCCTGAAGGTGAAATTCACAACCTCCAGGAAACTTTATCAAAAGTCATTGGAAGGGTAGAGAAAGGGCAGCAAACTATTGAACAGTTGGAAGAACAAGCCCGGATTCTCACAGGTTTCATCAAGTCTCTTTTATCTAAGGATAAAGTCTTGGACCCTACCCCATTGACTACTCTTCCACCTCCTGTAATTCTAAGCCAAGATGAAGTGCAAAGTATCAAAGATATGCACAAGTATTACATCTATGGCGAGCTATTGAAGCCATGGTGGATGACATGCTTGTTCTTTGGATTAAACTTCATCGATGAAGCTTTCAAACTCCACGAAAAGGTGAGTAATGTGCAACTGAAGCTCTCCTCCACTATCAATACCATGGATAAAGAACTAAAAATCTGGAGCAGTTGTATAGTAGACCTTCGCCTTATGGGACAGACAGATGAGAACATCTTACTGGCGAATAAGATTTTCGATGATCTTGAGACAATCTATCAAAATCCTGGGTCTACGGTGTGGAGTGGAAGATCGAGTTTTGGAGGAAGCTTTGGGAGAAATGAAGAACAGTGGCGAAGGAGAAGCTTTCAAGACAACGGCTTCTTCTTTGCTTTGAGGATATACATTGTCATCTTCGGATGAAAACTCTGTGTTTCCTGTCCTTGCAAAATCAAAGCTCGATTGAGCTTTTGTCAAAGATAATCTATTCAGAAAGCTCCATCTCTAAGGAAAAGATGAAGGAAATTTGTTCTCTTGATCTGCCCATTGAAGAAGCAAATAAAGATTATCATACTCACGTCGAGTTTGATAAAGAGATGGAGAAGTGTGCAGGATTTTGGACTCGATCTGCGGCCAACACGTCGGTTCACGTGGCGAGAGACATAGGCATAGCTGAGGCATTGAAGAAATTCGGGCGGCGGATTACGAAGACAGTGGGTCCCTCCCGATGGCGGCCACTGTCTCCTTCTCCTTTCTTTTCTCTTCTTCCCATTCTTTTCGTATTCCTTGTAATTAGTTAAGGTATTGCAATGGCGATCTTTAACTATTCTTTAATTAAAAGAAAGCGATTACGAAGAGTAAGCTGACTTGTAAGCTATATAATGGCCTTTCCACGCCATTTTGAAAGGGAGGAAGAACTTGGATATTTGTTGAAAGTGTAAATAGATCTTAAAGAAATCAATACAAAAGGGCTTTCCATTCTTTGTCTATCTAATTCTTGTTATCTCTGTGTTTTCCTTTAATATTGTGGAGATCATTTTGTTCCTAACTCGTTAGTCTCTCTGATTGCATACTGTTTCAGTTTTGCAAATACAGTGATCTTGTACAACCAAGAAGGAACTTTGTGTCCTTGATTAATAAATCTGAAGAAGGTTATTTATGGAACTTTGTGTCTTTAAATTTAATCTCATTCAGCCAATGCAAATGATCTTGTCTTAAATTCTTTGAAGCTTCGCATACACGAAGAATTATTCTGCTATCTATAATTCTGAATGTTGCTATTCTGCTCATCTTCTTATTCCCTTTCCTCAGTCCTTGTGTAATTGATGATCCTTGTGGAAAACACTTTCGTAAAATCCAAGTTTGACCATAAAACAATGTTACGTACATTTGTAAATAAGTTCGTTTGATGCCCCCATATATGAATCGCGCCTCGGTTTTCCCTCAAAGTCAACATCCATAATTTCAGGAGGGTGAATGATGCATTCACCATGTATGTTGTGAGGTCATTGGAAGGAAATATCACTTAGAGATTTTGAAGAAGCCAAGACTTTGATATCTAAATATGGAAGCTTCTTCACTCAATTTAGAAAATTATCATAAATCGACAAATGACAGCTGGTTTCAAAGTTTCACCTCTAAAAGCTTCCTATGTTCTGATGATAAGATGGATCTCGTTGATATTTGCGAGAATTGGAAAAGCTCCATAGAACCTACAAGGATAAGAATATTATTGGCATTCATTTCCTTATCTCCCTAGGAAATTATACGTGCAGGACAACCTTAAATGCACAAAACATTTATAGGACCATTGTTCCTCTCACCGTCCATCACTTCAAGCCCGTAAATTGCTTTGACATCAAGGGATATATTGCTTTAAGAATTTGAATGGTTTTCTATCATATTCTTGATATGAAGATTATATAGATGATTGTGCAAATGATTTTGAGGCCAGGAGAAGGTACTTTGGTAGACTCTCTCTTCAACAAATCATAGAATTTAACATCTATAAAGTACCTAATGGGATCAAGGATGATGATGAGGACTTGCAATCTATTGAGTATGAGAGGTCTATTAAACACACTCCTCTAGAAACCATTGATTGGTTTGTGAAAGAGAGAGATGATTTGAAGGAAGTAATCAATCCTGTTATTGTGAGAACCAAACTTTGGTTTGATAGGAAGATGCAAGACTTCAGGATGAACAAAGTCCAAGTCTTCCTCACAGGAAACTTCTTCTCCTAGGAAGGAAGAACCTATGCCCAATATTGAGGTACCTAAATAATCTACTCCTTCCTCTCCAACAAAGGTACCTAAACAATATACTTCGTCCTCTTCAATGAAGGTATACCTGAAGAAAGGTAAGGCCATCAAACAAGAGCAAGTTGAAGAAGAAATTATTTTGGAGCAGCCGAGAGGTCTTTGAAGGGCCATAAAATATTGTTGTTACTCCGAGTGAGGATGATAGTGAAGAGATGAAAGAAGAAGAAGAAACCCCTGTCATTACTAGTTGAGATAGAAAATGAAGGTCAAATGACTGAACCTCTAGGTTTGATGGATACTTCTTCTAAGGATCTTTCTAAAATTGTGCCAACTTCCCCACTGGAGACATCAGTAGTGTAGACATTGAGTGCAATGATTTCACTTGCACTCGATCTATTTCTCCTTCTACCTCTTCCTCTTCCTTTTCTTGGGTTCAACCTTTCGTTGATAACAAGAAAAGGAAGTCTTCTTCTCAAGTTGTAGTTCCCAATTTTGATGTTGTGGCCGCCTTGCTTGGTACTACTCCTCCTCCTCCAGCAAAGAAAAAGACCACCTCAAGGATGGTGTCAGATTCACAGGGTCAACTAGGTTCATGGAGATTGCAAATCCTAAGGTGGATAATGAGGAGAAATATCTTTTGGTTTCTGACTTGGAGCTTACAAGAATTCCACTTGGGGAGTCTACACCTGAAAGTGAGGTTCATAACCTCAGAGAAACTGTGACTAGAGTCATTGAACGAGTGGATAAGGGTAAACAAACTATGGAGCAATTGGAAGAACATAACCAAGTTCTTTCAAATTTCATAAAATCCCTATTGGCAAAAGATAAGGTCTTGGATCTAGCTCCACTGGCTTCTCTTCCACCTCCCATAGTTCTCAACAAAGATGAAGTCCAGACCATCAAAGATATTCACAAATATACTACCTATGGAAAGGCCATTGAAGCACTTTGGTTGATGATATGATAGTGGCTAGATTGAACTTCATTGAAGAGGCCTTCAAGTCATATGAGAAGGTGTCCAAGTTACAGCTGAAATTCACCACAACAATCAGTGGCTTGGAAAAAGAACTAAAGCTCTGGTGTGAATGTATTCAAGATCTCCATTCAATGAGCCAGACAGATGAGAAGATTTTATTGGCAAGCAAAGTATTTGATGAAGCCAAGAACAATCTATCAAAATCTGGGTTTTTAGTATTGATTGGAAGATCAAGGTTTTAGAGGAAGCAGTGGGAGAACTGAAAAATATGTGGTAGAAAGGGGAAGCTTTCAAGACTTGTGTTTTGTCTTCCTTCCAAGATATTCATTGTCAGATCTAGAATGAAGCCTCAGGTAATTAGTTTTCTATTCAGGAGATCAAGGCTCAATTCAACACCTTCATCAAAGAAGATCTTTTCAGAGAATATTCAATGTCTAAAGAGAAGATGAAAGATGTCTTGTCTCTTTAGTCAACTATCACCGAGGCCAACAAGGAATTTCGGAAAACACGAAGTTTGAAAAGGATATGGAGAAATGCCTTGGAATGTGGAACCATGTCACTTCTAACACCACCATAACCTTTGAGGCATTAAAAATATTTAGACATCGATTCTCAATAAAGGTGGGACCTTCTAATCCCCTATCGATGTTTACGCTTCTTGGTCTAGGACACTTCTTTTATTATTTTGGGTTTTTAACACCCATGATGTAATATTTGATTAAAGACATTCTATTAATGTATTTGTTAAGTGGTATTTAATCTTTAGATTAAAATAAGTTGGAACCGAATGTAACTGTTTTGTAAGCTATTTAATGGGCTCTCCATGCCATTGTTAAGGGCTAGACCCTGATACTCTTGAAATGTAATAGATTTGAAAGTAATCAATACAGAAGTTTTTCCCTTGTCTCTTATTTCTATCTGTATCCTTTCTTTCCTTATCTAAAATTTATGAATCATCAATCTTTCATGCTAAGAAACTTTGTGTTCTTATGATATGATTTCTAGAACTTTGTGTCTAGTGAATGATTCTATTATGTGTTCTTTTGATAAGTACATATAAGGTTATATTTTGTTATCTATATTACCTAAAAGTATTGTTGTGTTCTTCCCTTTTAGTTTCCTTGTTCTTCTATTTCTATGTATTGATAATATTTATTGGCATAAAACATTTCAAAGTATCAGGAGTCCTCATTAATATGAAAGTTGTATATTTGTATATAAGATTTGTTGCTCACTTTCAATAAGGGAACCTCTCCCATAAAGAGGAGGGACTTGTTTTCCCCTGAATATTGTTTACTAATGTACTAATTTAAATCCAACTGCTGCATCCATAGCATATTGCATACCTTCGTTGCATTTAATATTGCTTACTTATTCTTACATGTTCACCTTCTTACACATGCTTTGGATATATATATTTTATGTCATTATATTTATCATACATACATGCACATTAACTTTCCTTTCTAGTTGTGATCACATATTATATAGATCTATTACATAAGACATGCATTCTTGGCGTAGTACCTATCACTAGTCCCACGAGAGGCTCATATGGGCATCCACTTTCATACATTACGGTGATATTATTTCATTTTTGTAGCACATTTATATATTTGATTATACATTCTTTGACATAATTCTTATCATTCTAACATGCTAATGGATGCTTCATGTGCAACATTTGTTATGTGGGAATATTTTCTTCCATGGTTGTATGTTTTATTTATCATCATTGTTTTCTCTGTGTATGACATTTCTTATGGGATTTTACCTTTGTCTTGTGTGCACACCTATCTTCTTTTGGATTCATAATACTTGATTGTCTTGTGGCATTGTGAGTGGTGTCCCATGTTTTCAACCTACTTCATGATTTACATTGTCTTCTTCCATGTTTACATTGTCTTCTTACATCTTAGCTTACACATTGTCTTCTTAGCTTATGATTTTTCTTTTACATGCATTTTTTTATTTTCTTGTACTAACACTTGTCTCCCAACCACTTTGTTTACGTGTGCCTTGGTTTCTACCAAGAACATTCCCTTTCCTTACTTGTAAGGGCATAGTTTCATCACAATGATCGGTCATCCTTTGGTATGCATACTCCTTCAACAACATTGCATGCCTCGAAAATGAGGGGGAATCATTTGGGTGAATCATTCACCCCATAAAGCATCATATAGTCACAATTAAGACAACACAATCTTTGGTACAACATAGTCGTTAGTATCGAGATAGGGCTCAAAATCATACTTGGGGTCCTTAGTTTAGTACAGAGACACTCACATTTAAACTAGGAAAATGGCACACCTGGGAGCCCTTGACCCTTCTTTTATGCATGTGACCAAGGGTAAGTTACACAACATTTAGCAATTTAACACAATCTACAAAAATCCACATGGAAGTTTTACAAGGCACACAGTCCTTGGCACTTTCGACATGCATGCACTACACATCACTTTTTACTTTTTCTTTGGATCAAATTGTTAGAATTGTACATACCCCTCTATAGTGGTGTTACCCATTGTGGGAAGAAGTTAAAGGTTGGAGGATAACACCAAAATTTTCTCCCTACACTTCTTCCATGACGTGGCATGAGATTGCCCAAAATATCGCCAATCGGAACAACTAGCGTGAGATCACCCAAAACACTCATTCATCTACAACATCTTGATTCTTTCTACACCCTTTTACTCATCATTGATCAGATGCACATGTTCCTTTTTCATTTTCATATTTTACATATTTTCCTTATATACTTTTACACATTTTCGATCATATACATGTGTATTTGACTACTTGTTCATTATTCCTTTTGCAGTCTATCCTTATGGGAAGAGGTAGTCACATCAACAACAACATTGACAACATGAACATCATGACATCTACACATGTGTTTTTGCCCTAGGTTCATTTTCATCATCACTTTTTGTAGTTTTTCCTCTTTAGCATCTACGCTTCACAATTTTTTATCATTATAGTATTTTTCTTGTCCCTCAAACACTCTCATCATCTATCTACATGGTTATCAATGTACACAACTCTTATCTACTTTATGTTATCAATATTTCACTCAACAACATAAAGTAGGGGTAAATATAGACACAAAATCACAAACTTTGGGTAACTATTTAGTCATGATGGCATAATACTATTCATATGATTCTTAAGTAAGAAGAGTACTAATTAACCCATGTATTTTTCCACCTTTCTTTAATTTTATTTTCCTTGCACCCTTACTTGCCCGTCTTCCTTTCTATACCTTGACACTTATCATCCTAGACATCGGTGCCTAGTTAGGATGCCAACGCCAGAGAACCCTCATCTCCTTTGGGTGCCCATGACCTCAGTATACTTTGATCACACATTTGGGGTCCTTTCATCCATTTAACATCTTATCTTTTTGGTATTTGTCCTTTTCGGGGTTACTTAAGAAATTATAGTAAGGGAATCATATAAGTATAAATTTATGTGATCATAATAAAGGACCAAGTACTAAGTATTAGCTATCACCACCTAAGGTTGTATCCATCAAGCATATAAGAGCTCCATTCCATCCATCTAGTACCATCCAAAGGACACAAGGCTGGTTTTTTCTCGCATACACTTCATGGGAGGAAGTTCATTCTATTCCATGCACACATCTATTACATTTATGTACATCTAGCTACCTTTCTTGTTGTTAAGTGTGATATGCATAGGAGCCACCTAGGGCACGATTCCACACACACACATAGAACTACATTGGATCTGAGATGTAGTGCAACACTTAGTCATAATTTCACCATTGTGATATTAGAGGATAATTCGACCCCTCATGCTTGCATCTTTATTTTTTAGGATTTGATGTCTCTTTGAGGGTTTTGTAGGTCATTGTTTCATTGGAGGTTATCAATAACCTCAACGATCATTGTGTGACTACATAGCAACCAAAGGTGAACAACAAATAATACCTCGTGACCACTCAGAGGAGGTTTCTTGAATATTTACATAGACATAGGTTCCAATAATCATGTCCAGGGTACCCACATCCACTCTATCCCTCTCTGAGGATCCCGAGTCCAAGAGGATTGTCACTCACACACACTTTTTGAGGCTATGTGTGATGTTTTACCATTTTGTTAATCCATTCAACACTTTAGCAATGTTCAAATTTCACTATGCAAACCAAAGTTAAGTAATTTTACCTCTTCTTTTCACTTAGGGTTTCATATATTTTGGCTTAGTTTTCTTGGATTAATTTCTATACTTAATTATTCATTCATTTACTGCTACTAATAGCAATCAGATTAGGCATATATTTCCATATTTAAATTAATCACTTGTAGGACTAAAATAATTGTGCAACATATGTTAGGTGTCATGGATCTTGAAATTTTCCAAGTACTTCAGATCTACAAGATTCTTTGCACTTATAAATCACAAACAACTAGATTTATCCTACACAAGCATATTTTCACCAACTCGATGCCATGTTAGGAAATGTGGAGATAGATAATAGCAAAAATTTATATATTCACCAAAATAATGCCAAGAACTATAGTTTATGATTGAAAAAGGTATTATAGATTACATCAAATAAATAATTATATATTCATTCAGTAAATGAACACAAGACACAAGATTTAAGTGGGAAAACCTTTTGGTAAAAAAATAAAAAAATCACTTATATTTATTGAGAATATGTATTTCACCCAACACTCCCACTATTTCATGAATCTAATAGTTAAACCTTGAGGGGTATTACAAAATGTCACATACATTCACTCATGAGTGGAGATTATACTTCACATAGTTACCATCAAGTATCATCAGTTTGCTCTCACTTCTTAAGCTTGCATCTATATGTTGTTTATTACATAAAAATCTCAAAGATATCATCTTGATTTATATAAAGGTAGGTGGCCCTCTTGGTCACTCTTATATTTTAAATTTAAACACTTCCCTACATAATATGTGTATTTCTCCATGCTTATGTAATAAACATAAGTTCTATGCCATGGTCATTAGTATTTTATGAGTTTCTATTAAGTCAATTTCACACTTAATTTTACAACCCCAAAATTTTTCAACCAACTAGGGGTCTCCACATGTCTTCGTTAGTTTATAAATATAAGAAAGTATTGTTATTTGTCATTTTTATCAATGTGTCTTCACTTCGTAGTTGTAAGTCCCCAACTTAGGAAAAATGTCACAACCTAACCTTTACAAAAAAATAACTTTCCTCCCAAAAATACTGCCCTATCCTCATTCTCACACCCTAAAATCACATGCAAATACCTAATGTGCCCATAAATAATCAACCTTGTGTAACTAAAAAAAATCGTTGACTAGGTGAATCGGTGTAGTTTTTAGGCCTTAAATCTACATACACCAATATGATACAAATACTATATTGTTGAATTATCTACTATCCAACTATGATAGTGAAGATTACAATTTAAAATTTACGCTCCCATTGTTGAATTTTTCATTTAGAAAAACACCAAAAAGACATTTTCAGCTTGATAATGTTGTAACATAATAATATGGAGATGTACACACCCAAACATTACATTGTGAAACAAAAAACGTGATATGTATCCTATGATGATTAACACTTCTTCCAAGTTAAAAATGAGATCCAAATACCTCCCACTATCCTTTGTATCCCTAATTTTACTCAAATCAACCTTTTTATTTGTCCCCATAATTCATTTTACTTGAGACCTTTTTTAGATTTTAACATTATTTTTATACAACGATTTTGCAATTGTCACTTCCAAAGAGTGGAGGTTACACAACCACCCGGTGGTTGCATATCCACCCCTATTGAAATAACAAATGTTGTAAAAATTCAATGATGTTGAGAAAGCACTCCTCGGCAATACTTAGCTTTGTGATCATGTCATCGTCAACACGTAATCAAAACACACCTTTTTTAATGCATGTTTTGATTTCGGGGTGATTTTCTCACTCGTTTCTCAACTATTTCATCTATTTGTAGGCTCATCGGATTCATATTGGAATTCTCTTCCTTGTTTACTATGTTTAGAATGAGGAATCCTTATCCTTTGGATGATTTTAACTTATTGTTTGTCACTTGTAAATTGACTTATTTTTTCCAACATTCTATAAAAATCATACTTTTATCCACATTATGGGTTGGATATTTCACATTCTTGAGGTAAATTTATGTTATTGAATTTTTGAGAGGAACCACATACATGACTAGCTCATTGAAATTTTCATTCCTTTCATATGATTTCAATCCTTTCTTTCACCAAGCCAACAACCCATTTTTAAATTACCTTTGTTACCAACCAAAGATATATACATCCTTAATCAATTGGACTTCATCTTTGGAAGAGGATACAAAGCTGAGGAGACAACAAGCACATCTCACCTTTGGGAAGCTACCACAATATAATAGTAACTAGGTTGGGGTTGTACTTAAATTCTTTGAAGCTTTGAATAATTGTTATTTGTTGTTATTCAGAAGAAGTTGTGTATTTAGATTATTATAAGCGGAAGATTCCATCACTTCCCAAATATTTAGTATTTATTTCAAATAATTTCTTACATAAATCTTCCCTTGATAACTTCTTTTGGATTATCCATGTGGATCTTCTAGGAAATTAGTTGGAGGAAGAAGTAAAGAAATCCTGCATTTCTTTATTATTTATTTATTTCGATTAATTTAGATTTACTTTTGTTGGGGAAAGTTCATATGGAAAAGAGAAAATTGCTTCTGAGAATATTTTACCTTTTGGAAAACTTGAGGTAGAAGCTTTAACTTTAGAAGAGGCTTTATTTTATTAGATTAATAATTTGTCAAAGTACTTTCCCATAGAATAAAATTATCCAAAAATCCTACAACGTAGGAATAACCACCTTCGGCTTCTTGTTTTAGTTTTAATTATTTCTATGTGTCTATGTTTGTAGAATTTTCTATTTATTATTTTATTTAATTCAAAAATGTAACTTAGTAGATAGTTGTGTTTAGCTAATTTGTGTCAATTTCATTTTTGCAAAATATTATTTGAATATAAAAAAGTATGTAGATGGTTTATTTTGTTTTATTTAACTAATAGGGAATGCATCTAGTTAATTAAAAGATTAAATACATTTTCTTTTATTTAAACTAAGTTTGTTTCTATTATTTATTTAAAACTAAGTTTGATAGTTTAGGAACCCAGATCGAACAAAAAAAATTTCAAAGGGAATTCACACTACATGTTTATAACCCTTATTTATCCCTTTGACTAATTTAGATATTAGGAATTCACATTGTCGATTCTTAGTCCCCGATTTTCCTTTGGTTTGCCTCTCGATATTCATTCAATCTTACAAACTTCGGTTTGTCTCGGCATGAACTCGGGAAGTGAAGTACTATACACACCCACAAATTACAGTTATACATTGAAGGACATGATAAATCTTTAATGATGAAAGAATTATTTTCAAGAATAAATTATGAAATCCATATCCTCTACCTTTGACTTGATATGTGCCTTTTATGACCAATGTGTCCATTTTTTTACTTAGGAATTTTATAGCACCCTTATGAGCCATCTTTTTCTCTTTTCATGCTTTGTTTGAATTTAAGTCACGTAACTACTATGGCGGTTGTGCGATCTACTGCTCTGTATCTGCAAACCGGCAGTTTATACGCCTTTAATTGTATGATAAAAATGTGTGTTTTTCTAACGCATGTCTCGAATTAAGAGCAATTTTATAACCCATTTCTTGACCATTTTACTTTGTTTTTGGCTTGTTGGAATCATATTGATTTTCTCCTTCTAGTTTTCTATGTTTAGTAGGTTGAATGTCCCTTGGCTAGGTGTGTTGTCACTTCTTGTTGGACATGTGTTTGGACTTCTTCTTCCCCATTTTTAATAAAATCCTTGATTTCATTTTAATGTTGGGTTAGAATTTTTGAGATGTGTTTTACAAATTTATGTTTCAAATATTGTTAGGAATTACATAGACAACTAGTACATTGCTATGTTCTTTCGATTACTTCATTTTAACCAGTATTTTTGCAACTAGTCAAATACAACCATATTTTTATTTTATTGCTACTAACCAACAATACACACCCTAGATCAATTAAAATTCATCTACGGAAGGGAAAAGGAAGATAAGGAGACCGCAACATAACAACACGGCTTGAAAACTATCACATATAATTAGTTACGGGTTGGGGATGTTTTGATTTTTGTCTGACTTTCAATTAATTATTGTCATTAAATTAGAAAAACGTATTTGTTTTAAATTTGTATAATTTAGCACTTCTTCATTTCTAGTATTAATACATACAAACTAATTTCCCATTGATATATTCTTCCTACCTATCCTTTGGATTTGCGAGGAAGAAGATGGAGGAATATTTTGTGTTTACATTTCTTTTTCATTTTTCATTATTTATCATCCATGTCATTTATTTTACTTTATCTTAGGGGAATTGTTTTGGGTGAAGAAGAAATTTATTAAGAGTAGGTTTCTTTATTTCTCATGAGCTTGAGGTGAGATAGTTAGAATAAATTTTTTTATAATAATAACTTTATAATACATCATTTGTTCAAGTAGAGCTATTTTTCAACGATCATGCAATGAATAGAGGAATAACCACATCCGGATATTCCATGTTTTCATTTAATTTAATTTAGAAGTATTTTATTTCATTTTAGATTAGTTTCTCTATATGTATGCCTTTAATATTATTTTATTTAATTATTAAAAACTAGAAAACACAAAAATATTTCTTATTAGTTTAATTTTTTTGTTCATTTATTTCTTTTAAAAGCTTCGTTAAAAATACAAAAAAATAATTAAACCTCATAACCCTTTAGTTTAATTTATTAGTTTAAGAACCCTGTAACCTTTACATTTGAGAGGTTGAACCTTAGATGAATCTAAATAAAAACTAGGTAAATAAAACATCTAAAAAGATACGGTTGGTATAAACAAACAAAATCCAGAGTAGGAAGGGGTAAAAATTCATCATAGAAACAACTATATAGTATATTCTATAGTTATGTAGGTTAGGCTGGCTCCTCTAGGTCTCTAAATCCTAGGAGACAGAGATGAGCACCTTGAGGTTTCCCATGTTCTTTAGATTTTATTTCACACGAGAGTCCATAGTAGCGGTGATTTTTCTCCCAGCCATCCCAAAGATATTCATACACCTCCTTGCGGATGATTTAATTTCATCCCACCATTCTAGCACCAATTTGATGGGGGATTTTTCTTTGGAGAAATATTAGGGTACTTTAATTGAAACACAACCAACATGATTATTTTTACTAAAGGCCACAAAATTCTCTTCGAAAATAAGGACTTAACCATGACTTTTTCCAGGTTCCTTAAATATCCTCATCTCCACCCATTCATTCGGCCCGAGCTCTTTGTGGATGCAACAACCCAAAAATCTAAGTTTTCCCTCTCCACAGTAAGATCGATTAACTTGATGCATACGCTTAATCCATCGAAGGAGCTAGTTTGATGGCATCTAGCTTAGAAGGCCAAACAATGAGAAAATTTTCAACAAAAGTTGCTACCACCTCCTTTATTGAATATGGGCCTCCCCTGCATGAGAAAATACCTCTCACTAATCACATATTTCACCGCCTACCAAGTCATCCTCCCTTTAAATTTTTGAAATGAGTTTCAAATGCTTATAAAAATGGTCTTTCCGAATACATTTCCACATTCTTTCCAATAAGGAGCGGGGAAGGAACTTGGGTAGAATCCATAACATCACAAGTAGAAACAAGGATGAACAAGACAGGGAAAACCCCAATTAAAATCCAAACCCTTGGCCCTCACACACACTAAGCCAATAAGCGACCATCATATTTTCACGGTATGTCATTTCTTAAAAGGGAATCAAGACCCGAATATTCCATGTAATTATTACTCACATTTTCTTTTTTAGATTGATATATTCCTAAATTTGATAATAGATCTTCACATTTATTTATTTCTCCATACACGTGCCTAATGCTCCAAAATCTAAGAAGGGATAACTTATATATTATTTTTTGATTCCCAAATCAATCCTCTAGGAGTTAGCTTTTTTATTAATGATGGAATTCACAATTAATTGAGATTCCCCTTCGATTTCTAATTCTTGATATTTTGAGAGATGACAAGATCCACACCTTATCTAAAGCTTGAAACTTAGTGAAATTACACTGATATTTTATATTAAAATAAGCATCTCAAACAAACTCACCTAGATCATCATGATGACGCATCTTACACACCGAAGCATAAGATTGCCCCTAGCCACTCCATCAAAGTTCAATTTGAAGACACACGAATTAGGTGGAGGCCATTTTAATTATTTCTCAAATTGAATTTAGAGGAGATAGATTTAAGGGCCCCATATCTTGGTTTGATGATATTAGGCTATAGGTTTTGAATCTCCTTGTCTCTTTTGGAAAAGGGGTAGCCTCTTTTCTAGAAAGAGAAACCATTACGAAATTTCTCAATCCAATCTTAAGATAACCTCTTTAGGTGACGACTTTCCTCCTTGAAAATCCTTTTGTTTCTCTCCGAGAGATGCGAATGAGAATGACAAGACTAAAAATCCAACGGAGTTAGGGATCTCATCTAAATCGGGAATACCATTCTACGAATCTTCCCCAAAACCTATCATTTTCCCCATTTCTAATTTTCCAAGAGGTAGAGTTCATGAAAATTTCTCTAAAGACAATATACGGTTCCAAATGTGCTTAAGCCGGGGGAGGATTGTCTATCTAAAGAATAGAATCTGAAAAGGGGCTCTAAATATTGTTTTTCCTGACCCTTCTCCTTGAGGCTAATAAGATCATATAAGATATTACAAACCAATTTAGCCCCAGGAAATATTCTACATACTAATATTAAGGATTCCATCCCACTTTAGATCCTTTGGGATTGGAAAGAGAATCCCATTTGATAAGGGGATTTTATTATCATATAAATTACCTTTCAAATGAATTTCCTCATTACACTAACAATATTATTGAGGAATATTTTGGGAATTTTCAAAATTGACGACATGTATATGGGAGTGGCACACAAATTTTTTTAATAAGTAACATTCTAACAGCCCGAAAAAAATCCACCTACCTTTCCATGATTGCAATATGAGGCTCCAAAGCGAGAAATAAGGTCTTTCCCGAATAGATGATCTTCCCGGCCCCACTAAAGGGGGACACCCAAATACTTGAGGGGATATTTCCTCTTTTAAAGTGAAAAATATTGAGAATTCGAGCTTCTAGTCTAGGGAAAACATTGAAGAAGAAGATAGTGATTTCAGCACACTAACCTCACCGGCTACTGCTGGCAGTAAGCATCAAAGGGAGTATTTCGAGTTCTTTTGCCTCTTGAATACTATATTTTCCAAACAAGAAAGTGTCATTAGCAAATTGTTGATGAGGCAGGATCTATCCCCTCTGTAACTCTTAAACCCTACAATCTTCATGTAATAACTTTACTTTTGATAGATATATTAAGAGATTCATTGACTAGGATGTAGAGGAAGGAAGAGGAAATCCCTTGTCTTATTCCCCTATTTCTTTGAAAAACTTTAGCACAACCATTGATAAACATTGAAAAATTAGGGTAAACAATAAAATTGAATATCCATTTACGAAGGGGAAACACAAATTTATTTAAAAATGTTATTGAGAATCTCTAGTTGATCTTATCATATGCATCACGCGCATATGTCCAGCTTGAAATCATCTTTAGGAGATTTGTTATTAGACAAAGGAATGAATAAGCTTATGCGAGAAAATACGTTCATAAATGGACCTTCTACGACATGAAACCGGTTTTATCCACAGGGAAATTAGGGGATCAATAAGAACCTTGGCTTGCGGGATGTAATTGCTTTAGATATTATGTTATACGAGGTATTATAGAGAGACACATCGTATGAAATCAGTAAAATTCTCGGGCGATCCTTTTTAGGAAACAAGCATATGAAAGTGCAGTTCGGTTTAGGGACCGATTAGGATTTTTTTGTTTCTTCAACGTATGGCCTAGACATCATGGCCTGATTCCTGAAAATGTTGCAAAAACTCATCTGGGGAAACCATCGGGAGTCGAGAGTTTATTTTTCCTTAGAGAAAACAATCTTTTCCACTTCCTCTCGATGAAAATGGTCTTAGAAGATGCTCATTTTATTAATCAAAAATAGAGGGATGGATAAAATCTAAGAGAGCATTATGAATAATTTCATGGGAGACTACATCCCCCACTAAGAATAGAAGATAAGTAACAAATTCCCCTTGATTATAGCTTTTTGATCTAGAGCACATCACCATTATCCCATTTGATGCACGAGATGAAGTTGAAACTTCTTTTAGATTTAACAAAAGTATGGAATAATTTTTATTTACATCCCCCTCCTTAATCCAATTCTCATTGAATTTATTTTTTAGTTTCTTCTACGAAAAGATTCTTCCTTAATACCATTAGAGAAAATGAGAAAATTCAAATCCTGAAGTTCTTTTTCTACTCTGAGTTTTTCTTGAAAATGTTCTTGAAATGCTTCTCGCTCCATTCCGATGAGGTTACCTTTGAGTAGCTTGAGATTTTAAGCTAAGATATACATTTTTATCCTTTTACATTGTAGGAATTCCCCAAACCTTGATATTCTCCTCCAGGATGGATATTTTAACCACATAAGTTCAAATTTGAAGGGAGATTTCTTGAGGCTAAGTCTTAGTTATTAGAGAGGACCACATGGTAGTGATCAAAACTAGACCAAGGCAGGATATGGCACTCAAGAATGATATTTCTATCATCCCACATAGGATTGGCCAAAAGCGATCCACCTCTTAGAGATATTATTGAAGCCCCTTCTTATTTCTCCAGTGAAAAAAACTTGCTTAGGCTCGATATCCATCAAGCGACGTTCACAAAAAAATAAAATTCCACTTGAGACTTAGAGTTTCTTTTCATTCCACCACTTTTATCCCTATCTGAAGAAATAACATTAAAATTACCTCCGAGAATGAATGAAGTATCATTCTTATCTTACAGTTCGAGGGCTACTCCTTCCAAGGGAATCTCTTCCCAATTATACTATTTGGAGCATAAACATTGAGAAAAAAGAAATCATCTTGATTACACTTGGGATGAATATTACACATCTTCCTGCTAGGATATTGGGAAATCAAATCCACTTCTACTTGATTTGATTTCTAGAGAATACCCAAACCACGACACACCATTCGAGTCCTGAAAACTTCCTTTCCTGACCTTTACGGGATGCGTCCCGAAAAAGTAATATCTCGGCTAACATTTTGGTTTCCTAAAGAAGATATAAACAAACATACGAGGAGAAAATATAATTCTTGAGGAAGCATTGTTTTCAGGGTATTAAACCCACACGACATTCTAGGAAAGAATTTTCATTGATGATAGGAAGGAGTTTCACCTTCCCATTTTAGATTTATCAAAGTCGATCGTGCTCTATTTTCTGATTCCACTTATTTTGTGCTATCTCCCTATGGAATTCCTACCTCTCTTTCCATTGGATCCATAAATAGCTAATTTTAAACCCTCTTAACCAACAAATAAATTTTAGTACGAGGCTCGATCTCTAGACCATGAGGCTCGATTTTCCATCTTCAGGGGTCTCTATGGAATCTTAAACACCTGAGAGCTCTACTTATTTCCTTTGAGAAAAAAATCATTTAATTCTTCGGATTCGAGATGAATTTCCCGAAGCCTCATACCTTCATTGACCACTTCTGAAAATGACCTTTATAATTCCTTTGAACCTCTTTTGTATCCTTTAAAAGGAGCGGGGAAAGGAGGCTGTTGGAGCTATCTTAAATTGGTCCACCTAAATTTTATTTTCCTTCCAAACGAGGATATGGGAATACAACCTTGAGAATCTTTAGTACTCTTCATGATAAGATCTTGAACATTATCCGAGAGGGATCTTAGACTTTAACCTTAGATTATTTCCCATTACGGTCCTGAGGAATGATCCTTCCTGTATATGCCTCTAATAGTTTACATGAGAATCATTTGACTTGAAGACCCTCATATTTAATAGATTGAATCCGGGAACCATTGTGGTACTTTAGGAAAATCACCTTCGGGGAGGATTCCTCGGTTCTATTTCCACATAAATTCTAAAACCGAGTTCTTCTAAGATCTTAACAGGGGTTTTAATTTCCCACAAAAAGAACCCCATCTTTTAAAGTAATGGATTTAAGAGAGGATGCTCTCCCGGTATTCGGTAGGAATCTTAGGAGGCTGATCCAAAGATGGTATTTCTTGATTTTTTTCTTTAGAGGGATTAAAAAGAGAGAGGGTCCATGGCCGAAAGTAAAGACTAGAAGAATTTAAAACTAGATCCCACCTGCTATAAAATTTCATATAAGGAATCTATAGAGGGAAAGAGAACTTGAAAGAAAACCATTGCGAAAAAATTTCCATTTGTTTTTGTCCTTACCCCAGAACCAAAAAACCCAATCCACGATTCTACATCTTGAAAATTTTGCACTGATGAATTTATAGCATATATCCTTCTATTTCAGTACTCGCATACCTCTTTCCTTTGGTAATGAGACGAATAAACATTAAGAATCTTACTCAAAATATTGAAGCCCGATTCCTGATCTTTATGTTTTATGCTTCTTATTCTAAATCAGATTTCCTTCCCCATTTGGAATTGAAGGGACCTCTTGGGAAGACTCCATAGAAGCTGAAGCAGACTTCTCTAAAACTACATGAGCCTTGGACAAAGGTGTCATCTCTAACAATATCGATGTAAAATTTTAAATGCATCCTTGCCAAGTGTCGAAAGAGTTTTCAATAACGCTCTTGGACGAATATTTGGATAAAAACACACTTCTTCTGAACAAGAATGGAAGAATCAAAACCTCCCAGGATCCTAACCTCAATGATTTTCAAAGGAATGACATTGGCACTCAGTTAAATTCCTTTTCCATGATCACCCAAATAGAGCAATCTTTAGAGTTTGTAGAATTTGAAAAGGCGTGAGCAGTGAAGGGGGTTGAATTTCTCATCAAATTCACTATTTTGGTGAGTCATCTGGTTGGTTGTTGTTGTTTTTCTTTAATAAATATTGAAAAAATAAATTAAATTAAATTAAAATGGGAAATTAAACATATTTTATTTAATTTAGATTATTATTTTGGTTTATTTAAAGGTAGGAATCGAAAATAGAATAGAAGTTGGAATGAACACAATCCATATTTCCATAGCACCTAAGGCTACCTACTGATTATCCCTCCGGTCCCTTTAGTTCTACTTATTTGTTTGTTTATTTCCATCCTTTTTTTGAATTTATTTCCACATGACCATTTGGGTTCATCTCAACCTTGCGTAAGAATTTTTTTACCCAATTATAAACCCGACCCAACGTTGGCGTACACTTGGGAGACATTGACCTAGGTTTACTGATAATTAATATTTAGAGAAATTATGTGCCACCATAAACCATTAGCTAGCGTAATGCCCTCGATGAAGAAGTAAAAATCACATAAGAATATTAGGCCAATCAAGATTATAGGGTTGAACCACATAACCCTTAGTTTTCCTTAACACATCTCTATATTTCCCTACATAGCCCTCTTTAGAGAGGAATATTTAGAGGTAGAAGGACAATTCCATCATATTCAATCGATTGAGTTTGATCTACGCTCAAATTCTAATGATATGGACTGATACCTATAGACAATGATCATCCTGCGACCACCATATCACCCCTCGTAGGTTAGAATTGGTTGTTTTTTCTCTTGACCGGAAAATCCCCGATTTGTAAGTTGAGCATCTGTGATTGTCTTGATCGAAAATCTTGTTGTTACCACCATTCCCACCTATCAGGACTTATACTAAATTGAATCATCTCATACCCATCCTACTTATCACATTCAAGATTTCTCGTAATGAACTCAATAAGTTGAGTGTGTATGAAACCATGTGTTTATTTTAGATGTAAAAAATTGGTGAACTGGCGTGAAGTACAGGTTCCTTTTTAATCCATTTTTTGCCATATTTCTAGGTTGGTGCCCGACTTATATCCCATAAGGTTTCCATTCACACGAGCAATAATAGGAATATATGATAGTGCAGAGGGAGGGAGGATAATTCCTTAGTAGATGGGGAGTTAAGGGGGGTGAAGAGAGGTCAAAGTTTGGATCCCATTCCCATAGGAGAGAAGGGACGTCTATGCTCTAAACGATAAGATATTGTAAATAATTTGAAAAGGTGTATATATTAGGGGTTATGAAAAGGGTGGTAAAAAATTGTTTTGATAAGATATGGCATTAGAAAATTTATGGATCTGAGCGTTCATCTCATATCGATTCATTGAAGTAATGCATACGTCTTTATGGGTACACAATTTGAAAGAAATGGGAAAATATGGGTAAGAGTATTCACGGATCTTCTATTCTGTAAAGTGTAAACCTACATAAGTGAAAATGTAATTGATAGTAATTTCTATTGGCTTTATTTCTATTATATATATATGTGGGATTGAAAGGAGGGGTTGAATGAGACTATGTGGGAGAGGTGTGAAGGAAATCACCATGAATGAGTTTTATTTTCTTTCATCCATCTTCTTCCTCTCCTATTATTTTATAGGTGTTTATCCATTCCTTCGAATATGTTGGGTCAAGATAATAGCATACCTATTTTAGGTCTTGAATCATATTATAAATATAAGTGATTCTTGAATAGTCACCCTCATTATATCATTGGAATGATAAATATTCCTATAAATTCATATCTCCCCATACATCCCATATCTAAAGGGGTGAACACTAATTCAATGGTAAGATTGAGGATATAGATCAACCAAATCTGCTGGGTCCCAAAATATAGTTATCAAGCTCTAAAATATTAACTTCACATGATAACATGGCCTTTATCCACGGGTTTTATTGATACGTTTGATCAAGTATGCAATAGTCATTTTCCATTTTATTCCAACAACATGATGAACTCTTAGTGCGGTTCACCCAAAGCGATCTCTGCATTAATGCCTTATATGGTCCTTGGATATGATACTTAGAATCTGAAATATGTCCTTATTAAAAATAATGTTTGCACTGACCCTACCCAAAGATAGAAATCATATATCAAAGGGAAAACCAATGGTGAGGCAATTATAACAGATTGTCAAGTATCACGCCTTACAGCTAAAGCAATTTAAGCATTAACCTAAACAAATTTCAATAATATTCACTTGGTGATGTTATTTAAACATTAGTAGGAAGGATTACTGAGATAAATATTTCCCCAGATTTGAAACATGTGTAGATGAATGTGTAAGGAAATAACCACTATTATCATAATTAAACCCTTATCACTTTAATGTTCATTCGGTGAAATAACCACCTGACTAATTTACTTGGATGCTCATAGTCTTGGTGATTTCTGATGGGATCGGACCCTTCACACCTTCTATTCATATCACATAAGAGCTAGTTGGAAGTGCGTTATCTGATTTTATTCCTCGAGAATAATGAAACATTCCCTCATGTTATGCCCACCAAATCCATATCCTAGTGTTGTCTCTAATGTCTATATGTATTTGAAATCAACCAAATTGACATGTAAAATTTTCTAGTTAGCGCACATATTACAATGGGTTCCTTATGCCCCTAACCACTACATATGTTGCCTTATCAAAACTCCTACTTCCCCCTCCTCACCAAGGGTCCTCGATGGTGATTATTACGCGGCGGGAACTTATTCTGAAATATTTGATAAAACCTCTTGACTTCATGATACAAGGTATTATCCTCCCATGACCATTTCGGACCTCCACTAAATTTAAAGAGTGGGAAATACCAATGCTCACATCATGTCATATGCTACATGCTGAATGAGATATTTTCTTATATGTGGGATGCATTTTTTTAAAGATATTTCCTAAAGCCCTGAAGGAATTGATTTGGATTGGTCTTGTCAAATTCCCAATGTATCCATACATTCCTTGAAATAACTTGTGTTTGAGTTTATTAAGGCCTTGATTATGAACAAGTTTTGGATTGGTCATGATGGTCGGTCTTGTAGGGATTACAATAAATTTATTCAACATCATTCCAAAATGGTGAAAAGACCCTTCATTGACATGTTTTGGAAAATTCTAGAGGAACTCCCCCATAACACTCATGTAAGGGACCTTGTCCTCTACTCGAAATGCTAGCTTATTCATTTATAAGTGCATATCCCTTCCCCAACCTTGAGGAAGTGAGAAAAATAACCCTCTGAGAATGATAACAAATGGATTCTATAATAATTCATAATCATGAAGCTTACATCAAATGATCCTCGATGTTTCTCTTAACACTAGACCATAGAAACAAAACAAAAATTGCAAGTTTGGTTGAATTAGAACTCAGAGCCAAAATTCAATAAAACTACTTGTACTGGATGTGTACATGTAACATCCTCTAAACCATTTATCTTCTTATGTATGTGAGCTTTAGTAGTTCCCAATCCCGTAGAGAATATGATTTGATCAAAAGAATCTTACAAGACCCTTTCTCATTTCCTTTTGAATTTGTTGATGATTATCGGCCATCATTCCTATTTATTGGAAGTATTGGGTCCTAAAGCTATCCTAGTAATATCACGCCCCCCTTTGGCCAAGGGGCTCAAATCAGCTAAATAGACTTTGACTTTCACCAATTAGGTCAAATAATAATGAGATATCAAGTTTGTATTTTGACACGAAGCAAGATTCCCTACAGAGATCTTTAGTTGGCATGAACGGGTGATCCCACACTATATTTATAACAACTATGTCATGAGGCTTCGATTGATGATGTGTGTTATGAACATTTTACCTTTTCTCCTTCTTACAATTAAGTTCATGATATGGAGAAACCGATTGCTCCTCCACCAGAAATACACTAAGAGTTTACATTAGCTTGAAAGCCAAGTGAATGGGAATCATTGTTCTTCTAGTTAACCTTAGGTACAAGAATATTTTCTCAATTTTATATTAAATATAGGAAACCAAGCTATAATATTATTTTTCCAAGATCACGAGATCCGTGGATGAATTCTATTCCATCCAGTATTTGTTAAAGAGGTGAGATTCCTATATCACTCATGAAGGAAGCTTGTAGCTTAGGGTGACCCTAAACCTTTTAATATCCACCTAAAAATATCATGAATGAAACATCGTAGTTAATTATGGGTTTGAACTCCTGAGAACTGAATTGAATAAATAAACTCCTTCGAGGAAATGGTATCCACTATGAATATAATTCCAGCCCGATTGAAGTAGACAAACCAAAGAAAATTTATCGAAGGGTAGATAAGAGTGATATTAATCACTATCTACGGTAGAATATGTATCTACTAGGACAACATTAGAAATATTTAAGTTCTTATAAGGTACTTACTTATTATTCATCCCATTCAAGCCATCTAGTAATTGAAATTCTCTTGGACTATCCTCTCTCAACCGATAGATGGTTTTGAAGAGATATGTATGGTGGAGGTTTCTAAAGTACCAAAAATAAAATCCTAAGAGAAAAAGAAGATTCAAATGTTTCATTGACTATTTACACTCCATTATGATGGATCTAAATGTCATTATGGCACGAGGGTTGGGGTGATTTGTGAGGATTCTCGAAGGTGAGAACATGCCTTTTCTTTCAAGTTAAACTTTGAGTGTACCAATAATGGAGAAAGTACGAATCTTTACTTCTTGGTCTCATTGTATCAAAAATAATGGGGATGAAAGGGGAGTTATGAGTTCTATGAGAGTCCAACTCATCGTGAACCATTATCTTCTAGTTTACCCCTTAGGACTAGAGTAGAAGCATCTCGAATTTATAAGTTTTTGTGTGCATGAGATATGTAAAGAATTTGACTTTATCTCTATAGAAGTAATTCCTAGAGAACAAAATTAGCTTGCTAATTTTATGGTGTCATCTTTCCTCATGTTTCTTCTAGAAAATATTTGAAAGAAAAAAATTCATAGTCTCGATCAAGGATGAAACCCTTAATCTCAAAATATGCCAAGAAACATAATATTAGCATGTGTAGAGACATGAGAATGATACCTATCACATTATTCTTAGTTGAGAATGATGAGGATCCTAATATTTCTTCATGTGGATACACTAATATTCATCCCAGGCATCACAAGAAAGGTTTTTCTGCTTATTCCTTTCCACTTCTTCATACTTTGAAGAAAAAAATGAATCTCTCCTCTTCACAAGATTTAGAGATCTACGAAGTTAGGAGGAATCTCTGGAACTACTTCTTAGATCCCCTTGAGTTTAGGATATTTCTCTTTGATTGAAGTAATGATTGACATCAACATTGGGATAGAGGAAGAGCCCAGGATTTTGAATCTTAGTTCTTCATTATTAGCATAGAAGAAAGAAGAACATACTAAATTCTTCAAGGAGAATTCTTGAGATTTCACATTTAGTTCTGAGAAAATGATTAAGAGTTTCTCTTGTTGTAGTGGTTCATAATCTAGTTACCAAACTTATGTTAAACCCATAAAAGAAATTTAATACCTATGAAGCCCAAAGTTTCTTTAATATTCAAAGAAGAAGTGATGAAACTTCTATATTATAAGGGTTTATAAAGACTAGTTAAGACTACTCCATGTGGTTGTCTAATATTATCTCAGATCCTTAAAAAGAATGGGAAAATAAGGATATGCATTGATTTTAGGGACATAAACAAATCCTTCCCTAAGGATGATTTCTGTTACCCTCTATTGATATCATTTTCAATATAATATGGTTGTTACGAGTTATTATCCCTCATGGATGGGTTTCTAAAGTAACTAGATAAGGATTTCTAATGAGGATCAAACCAAAACTACCTTTACTACTCCCTTAAGGGAACCTTTTTCTCTATCAGTCATGCCTTTTGGTTTGAATAATGTTGGTACCATCTATCAATGGCCATGACATATATATTCCATGATCTTATTCATAATATTATGGAGACATATGTTGATGATCTCTTGGAAAAGGCTAAAAAGAGGGGTGACCATCCCAATTTTAGGGATTGAATTATTATTTCATGGTTAATTTAGTATGGTGTGAATTTAAACCTATAAAAACATTGTGTATTTGGGGAATAACTCAGAGGTAAGAAATTAGGTTACAATTTCTTACTTGAGGTGATTGAAATAGGATCCCTAAAATATTGAAGAGTAATCCTTGAAATGACTCCGCCGAATAGAAGAATCTAGTATTAGGTATTTCTTAAAAGCTTGGGGTTAATCTGTAGGTTTTTTGATTTGATCTAACGTATGTTATTCATCCTATTAATGGCTTGTTAAAGAAGAATTATTTGCAAGATATATGGATGAAGGAATGTCATAATGCTTTTGAGTCGATCAAGTCATTTCCTCATGTCACCACCAACTCTTATGCCACCAAAGGCATGATCATCCTATAATCTTGTATTCTAGAGCCACAAATGTTTTAATAAGCGTGCATGTTGGCATAGAGGATGATGATGGTCATGAATGTGCCATCTATTTTATTATTTATACACTCCTTGAATTATGAAACTCAGTATACTCAAGTGGAAAAATAATGCTTGGCTATTGTCTTTACAACCAAGAGGTTAAGGCATTATATGCTTAACCAAGAAACAAGAGTGATTATCAAATATGATCGATTGCTGGACATTTTTGAACTCAAAGCCTTATCCAAGAAGGCCGGTAGATTCATAACATTAATGGGTGAATTTGAACTTACCTTCATCAATCAAAATTTCGTTAAAGGAAAAATCATCATTGATTGGTTGGTTGAAAACCCTATAGATTGTGGTGAGATAGTTGACTTGAGTTTCTGGATGAATGAATGTATCTACATATATAGAAACCCACCATTGCTTCATGCCCCTAGATATATATAATAAACCACATCATAGATCAAATGTATCCTAAAGGGATAATTCTCATAACAAAGGCAATGAAATATGTGTCATAGCCACCAGTACGTAATTATAGAATAAAAGTTCTATATTAGAGTGATTTTGATGGTATGTTACTAAGATGCATCACGTGGAAGAAGTGGAAAATATTCTCTTTAAATCCTACAAGTGGAGTATGTGGTGGTCACTTTGGAGGGCATTCAACCACTCACAAGATTCATTAGATGGGTTATTTTGGCCACATTAGAGCATGATTTATGGAATATGTGTAGAAATTCCAAAATGCCAAGAATTCTCACATGCCATACACATCCCAGCTCCGTGCTTTAAAACCTATAGTGACACCCTTTGCCCTTCTCTACTTGGGGTTTAGATTTAATAGGGAAATTCTCTCCCACATCATTGAGATGTCAGCCACAATTTTATAATCAGGCCATGGAATATTTTACTGAAGTGGGTTTGAGGCCATGCCTCACATTCTAATAGCTTAGATCCATCATAGCCAGCAGTTTTAGATCTTGAATCAAATTATTTGTAGGTATGACATTCCACAAGTCATTATTTTAGATAATGAACTTTTAAGAATGATGAGGTGCATGAACTATGCGCTCAATTCAAAATATCTCACCACATGACCTCTTTGTACTATCCTTAGGCCAATGGATAGGCTGAGGTTACCAATAAAACTTGAAGTCCATTCTCCTTAAGATGGTTAAGGAGAATAAGAGAGATTGGCATCTGAAGTTGTTTCCCACCTTGTGGGCTTACAGGACTTGGAGTTCGAACAATCATGGGAAACCCCTTTTCTTTAGTTTTTAGTGTTGAAGTGGTCTTACCGCTGGAGGTAGAATTACCTAGTCTTTGTGTGTCTCTACAAGGAATTCTAGATGAGGATGAGTATCAAAATGCACATGTCTGATATTTAGCTGATTTAGAAATCTTGGATGAAAAAGCTTAGATCTAAACAACATATTAGAGTTTATGTGGACAAAATGTTGTCCAAAATATAATAAAAAGGTTTATGAACATGAAATTTGGGTAGGAGACCTTGTTTTGAGACTTGACAACCAAATAGACAAGAAATTCGGCATGAAGGTAGGAAGTTCAGGCCAAAATGGTTAGGCCCTACCAAGTAATGGAAGATTTCAAAAATGGTGTGTATCATTTGTGTACTCTAGAGGGTGAGGAGTTTAGATGAATCTATCAACTCGCTTCACCTCAAACATTTTTACATATAGTCATTTTCATCTCCACACTTTCCTTTATTACATTCTCATTGTCTTGTCATCTACATTATCATTTTGTTGAAATTGTAAAATGGAAACTTACTTTTCAAGTGATTCTTAAACTTTCAAACATTGGAAAATATCTCAATCATACCTCTTCTACATTCTTTTCACACATTCAAATTATATAATCCTTATCATCATTTCCATTCATGAGACAAATTTTGACATTGGTGTTATAAGGACTTGTATGCTTAATCTTTTTTCATGGTTTCTTCCATTCGGGTGTTTCTCACTTATAGTTTTCTCTAGAAGCTTCTTGATGATAGATATTTCCCTAAAAATATCTCTCCATGACAAAAACATTCTAAGCATTTCACCCAAAACATTTTTTTTCCTATCTCAACCTTCGGTGATGAGCCCTCGCATCCTACTAGTTGTGTGGGGTTGAGATTAGGACGAAATGTTCCTCCCAATAAAAAGCATAATTCAAAGAAATAAGATAAAACAAAAAAATATATAAACAATAAATGACAAATATTCTTATTACAAATAATCTACACTTTCTCCCTCGATATTTGGTGATGAGCCCATGCTTCTTACTGGTAGTATGAGGTTAGGAAAGGAGGAAAGTGCCCTTACTCACCTATATTTTGTCCTTGGTGATGATACCATGCTTAACTCTTATTAACGTGATGGGGCAAGATGTAGGGGTCATATCAAAAATCAAAAAATCTAAATAAAAAGAAATTAAAAGTGCTTGAAAGTCTGAAATTCCCAAGAAAATGAATTAGATGTATATGTTAGGAGAGTGCAAAATTCATTTAACCATATCTTATCAAATGATAGGTCCATTCAAGATCTAAGTCTAGACAAAAAGTATTAAAGCGAGAATTCATTTTGAACTGGTTAGTTAATCTTGATTGGGGTTGGGTTGTAAGTTTCTAAAATAATAATACTTTGTCAAATTTCTTGTCTCTTGGTCATCATTCTTGTTCACACATTCTTCAAATCACATATCTCACATCCTTCTTGGCTCTTGGTGATGAGCCCTTACATCTTACTAGTTGCGTGGAGTCAAGAATGGAGTGAGGTTATCTTATCATCATACCATATTCAACACATTTTTCCAATGGAATAGAAAATGTTTAGGTCATTGATTTAAAAATAAGAATTTCCTAATCACGGTTTATCATCATATGTGTAGTCATATATGGATCATTTTATTTATCTCATTTTTAGTCATCATCTATAGAATAGAATTTAAAATCACATAAATATCGAGAAAGTTCCTAACCATCTAAGAGTGCATAAATGAGATGAATCACTTGATAGAAATAAACCCTTATGAGCCAAACAAAAAAATATAATGGGTATATACATACACACACACACACATATATATTTCAAGTGAAGCTATAATGTCATCACATCGAAGAGAAAGGGTGTGTAGAATCGAAATGCTCAACTATGAGCCATTTAAAAAAAAAATGATATGCTCGAAAATGGTCCCCAACGAAGCAATAAAGGCCTTTGGCGTATGTCCCTCTCTTCTAGATCCTTGTGAAGAGAATGGGTGAGAATCCTAGTAAAGCTCTATCGCGACATCATCTATTGTAGTGTGCGAAATCCTCCATACATCAATGGATGAGAATGTTAATGAATTATTTAGTGAATGGTGTCGTCATTATCTCTCTTTATCTAAAGTATTGCAATCTCAGTCTTTGAGCCAAGAGATATTTTTATTACATAGGAGATAAGGTTTAAATGAAAATACATCATTTTTGGAACCTTGTGATCTTGTTTATAAGATCCTACAATGACTAAAAGGCCTCTTGGGTCATTCCCATAGTGATCATTTATTATGTTTGCGAAGCAGTTTTCCATGTTGTAGTAGTGGTACACTTACATAGAGACTACAAACTAGCAGTATGAACCATATGGTGGTCCTGTCATGTTTTCCATGAGTGGAGTCGAGGGGTTTGGCGTAAGATCCGAAAAAATATTTTCATGGGTGGTTGTATTGAACCCATGGGTATTTTTGTAACGTTATGGTTTCGATTTTTGGGCCATGGTGGCATAAGGTACCCATTGTTTGTGCCGCAGGTTTTTTGCCCATGGAAGTTTGATTGGTTGATTTTGTCTCAAGACTGACTTGTGCATTGTCTTTTTATATGGTCTTATGCGCCATGATAGGCACAAGCAAATGTATTGCGAGATGTTCTTTGAAATAGGGTGTAAATTTGTAGAGTTTGCCTTGAGCATATCTCGAAGCCGGATTTGGAGGATTGTATTGAGAGAGTGGAGGCTTGTAATAAAATGAGGCAAGTGGTTCTTGAGTGGACATAAGCCAAATTGGTTGAACCATGTTAAATCTTGTCTCTATTTGTGTTGTGTTTTTGGAGGATCTACACTTTTATTTGAGATCTATAATATATTTACTTGATGCATGATTAAAATACTTGGTAGATTGGTCTTACGGTGTTAAACGTGAGGAATTTTTGACATAATTTTAGAATTGTTTCTGAGACTAGTAATGTATATATACTTTTGAAAATTACCTTTCATGTAAGGTCTTGTTCGGTGTTTAGAAGAGACATTGAGTGATTAGAAGAGTTTCTAATGTGTATAGATACAGCCTTGATGGGATTTAGTTTTCTTTGGAATTTAAAGTAACCATTGGAGGTGTTGTGTGGTGCGCCTAATTAAGATATGTGGCGTGTTTATGACTATACCGAGGCCATTTTGGTCTCTTGAGATGATTTAGCTTGGAGAAAATACTTGTGTTTTAATATTTGTTAAATGATATCCTCCTTATTCTTTGGAATATTTTTGAAAATTAAGGATAATAAAATTACACTAGTGTTAGAGGCACACGAGTTTGGTACATGAAACACGCATGTGTCGTATCGATAAAGAAGAAGGCGCTCCCGGAAGACAAAGGTCGAGAACTTAGTAAATTTTGCATGTAATGAGACTACAAGATAGAAAAAGTAGATGAGTGCATATCACACAAGAAATAAGAGTAAGAAGAATTCAAGAATAAGAAAGCACTATTTTTAGAAACAAGTGAAGATCAAGGGTCATGACATAGTTTGCACTAATAATAGGATTAAGCTAGAGTTTAATTATAGATTAATATATTATTATCCTTCATGTAAAATCATATGGCTATTAGCGCATGACTATTTTGAGCACATAGGCTATTTTTGATAAGCATGGGAGTTGAATGGAAAGTCCCCACCCCTATATATGTTAGTTGATTTACATATTTTTGGGATGATCTAAGATGTATTAGAGTTATGCTACTTGGATGTACCTCGTATGCATGCATGACATGCTACTACTATGATATGTATCTGATCTTCTAATATATAGTATTTCTAGTTATTAATGATGTGAGAATTATGGATGGATTATGATAACTATGTATCTAAACATGGTGATTGTATGGTTAATCTGATCTTAGTTTTGGTTTGATTCATTATGCTCTATGGTTCAGTGATCCTAATTCTATGTTATGCTTTGCCTTTAGTTACTTGATCTATTAATGGTTAATATGAATATGCATGCTAACATCTTGAAAATGAGAAGTACGAAAGGAGAGGACTGGCAGTAGGCTTGTAAGCTTTGGGTGACCATTGACATCTGCTACAGTGAATGAAGTGTGCAACAGCCTCAAAGTATAGGGGAAAACAAAAGACTACATTTTTGGTTCGTTGTTCACGTACCCGACGTTTTCAAATTATTTGTCCATGATGTTGCATGATGATGGCGTATTAATTGACTCTTGTGGCCATTGAAATATTGGTTACCGTGAGAAGGAAAAGATCAGGTTTGCTATGAAGATATGGTTAAACGACCTTCATTTGATACATTTGCACAAGTGGGTGGAAGATAATCTATATCATGAGTTGTATAAAAAAGGCGTTTTCGACTATTTTCCTTTAGAATTGTTTGAGTGGTTGTCTACATATGCATACGTCGAAGAAAAAGTGGGGTTAAAGATAAAGGTTTTGGAAACACGGAAGATTACTGAAGACTTTGTTTGATGCGAGATAGAACCTTGGACACATGTGTTATAGATCATTCATGGGGCTAGTGTTGTGTGTACGGTTATACTTTGGGTACATATGGTTTCTATGTATTATGTATACGGAATTTAATGAGTTTGAATATTTTCGCAGGCTTAAGGATCTTACATGCGCATGTTATTCCTTTGTCCAATTAAGATCTTGATGGTGGTGCTAAGTTTATGAGTGCTTTACATGGGCTAGTTCAGCATATCACTATCTGAGGCGGGAGAGCGGGAGCGGAGTGTGGTGAAGATTGTTGGACTGGTAGAAGTAGTGGAGAGAGAGAGAGGGAAAGATGATTTAAATACTCAATGAAGAGGTGAGGAAAGGAGATGGTAAGGTTACAAATTGATGGCCAGGGAAGAGATGGTTCGCGGGGATTTGGTGCTCTCAGAATGAGGATGACATGGAGCATGCAAAGTTTCACTAATATAGAAGTACTTAGAATCCCTTTGAATTTTGATGGGAGTGTGTTAGATGAGGAAATATTGAGGACCACCGGGCATGCATCGGTCCACCTAGTGACCTATCTAGCA
>CM031236.1:679297217-679431273 GCA_018340775.1 Taxus wallichiana var. yunnanensis
TGACTTGGTTCGTAGGAAAAGGTCTTTGACTCATTGCTGAAGGGGCGAACATGAGTTCTTCGGAGAAGAAGCGGCATTCCCTCTTTGTTCTATTCCTTAGTTCGGTCGATGAATGAGTGATACGACATCACCCATTTTCTCACATGGGAATGCCCCTCTCATTTAACTACGAGGAAAGAGGAGCGATTAAGTGAGATGGTATGATATACTCTTTGTGGGAAAATGCCTTGTTGACGTGGTTTAGATGGGAGATTTCTGAAGTGTGTGGACGAGGAACAACCGAAAAAGTTGCTCTCGGCTTTTCATGATCGAGACATGTGGAGGGCAACTATTCATCACTTGATCCACGGCTCACAAGATACTCAGGAGGATGTGCTTAGCCTTCCCCTTGTTGAGAGATGCATCCAAGTGGGTGGATAAATGCAGAGGCTTGTGGAGACCTTTGTGGGAAGACCCTAAGTTAGCCTCTTTGCCTCTCCCGAAGCTAGTTGTGATTGAGGAACCATTTCATGAGTGGGAAGTGCTGGACTTCATTGGTGCACTCGACCTTGTTTCTAGTGCTTACGGAGGTCACACTCATGTGCTAATCATTTGCCCGACTACTTCACCAAATGGGTGGAAGCTATTCCGAGTCGAAACACTTGCCTTCCGAAGTGGTATACAGACTTCATCAAGAGAACATCTTGGTAGGTATGGTGTACCTATGAAGATTGTAGCAGAATAATGCTTGAACTTCTCTCAAAGCTGAGATAATGGATTTCTACTACGGGTATGGCATCTCTGCGGCTCATTCTTGATTATTATCCTCGGGGAAATGGACAAGCAGAATCCACCCAACAAAATCTGTAAATCAATTATCTTGCTAAGAAGTTGGTCGATGAATCTCCCACATGGCCGCGCCCATAGAAGCTTTATGATGCTCTTTGGGTGACAGGTCACACCCAAAAAGAGCCATTGGAATGTCTCCTTTTTAAGTGGTGTATGGAATAGAATCTCGAATTGCAGTGGCTTGTGATTATGACCCCCTTGATTGCACGATGAAGGCCCATTGAGGATACTAGTTTCATGATGCTCGGATAAAAGAATCATGTACTGCACAAACTAACGCGAGGGCCAGTTGGAGGTTCTTGATAGGATATCACTCACACATTGAAAAGGTAAAGGTTACATTTGTGAAAGCTAGGTTGAGAGGTTCCAAGTTGGAATACCGTCTTGTTATGGGACAAAAGACATGAACCTCGTGGAAGCCATGGAAAATTTGATTCCCTGTGGCTCCCGGACCTTCCGAGATAAGACACTTTCTTGGTAAGGACTCTTACTATCTTGATTACATGGATGGTTCCCCTCTCCCACTTCCTTATAGTGGGCGGTATTTGAAGTTGTTCAAGTCATGGGTGGCTTAGGAGTCCACTTTCAGTATATTCTATACGGTGTTTTTGCTTTTACGCTTTTGGTGTGTTTTCATACATTTGTTGTGTGTGTTGCCCTCACTGTATTGGTTTGTTTTGACTCCTTTGCCCGATGGATAAAATTGCTTGAGCGTACGCTTCAACTGAGTTTGTCTAAGTTCTTGCCTTGTCTCATTACGAAATTTATGCCAGAGTCATCCCCGGAAGGGCCGGTTGTTGTCCACTCAAAATTTCCACGCTACGATAAAGAGTAAAATTTCAAAATTTTGAGTTTAAGTGTTTTTCTCTGAAGTGCCTAAGTCATGAAATTGAAAAAATCATGTGTTTTGCGTCATTTGTAGATTTTCGGAGTCTGTCGGAACTTTTGTCCCAAGCTTTATCCCAAGAACGAAAGAACCCTCTGTTCCCGATCAGTAGAAATCCCAGAAAAATTTGTCCATTTTTCAGGCCCAAATCAGAAAATTTTGTCCCAGTGTCCCAAAACTTTTTGTGAGTTGTTCCAATTTCTGGCGGGAAAGACACCAGAGACCCAATGATACTACGCACTTTCATGTCTCAAATGTCCCAAAGTTAAAAGTCACGAGCTTTCGAATTTTTGGCGAAACCCCAGTGTCGGCGTGCCAGCAGCTCTTGAGCTCTTGTCCCGAGCCAGAAAAATGCAAAATTTGGTCCTTGCGCAACCTACCGAACCGCGTACTCGAACTTTTTGTCCCGAATGTCCCAAGTCGAAGCAGGCCTTGTTCCAATTTACGGCCCGAATCGCTTGACCGCGTACTCCGCGCATTTTCGTCCCAACTGCGTTCAAGCATTTTGTGCATCCTCTCCTTGTTTCGCCCGAATCAGTAGAAGTTGCGTGTTTCACGCATTTTTCGGCGTCTCACATGTCCCAAGCATACCAAGTGTCATTCACACTTGAGTTTTTTCCTTCTCACTCAAGTATGATGCTATTCAAATTGGTGGTTGTGTATTGATGCGCATTAAATTCATTCCTCTCTCCAGCCCGGTATATATACGAGCATTTCCTTTACATTTTTCGCCTTGCTTCCATCTTCCCATCTTTGCTCGAACCCTTGCACTTTGAAAACACATTGCAAATATCCCCTCCCTTTCAAATTCCTTCCCGAGTCTAGGTTGCAGCTCGAGACTATCAATATGAAGATCAAGTTTCAGAGACGAGGAGCAAATTTCTCCGCTTGAGTCTGCATTAGCAATATTTGGGATAGCGAAGCTAAATCAAATCTCGACCACGGCGGCGATTTTAGGCAAGAATGGAAGATGTAAACCCTCGCACCAATAACACAAGCGATTTATGATAGCGGTTTGGCTTTCTGCGGTGGTTTCCCAATCTCGATACACAGTGTCTTCAATATGGTGCTTTCATCGAAGCTCACTTCCGACCCGCTCCAGAATTAATGAGAAATGTGCGCATGGAGAACTCATTGCAAGTGGACCAGCTGCCACCATTGGCGCTGCTCGAGGATTCCGGAGTTGGAAAATGCTATAGTCGTCTCCAGGGATCAAGCACTGAGACCCTATTCGACCAAGACAGACAATACAAGGCGCGAGTGGCAGAAGTCTTGGTTGAAGAACCACAAGAAAGGTGCTTCTCGCCTAACAAAACCCTCTTAGGCAGATTTGATGAGGAATTGTCGCGGACTTCATAATCCTGTACAGCTCGGGTTATGGGTTTGCCTTCCACCAATGAGTTCCATTTCGGGATGTGCCAGCTCCATCGGCATGGTGTGCGAGGAACACAAAACATCAAGCTAGGCGAGATCATCGGTATGAATTTGAGGCGTGGAGCAGGCTATCCGACGTTGATTCAATGAAACAAAGAAGTTCTATATGACTTCATATCGATGTATACCCTAGTAGCATCAAGGCGGTGGTTTGGTTTCTCCTATATAGATGCACACAAAGATGATCAGTGTATGCCTATTGCCCATGATTCTCACACTTCGAAAAGCAATCGAGAATTTCGGAAAGGGTCGATATTGCTTTCACCATGTATGCGTGGTGGAGTTGCTCCGAAGGTGATCTTTGCTAGAAGGTTTTGGATGAAGCCATGAACTGATATCGCGATATGGAGCCTATTTCATTCAATTACGAAATTTTCCTATATCGAGGCTTCTTTGTTATGAAAGCACTCCTCTACGGCTTCCCATGTTCTGCCGATGATAAAATGGCCTTGATAGAAATATGCAGAGGCAACTAGACAAGTTGCAGAACTTGCAGAGGCAAGAAGATTTCTAGCTTGCACTTTCCCATCTCTACGGGAAACTACACATGCAAAACAGCTCTGGATGCTCGAACATAGAAAGAGCCTGGTCCTATCTAACATTCATTTCTTAGAAGCCAAGAACTTGCTTTGACTTGAAAGGAAGTTTATTGAAACAGAACATCAAGATAATCTACCATCATAGGGCGAGGATCTGAAGACTATTGGGCTTTGTGCCGAGATGATTTTGAAGCCGAGGAGAAGGTTGTGGCGGGTTCTCCTTGTAATTGATTCAAGAAATCGGTCTGTACGAGTTCTGAAGGTCTCGGGATGACGATTCTGACCTATACTCGTATGAGTATGAAAATGTGATCAAGCACACCCCTCTTGGAGGACCTTGATTGGAACAATGAAAAGAGAGGGATGATCTGCATTTGAGATTCTTGCCCCGATCCTTGTCGGGACTAAGTGGTGCAGTTCGAAGCAAGAAGATCAGAAATTCAAGAGGCACTCGGGAGAATCCTCCTCCCAGGATGATTCGACACCAATAAGAGAGGCATCGAGTTCCAAGGTGCGAAACACCAATGCTGAAACACCTTACGCCTCATCAACACAAGGACCTCACTTGAATCTACTCCCTCTCCATCTACCCGGGTATATAAGAAGAAACTCAAAGAGGTAAAAAGAGCCTGCGAGAGAATGACCCTCAAGAAAGCAGCGAGTTGCCTATAGGGCCAAAGAACATCATTGTTCTCGGTGAAAGTGAAGAAAGTGAGATGCCAACTCCTGCAAATGTTCCCCGAAGATCCGGCGGATAAGGACAAGGAGGTCCAGAGCACGAACTTCTAGGTGCTTTCTTGATTCTTCTCGCCATTGCCCTCAGTGCTCTACTCACATCTCGGCTTGAATCAACAGTGCGCTGGACCACTGAGTGTCATGACCTCCTGTCTCTTGGTCCCCTTGCTTCTCCCCCCAGATTCTTCTTCCTCTTTTGCTTGGAGCTGACCTTTGGTTGACAAAAAGGAAGAGAAAATCCTCCTCTCAAAGCTTGGGACCAAATTTCGATGCTTTGTTGCACCTTGTTGGGCACCACTCCTTCTCGTGCCAAGAAAGCTAGAACCACTTCCAGAATAGTGTCTGATGCCCAAGGTCAGCAATTCTTGGAGGTTGCTAAGCCTACGGTAGACAAATCGAATCGAGACTTGCCGGCATCGACTTGGAGCTTTCAAGAATCCTATGGGAGAGTCTACACTCCTGAAGGTGAAATTCACAACCTCCAGGAAGCAGTCCACAAGAGTCATTGGAAGGGTAGAAAAGGGTAGCAAACTATTGAACAGTTGGAGGAACAAGCCCGATTCTCACGAGGTTTCATCAAGTCTCTTTTATCTAAGGATAAAGTCTTGGACCCTACCCCATTGACTACTCTTCCACCTCCTGTAATTCTAAGCCAAGATGAAGTGCAAAGTATCAAAGATATGCACAAGTATTCTGTCGCTGTGGCGAGCTATTGAAGCCATGGTGGATGACATGCTTGTTGCTTGATTAAACTTCATCGATGAAGCTTTCAAACTCCACGAAAAGGTGAGTAGTGTGCAATGGCGAAGCTCTCCTCCACTATCAATACTATGGATAAAGAACTAAAAATCTGGAGCCCAGAGTTGTATAGTAGACCTTCGCCTTATGGGACAGACAGAGATGAGAACATCTTAATTGCTTGTGAATAAGATTTTCGATGATGCTAAGGACAATCTATCAAAATCCTGGGTCTACAGTGTGGAGTGGAAGATCGAGTTTTGGAGGAAGCGTGGGAGAAATGAAGAACAATTGGTAAGAAGGAGAAGCTTTCAAGACACTCGGCCGTTGCTTTTCGAGGATATACATTGTCATCTTCGAGGATGAAAACTTCGGTGTTTCCCATCGTCCTTGCAAGAAATCAAAGCTTTCGATTTGAGCTTTTGTCAAAGATAATCTATTCAAGGAAAGCTCCATCTCTAGGGAAAGATGAAGAAAATTTGTTCTCTTGAATCCGCCATCAAGAAGCAAATAAAGATTATCATACTCACGTCGAGTTTGATAAAGAGATGGAGAAGTGTCTGGGATTTTGGACTCAGTTTATGTAGCCAACATGTCAATTCCACGTGGGCGTAGACATAGGCGAGGCATTGAAGAAATTGTGCAGCGGATTTCAAGACAAAGTGGGTCCCTCCCGAATAGCCTAGCCACTGTCTCCTTCTCCTTTCTTTTCTCTTCTTCCCATTCTTTTCGTATTCCTTGTAATTAGTTAAGGTATTGCGATAGGCGATCTTTAACTATTATTTAATTAAAAGAAAGCGGTTACGGAGAGTAACCGACTTGTAAGCTATATAATGGCCTTTCCACGCCATTTTGAAAGGGAGGAAGAACTTGGATATTTGCTTTTGAAAGTGTAAATAGACCTTAAAGAAATCAATACTGAAAAGGGCTTTCCATTCTTTGTCTATCTAATTCTTGTTATCTCTGTGTTTTCCTTTAATATTGTGGAGATCATTTTGTTCCTAACTCATTAGTCTCTCGATTGCATCTTGTTTAGTTTTGCAAATACGGTGATCTTATACAACCAAGAAGGAACTTTGTGTCCTTTATTAATAAATCTGAAGAAGGTTATTTATAGAACTTTGTGTCTTTAAATTTAATCTCATTCACCCAACGCAAATGATCTTGTCTTAAATTATTTGAAGCTTCACATACACGAAGAATTATTATGCTATCTATAATTTGAATATTTGCTTCATTCTAGCTCATCTCCTTATTCCCTTTCCCTCGAGTCCTTGTGTAATTGATGATCCTTGTGGAAAACACTTTCGTAAATCCAAGTTTAACCATAAAACAATGTTCTCGTACATTTGTAAATAAGTTCGTTTCTCGAATAAGGAACCTCTCCCATTAAAGAGGAGGGACTTCTTGTCCCCTGATCATTGCTCTTCTAAATGTCATCCTACCTCATGTACACAATTGTAGAATCTAGGAGTGGCTTGGTTTCACTTTCATTGAAGACAAGAAGGATGCCCCCATATATGAATACTACCCTCAGTTCACCCTCAAAGTCAGCAACCATAATTTCAGGAGAGTGAATGACGTGTTCACCATGTATATTGTGAGGCTCTTGGAAGGAAATATCACTAAGAGATTTTTGCAAGAAGTAAATAATTTGATATATAAATATGGAAGCTTCTTCACTCAATTCAGAAAATTATCATATATCAGATAGTGGTTTCAAAGGTTCACCTCTAAAGCTTCCTATGTTCTGTAATGATAAAATGGATCTCGTTGACATTTGTAGACAATTGGACAAGCTCCATAGAACCTACGTAAGGATAAGAATATTATTGGCATTCATTTCCCTATCTCCCTGGGAAATTATACATGCAGGACAACCTTGGATGCATAGAACATTGATAGGACCATTTTTCCTCTCACCATCCATCACTTCAAGCCTAGAAATTGCTTTGACATCAAGGGATATATTGCTAAGAATTTCAGAATGGTTTTCTATCATCTTCCCGATCTTGAAGATTATATAGATGATTAAGCAAATGATTTTGAGGCTAGGAGAAGGTATTTTGGTAGAATTTCTCTTCAACAAATCATAGACTTCAACATCTATAAAGTACCTGATGGGATCAAGGATGATGATGAGGACTTGCAATCTATTGAGTATGAGAGGTCTATTAAACACACTCCTCTAGAAACCATTGATTGGTTTGTAAAAGAGAGAGATGATTTGAAGGAAGTAATCAATCCTGTTATTGTGAGAACCAAACTCTGGTTTGATAGGAAGATGCAAGACTTCAGGATGAACAAAGCCAAGTCTTCTTCACAAGAAAATTCTTCTCCTAGGAAGGAAGAACCTATGCCCAATATTGAGGTACCTAAACAATCTACTCCATCCTCCTCAACAAAGGTACCTAAACAATTTAATTCATCCTCTTGATGAGGCATACTGAAGAAAGGTAAGGCCATCAAACAAGAGCAGGTTGAAGAAGAAGTTATTTTGGAGCAGCCAGAGGTCCTTGTAGGGCCAAAAAATATTGTTGTTTTGAGTGAGGATGATAGTGAAGAGATGAAAGAAGAAGAAGAAACCCCTGTCATTACTTGTTGAGATAGAAAATGAAGGTCAAATGAATGAACCTCTAGGTTTGATGGATACTCCTTCTAAGGATCTTTCTAAAACTGTGCCAACTTCTTCACTGGAGACATCAGTAGTGCAGACATTAAGTGTAATTATTTCACTTGCACTCACATTTATCCTTCTACCTCTTCCTCTTCATTTTCTTGGATTCAACCTTTCATTGATAACAAGAAAAGGATGTCTTCTTCTCAAGTTGTAGTTCCCAATTTTGATATTGTAGCATCCTTGCTTGGTACTACTCCTCCTCCTCCTGTAAAGAAAGAAAAACCACCTCAAGGCTGGTGTCAGATTCAAAGGGTTAGCAGTTCATGGAGACTCCAAAACCTAGGGTCGAAAAAGAGGTGAAATATCTTTTGGTTTCGACTTGGAGCTTACAAGAATCCCACTTGGGAGTCTAGACATGAGAGTGGGGTTCATAACCTCATAGAAATTGTGACTAGAGTCATTGAGCGAGTGGATAAGGGTTAAAAACTTTAGAGTAGTTGGAAGAACATAACTAAGTTCTCTCAAATTTTATAAAATCCCTATTGGAAAAAGATAAGGTCTTGGATCTAGCTCCACTTGGCTTCTCTTCCACCTCCCATAGTTCTCAACAAAGATGAAGTCTAGACCATCAAAGATATTCACAAATATACTATCTATGGAAAGGCCATTGAAGCACCTTTGGTGGATGATTTGATAGTAGATGGACTGAACTTCATTGGAGAGGCCTTCAAGTCATATGAGAAGGTGTCCAAGTTACAGTTGAAATTCACCATAACAATCAATGGCTTGGAAAAAGAACTAAAGCTCTGGTGTGAATGTATTCAAGATCTCCATTCAATGAGCCAGACAGATGAGAATATTTTATTGGAAAGCAAAGTATTTGATGAAGCCAAGAACAATCTATCAAAATCCTGAGGTTTTTAGTATTGATTGGAAGATCAAGGTTTTGAGGAAGAAGTGGGAGAACGAATAATATGAGGTAGAAAGGGGAAGCTTTCAAGACTTGTGTTTTTTCTACCTTCCAAGATATTCATTGTCAGATCCAGAATGAAGCCTCAGGTAATCAGTTTTCTATTTAGGAGATCAAGGCTCAATTCAACACCTTCATCAAAGAATATCTTTTCAAGGAAGAGTCCATGTCTAAAGAGAAGATGAAAGATGTCTTCTCTCTTTAGTCAGCTATCACCGAGGCCAATAAGGAATTTCGGGAAAACACGAGTTTGAGAAGGATATGGAGAAATGCCTTGGAATGTGGACCATGTACCACTTCTAACACCACCATACCCAAGTGCATGGAGATAGCTGAGGCATTAAAAATATTTAGACATTGGATTCTCAATAAGGTGGGACCTTAAAGCCCTTATATGATGTTTATGCTTCTGGGTCCTAGGACACTTCTTTTATTTTTTTGGGTTGTAACACCCATGATGTAATATTTGATTAAAGACATTCTATTAATGTATTTGTTAAGTGGTCTTTAATCTTTAGATTAAAATAAGTTGGAACCAAATGTAACTATTTTTGTAAGCTATTTAATGGGATCTCCATGCCATTGTTAAGGGCTAGACCCTGATACTCTTGAAATGTAATAGATTTGAAATCAATCAATAAAGAATTTTTTCCCTTGTCTCTTATTTCTATCTGCTATCCTTTCTTTCCTTATCTAAAATTTATGAATCATCAATCTTTCATGCTAAGAAACTTTGTGTTCTTATGATATGATTTCTAGAACTTTGTGTCTAGTGAATGATTCTATTATGTGTTCTTTTGATAAGTATATGTAAGGTTATATTTTTTTATCTATATTACCTGAAAGTATTGTTGTGTTCTTCCCTTTTAGTTTCATTGTTCTTCTATTTCTATGTATTGATAATCTTTATTGGCATAAAACATTTCAAAGTATCAGGAGTCCTCATTAATATGAAATTTGTACATTTGTATATAAGCTTTGCTACTCGCTTTCAATAAGGGAACCTCTCCCATAAAGAGGACTTGTTGTCCCTAAATATTGCTTGCTAATGTACTAATTTAAATCCAACACACCACATCCATAGCATATTGCATACCTTCGTTGCATTTACTATTTCTTACTTATTCTTACATGTTCACCTTCTTACACATGCTAGATATATATTTTATGTCATTATATTTATCATACATACATGCACATTAAATTTCCTTTCTAGTTGTGATTGCATATTATAGAGATCTATTACATAAGACATGAATTCTTGGTGTAGTACCTATCACTAGTCCCACAAAGGCTCATATGGGCATCCACTTTCATGCATTACAGTGATATTATTTCAATTTTTCGTAGCACATTTATATATTTGATTATACATTCTTTGACATAATTCTTATCATTCTAACATGCTAACGAATGCTTCATGTGCAACATTTGTTATGTGGGAATATTTTCTTCCATGGTTGTATGTTTTATCTATTGTCATTGTTTTCTTTGTGTATGACATTTCTTATGGGCTTTTCCTTTGTCTTGTGTGCACCCCTATCTACTTTTGGATTCATAATACTTGATTGTCTTGTGGCATTGTGAGTGGTGTCCCATGTTTTCAACCCGCTTCATGGTTTACATTGTCTTCTTTCATTTTTACATTGTCTTTTACATCTTAGCTTACACATTTTCTTCTTAGCTTATGACGCTTTTTCTTCTACATGCATTTTTTTATTTTCTTATACTAACACTTTCTCCCCAACCACTTTGTTTACGCATGCCTCGGTTTATACCAAGAACATTCCCTTTCCTTGCGGGGCATAGTTTCATCACAACATCGGTCATCCTTTGGGATGCATACTCCTTTAACAACATTGCATGCCTCCAAAATGAGGGGGAATCATTTGGGTGAATCATTCACCCCATAAAGCATCATATAGTCACAATTCAACACAACAAAGTACTGGTACAACATAGTCATTAGTATCGATAGGGTTCAAAATCATACTTGGGGTCTTTAGTTTAGTACTGACACTCACATTTAAACTAGGACAATGGCACTGGGAGCCCTTGACCATTCTTGTATGCATGTGACTAGGGGTAAGTTACACAACATTTAGCATTTAACACAATCTACAAAAATCCACATGAAAGCTTTTACATGCACACAGTCCTTAGCACTCGACATGCATGCACTACACATCACTTTTTACTTTTTCTTTGGATTGAATTGTTAGAATTGTACACACCCTTCTGACAATGGTGTTACCCATTGTGGGAAGAAGTTAAAGGTTGGAGGATAACACCAAAATTTTCTCCCTACACTTCTTCCATGACGTGGCATGAGATTGCCCCAAAATCTCGCATTGGAATAACTAGTGTGAGATCACCCAAAAAACTCATTCATCTACAACATCTTCAGGATCCTTTCTACACCCTTTTACTCATCATGGATTAGGTACACATGTTCCTTTTTCATTTTCATATTTTACATATTTTCCTTACATACTTTTTACACATTTTTGATCATATACATGTGTATTTGACTATTTGTTCATTATTCTCTTTTACAGGTCCATCCTTATGGGAAGTGGTAGTCACATCACATCACAACATCAACAACAACAATCACATCAACATCAACATTGACAATAGGAACATCATGACATCTACACATGTGTTTTTTCCCTAGGTTCATTTTCATCATCACTTTTTGTAGTTTTTTCCTCTTTAGCATCTACGCTTCACAATTTTTATCATTATAGTATTTTTCTTGTCCCTCAAGCACACTCTCATCATCTATTACATGGTTATCGGTACACATCTCTTATCTACTTTATGTTATCAATATTTCACTCAACAACATAAAGTGGGGGTAAATATAGACACAAAATCACACACTTTGGGTAACTATTTAGTCATGATTGCATACTACTATTCATATGATTCCTAAGTAAGAAGAGTACTAATTAACCCATGTATTTATACACCTTTCTTTAATTTTATTTTCCTTGCACACCTTACTTGCCCAGTCTTCCTTTCTATACCTTGACATTTATCATCCTAGACATCGGTGCCTAGTTAGGACGCCAACGCCAGAACCCTCATCTCCTTTGGGTGCCCATGACCTCGGTATACTTTGATCACACATTTGGGGTCCTTTCTATCCATTTTAACATCTTATATTTTTGGTATTCAGTCCTTTTCGGGGTTCCTTAAGAAATTATAGTAAAGGGAATCATATAAGTATAAATTTATGTGATCATAATAAAGGACCAAGCACTAAGTATTAGCTATCACCACCTAAGGTTGCATCCATCAAGCATATAAGAGCTCCATTCCATCCATCTAGTACCATCCAAAGGACCAAGGTTGGTTTTTTATGCATACACTTCATAGGAGGGAAGTTCATTCTATTCCATGCACACATCTATTACATTTATGTACATCTAGCTACCTTTCTTGTTGTTAAGTGTGATATGCACGAGAGCCACCTAGGGCATGATTCCAATCACACACATAGAACTACATTGGATCTGAGATGTAGTGCAACACTTAGTCATAATTTCACCATTGTGATATTTGAGGATAATCCGACCCCTCATGCTGCATCTTTATTTTTAGGATTTGATGTCTCTTTGAGGGTTTTGTAGGTCATTATTTCATTGGAGGTTGTCAATAACCTCGGCGATCATTGTGTGACTACATAGCAAACAAAGGTGAACAACAACGAATACCTCACGACCACTCAGAGGAGGTTTATTGAATATTTACATAGACATAGGTTCCAATAATCATGTCCAGGTACCCACATCCACCCCTATCCCTCTCTAGGATCCCCGTTCCAAGAGGATTGTCAGCTCACACACTTTTCTGAGGCTATGTGTGATGTTTTACCATTTTTGTTAATCCATTCAACACTTTAGCAACGTTCAAATTTCACTACAAACCAACTAAGTAATTTTATCTCTTCTTTTCACTTAGGGTTTCATATATTTTGGCTTAGTTTTCTTGGATTAATTTTTATACTTAATTATTCATTCATTTATTGCTACAATAGCAATTAGATTAGGCATATATTTCCATATTTAAATTAATCACTTGTAGGACTAAAATAATTGTGCAACATATGTTAGGTGTCATGGATCTTGAAATTTTCCAAGTACTTTAGATCTACAAGATTCTTTGCACTTATAAATCACAAACAACTAGATTTATCCTACACAAGCATATTTTCACCAACTCGATGCCATGTTAGGAAATGTGGAGATAGATAATAACAAAAATTTATATATCCACCAAAATAATGCCAAGAATTATAGTTTATGATTGAGCAAGGTATTATAGATTACATCAAAGAAATAATTATATATTCATTCAAGTAAATGAACACAAGACACAAGATTTAAGTAGGAAAACCTTTTTTGGTAAAAAAACCTAAAAATGACTTATCTTTATTGATAATATGTATTTCACCCAACACTCCCACTATTTCATGAATCTGCAATAGTTAAACCTTGAGGGTATTACAAAATGTCACATACATTCACTCATGAGTGGAGATTATACTTCACATAGTTACCATCAAGTATCATCAATTTTCTCTCACTTCTTGCTTGCATCTATATGTTGTTTATTACATTAACAATCTCAAAGATATCACCTTGATTTATATAAAGGTAGGTGGCCCTCTTCTGGTCACTCTTATATTTTAAATTTAAACACTTCCCTACATAATATGTGTATTTCTCCATGCTTATGTAATAAACATAAGTTATATACCATGGTCATTAGTATTTTATGAGTTTCTATTAAGTCAATTTCACACTTAATTTTACAACCCCAAAATTTTCAACCAACTAGGGGTCGCCACATGTTTTCGTTAGTTTATAAATATAAGAAAATATTGTTATTTGTCATTTTTATCAATGTGTCTTCACTTCGTAGTTGTAAGTCCCCAACCTTGGAAAAATGTCACAACCTAACCTTTACAAAAATAACTTTCCTCCCGAAAATGGCTGCCCTATCCTCATTCTCACAACCTAAAATCACATGCAAATACCTAATGTGCCCATAAATAATCAACCTTGTGTAACTAAAAAAATCGGTGACTAAGTGAATCGGTGTAGTTTTTAGGCCTTAAATCTACATACACCAATATGATACAAATACTATATTGTTGAATTATCTACTATCCAACTATGATAGTGAAGATTACAATTTAAAATTTATGCTCCCATTGTTGAATTTTTATTTATAAAAAGACCAAAAGACATTTTCACTTGATAATGTTGTAACATAATAATATGGAGATGTACACACCCAACATTACATTGTGAAACAAAAACGTGATATGTATCCTATGATGATTAACACTTCTTCCAAGTTAAAAATGAGATCCAAATACCTCCCACTATCCTTTGTATCCCTCATTTTACTCAAATAAACCTTTTTATTTGTCCCCATAATTCATTTTACTTCATGAGACCTTTTTTAGATTTTAACATTGTTTTTATACAACAAGGTTGTGCAATTGTCACTTTCCAAAGAGTGGAGGTTACACAACACCCCATGGTTGCATATCCACCGCTATTGAAATAACAAATGTTGTAAAAATTCAATTATGTTGAGCAAGCACTCCTCTGGCAATACTTAGCTATGATCATGTCATCACTCGACACGTAATCAAAACACACCTTTTTTAATGCATGTTTTGATTTCAGGAGTGCTTTTCTCACTCATTTCTCAACTATTTCTTTTATTTTTAGGCTCATTGGATTTGTATAGGATTTCTCTTCCATGTTTAATATTTTTAGAATGAGGAATCCTTATCCTTTGGATGATTTTAACTTATTGTTTATCACTTGTAAATTGACTTATTTTTTCCAACATTCTATAAAAATCATACTTTTATCCACATGATGGGTTGAATATTTCACATTCTTGAGGTAAAGTTATGTTGCTAAATTTTTGAGAGGAACCACATAGATAACTAGCTCATTGAAATTTTCATTCCTTTCATATGATTTCAATCCTTTCTTTCACCAAGCCAGCACAACCCATTTTTAAATTACCTTTGTTATCAACCAACATTTGTACATCCCTGGATCAATTGGACTTCATCTTTGGAAGAGGATACAAAGTTGAGGAGACAACAAGCACATCTCACCTTTGGGAAGCTACCACAATATAGTAGTAACCAAGTTGGGGTTGTACTTAAATTCTTTGAAGCTTTGAATAATTTTTATTTGTTGTTATTCAAAAGAAGTTATGTATTTAGATTATTAGAATTGGAAGATTCCATCACTTCCCGCATATTTAGTATTTATTTCAAATAATTTCTTACATAAATCTTCCCTTGATAACTTATTTTGGATTATCCAAGTGGATCTTCTTGGGAAATTAGTTGGAGGAAGAAGTGAAGAAATCCCTGCATTTCTTTATTATTTATTATTTCGATTAATTTAAATTTATTTTTGTTGGGGAAAGTTCATATGGAAAAGAGGAAATTGCTTTTGAGAATATTTTCCCTTTTTGAAAAACTTGAGGTAGAAGCTTTTTTAGAAGAAGCTTTATTTTATTAGATTAATAAATTTCAAGTACTTTCCCGTAGAATAAAATTATCCAAAATCCTACAACAGAGGAAGGTGGCTTCTTGTTTTAGTTTTAATTATTTCTATGTGTCTATGTTTGTAGAATTTTCTATTTATTATTTTATTTAATTCAAAAAAGTAACTTAGTAGATAGTTGTGTTTAGCTAATTTGTGTCAATTTCATTTTTTTGCAAAATATTATTTGAATATAAAAAAGTATGTAGATGGTTTATTTTGTTTTATTTAACTAATAGGGAATGCATCTAGTTAATTAAAAGATTAAATACATTTTTTTTATTTAAACTAAGTTTGTTTCCATTATTTATTTAAAACTAAGTTTGATAGTTTAGGAACCCGATCAAACAACAAAAAAATTTTTTCATAGGGAATTCACACTACACGTTTATAACCCTTATTTATCCCTTTGACTAATTTAGATATTAGGAATTCACATTGTCAATTCTTAGTCCCTAATTGTCCTTTAATTTGCCTCTCGATATTCATTCAATCTTACAAACTTTGGTATCTCGGCATGACCTCGGGAAGTCAAGTACTATACACACCCACAAATTACATAGTGCTACATTGAAGGACATGATAAATCTTTAATGATGAAAGAATTATTTTCTAGAATAAATTATGAAATCCATATCCTCTACCTTTGTCTTCAATGTGCCTTTTATGACCAATGTGTCCATTTTTTTACTTAGGAATTTTATAGCACCCTTATGAGCCATCTTTTTCTCTTTTCATGCTTTGTTTGAATTTAAGTCATGTAACTACTATGGTGGTTGTGCAATCTCTGCTCTATGCAAACCGATAGTTTTATCGCCTTTAATTGTATGATAAAAATGTGTGTTTTCTAATGCATGTCTCCAATTCGAGAGCAATTTTATAACCCATTTCTTGACCATTTTACTTTGTTTTGGGCTTGTTGGAATCATATTGATTTTCTCTTTCTAGTTTACTATGTTTAGTAGGTTGAATGTCCCTTGTCTAGATGTGTTGTCACTTCTTGTTGGACATGTGTTTCAGACTTCTTCTTCCCCATTTTTTAATAAAATCCTTGATTTCATTTTAATGTTGGGTTAGAATTTTGAGATGTGTTTTACAAATTTATGTTTCCAAAATATTATTAGGAATTACATAGACAACTAGTACATTGCTATGTTCTTTCTAGTACTTCATTTTAACCAAGATTTTTGCAACTAGTTAAATACAACCATATTTTTGATTTTATTGCTACTAACCAACAATACACACCCTAGATCAATTAAAATTCATCTCTGGAAGGGAAAGGAAGATAAGGAGACAACACAACAACACAACTTGAAAACTATCACATATAATTAGTTACAGGTTGGGGATGTTTTGATTTTTGTAAAACTTTCAATTAATTATTGTCATTAAATTAGAAGAAACGTATTTGTTTTAAATTGGTATAATTTAGCACTTCTTCATTTCTAGTATTGTCCTGCACACAAACTAATTTCCCATTGATATCTTCTTCCCTACCTATCCCTATGGATTTGCAAGGGAAAGAAGTTAGAGGAATATTTTGTGTTTATGTTTCTTTTTCATTATTTCATTATTTATCATCCATGTCATTTATTTTACTTTATCGGGGATTTTTTTGGGTGAAGAAGAAATTTATTCGAGTAGGTTTTTTATTTCTCACGAGCTTGAAGGTGAGTAGTTAGAATAAATTTTTTTATAATAATAACTTTAGAATACATCATTTGTTCAAGTAGAGCTATTTTTCAACGATCTTGTAATAGAGGAATAACGACATCCGGCTATTCCATGTTTTGATTTATTTTAATTTAGAAGTATTTTATTTCATTTTAGATTAGTTTCTTTATATGTGTCTGTAATATTTATTTTATTTAATTATTCAAAACTAGAAAACACAAAAATATTGCTTATTAGTTTAATTTTTTTGTTCATTTATTTCTTTTAAAAGCTTCGTTAAAAATACAAAAAAATAATTAAATGTCATAACCCTTTAGTTTAATTTATTAGTTTAAGAACACCTTAACCTTTACATTTCGAGAGAGGTTTAAACCTCGGATGAATCTAATAAAAACTAGGTAAATAAAACATCTAAAAAGATACGGTTGGTATAAACAAACAAAATCCAGTAGGAAGGGTAAAAATTCATCATAGAAACAACTATATAGTATATTCTATAGTTATGTAGGTTAGGCGGCTCCTCTAGGTCTCTAAATCTTAGGAGATAGAGATGAGCACCTCAGTGTCCCATGTTCTTTAGATTTTATTTTCATCGAGGAGTCCATAGTAACAGTGATTTTTCCCAACCATTCCAAAGATATTCATACGCCTCCCTTGCGGATGCTTTAATTTCATCCCACCATTCTAAGCACCAATTTGATGGGGATTTCACCTTGGAGAAATATTAGGGTACTTTAATTGAGCACAACCAACATGATTATTTTTACTAAAGGCCACAAAATTCTCTACGAAAATAAGGACTTAACCATGACTTTTTCCAATTCCTTAAAGATCCTCATCTCCACCCAATCATTCTTACCCGAGCTCTTTGTGGATCAACAACCCAAAAATCTAAGTTTTCCCTCCCATAGCCAAGATTAGATTAACTCGATGCATACGCTTAATCCATCGAAGGGCTAGTTTGATGACATCCAACTTAGAAGGCCGAACGATGAGAAAATTTTCAACAAAATTTGTTACCACCTCACTATTGACTCTGGGCCTCCCCTGTGTGAGAAAATACCTCTCACCAATCACAAATTTCACCGCCACCAAGTCCTCCTCCCTTTAAATTTTTAAAATGAGTTTCAGATGCTTATAAAAATGGTCTTTCTAAAATACATTTCCACATTCTTTCCAATAAGGAGCAGGGGAAGGAACTTGGGTAGAATCCATAACATCACAAGTAGAGAACAAGGATGAACAAGACAGGGGAAAACCCCAATTAAAAATCCAAACCCTTGGCCCTCACACACACTAAGCCAATAACAACCATCATATTTTCACGGTATGTCATTTCTTAAAAGGGTCTCAAGACACAAATATTCCATGTAATTATTACTCACCTTTTCTTTTTTAGATTGATATATTCCTAAATTTGCTAATAGATCTGCACATTTATTTATTTCTCGATACACGTGCCTAATGCTCCAAAATATAAGAAGGGATAACCTATATATTATTTTTTTGATTCCCAAATCAATCCTCCAGGAGTTATCTTTTTTATTAATGATGGCATTCACAATTAATTGAGATTCCCCTTCAATTTCCAATTCCTTGATATTTTGAGAGATGACCAGTTCCATACCCTTATCCAAAGCTTGAAACTTAGGAAAATTACACGTCCCATATTTTATCTTAAATGAAGCAACCCAAACTAACTCACCTAGATCATCATGATGATGCATCTTGCACCCGAAGCATCAGGATTGCCCCTAGCCACTCCATCAAAGTTCAATTTGAAGACACCTGAATTAGGTGGAGACCATTTTAATTATTTCTCAAATTGGGTTCAGAAGAGATAGATTTAAGGTCCCCATCTCTTGGTTTGATGATATTAGGCTAAAGGTTTTGAATCTCCTTGTCTCTTTTAGAAAAGGGGCAACCTCTTTTCTAGAAAGAGGAAACCACTTTTGAAATTTCCCAATCCAATCTTAAGATAACCTCTTCAGTTGAGTGACTTTCCTCCCTGAAAATCCTTTTGTTTCTCTCCCACCAGAGATGCCAAATGAGAATGCCAAGACTAAAAATCCAACAGGTTAGGGATCTCATCTAAATTAGGAATACCATTCTATGAATCTTCCCAAAACCTATCATTTTCCCCATTTCTAATTTTCCAAGAGGAAGAGTTCATGAAAATTTCTCTACAAGCAACCATATAGTTCCAAATGTGCAAGCCAGGGGGAGGATTGTCTATCTAAGAATAGAATCCTAAAAATGGGCTCCTAAATATAGTTTTTCCAAACCCTTCTCATGAGGCTAATAAGATCATATAAGAGATTCCAAACCAATTTAGCCCCAAGGGAAATATTCTACTTACCAATATTAAGGATTCCATCCCCACCTAGATCCTTGGGATTGGAAAGAGAATCCCATTTGATAAGGGGGATTTTATTATCATCTAAATTACCTTACCAAAGGAATTTCCTCATTACACTAACAATCTTATCTAGGACTCCTTTGGGAATTTTCAAAATTGAAAGCATGTAGATGGGAGTGGCACACAGAATAATTTTAATAAGCAACATTCTAACAGCCAAAAAAATCCACCTACCTTTCCATGATTGCAATCTAAGCTCTAAAGCAAAAATAAGGTCTTTCCAAATAGAGGATCTCCCAACCCCACTAAAGAGGGGGACACCCAAATACTTCAGGGGATATTTCCTCTTTTGAAGTGAAAAATATTGAGAATTCAAGCTTCTAGTCTAGGAAAACATTGAATAAGAAGATAACAAATTTCAGCACACTAACCTCCCGACTAGCTACCAACAATAAGCATCTAGGGAGTATTTCAGTTTTTTGTCTCTTGAATAATATTTTTCCAAACAAGAAAGTGTCATTAGAAAATTGTTGATGAGACACGAGATCTATCCCCTCTGTAACTCTTAAACCCTACAATCTTCCTGCAAGAACTTTACTTTTGATAGATCTACTAAGAGATTCAACAACCAGGATGTAGAGGAAGGAAGAGAGGGGATCCCTTGTCTTATTCCCCTATTTCTTTCAAAAACTTTAGCACAACCATTGATAAACATTGAAAAATTAGGGTTGCAATAAAGTTTGAATATCCATTTACGGAAGGGGAAACACAAATTTATTTAAAAATCTTATAAAGAATCTCTAGTTGATCTTATCATATGCAGCTAATGTCTAGCTTCAAAAGCATGCTAGGAGATTTGTTATTAGACAAGGAATGAATAAGCTTATGCGAGAGAAAAATACCTTCATAAATGGACCTTCCTGACATGAAACCAATTTTCTCCTGAGAAATTAGGGGATCAAGAAGAACCTTCAAGCAGGAGGTAATTGCTTTAGAGATTATGTTATATGAGGTATTATAGAGAGACACATGCATGAAATCGAGTAAAATTATCGGGGTGATCCTTTTAAGGAAACAAGTATATGAAAGTGTAATTCGAGGGATTTAAGGATTGATTTGGATTTTTGGTTTCTTCAATAGTGGCCTAGACATCATGGCCCACAATACCACAAAAATGTTGAAAAAACTCATCCTGAAACCATCGGGTCGGGGATTTATTTTTCCTTAGAGAGAAGACAATCTTTTCCACTTCCTCCATTGAAAATGGTCTTAGAAGTTGCTCATTTTGTTCATCAGAAATAGAGGGCTGGATAAAATCTAAGAGAGCATTCTGACTACTTTCATGGGAGACTACATCCCCCTAACAATAGAAGATAAGTAACAAATTCCCTCTTCAATTATATCTTTTTGATCTGAGAGCACATCACCATTATCCCTTTTGATGCAAGAGATGAAGTTGAAACTTCTTTTGGCTTTAACAGAAGCATGGAAGAATTTTGTATTTCTATCCCCCTCCTTAAGCCAATTCTCATTGAATTTTTTTAGTAGATTTCTTCTCTCAAGAAACCTCACCAAGCTCATCTAAAAATCTTCCTTTTTACTTCACCCATACCATTATAGAAAATGAGCAAATTCAAATCTTGAAGTTCTTTTTCTACTCATATTTTTCTTGAAAAATGTTCTTAAAATGCTTCTCGCTCCATTCTAGTAGGTTATGTTTGAGTAGCTTGATATTTTGAGCTAAGATATACATTTTTGATCCTTTGACATTGTAGGAATTCCCCAAACCTTGATATTCTCCTCCAAGGATGGATCTCTTAAGTCCACATAAGTTCAAATTTGAAGGGAGATTTCTTCGGGGATAAGTCTTGGTTATTGGAGAGGACCACATGATAGTGATCAAAACTAGACCAAGGCAGGATATGGCACTCAAGAATGATATTTCTATCATCCCACATAGGACTGGCCAAGAAATTATCCAACCTCTTAGAGATATTGTTGAAGCCCCTTCTTCTATTTCTCCAAGTGAAAAAACTTGCTTAGGCTCAATATCCATCAAGCGACGTTCCTAATAAAAAATAAAATTCCACTTGAGACTAAGAGTTTCTTTTCATTCCACCACTTTTATCCCTATTTGAAGAAATAACATTAAAATTACCTCTAAGAATGAAGAGATGATCATTCTTATCTTGCAGAGCCGAGGACAACTCCTGCCAAAGGAATCTCTTCCCAATTATACTATTCAGAGCATAAACATTGAGAAATAAGAAATCATCTTGATTACACTTGGGATGAATATTACACATCTTCCAGTTAGGATTTTGGGATATCAAATCCACTTCTACTTGATTCGATTTCTAGAGAATACCCAAACCACCCGACACACCATTCAAATCCACAAAACTTCCTTTCCAACCTTTACAGGATGCATCCCAAAAAAAAGTTCCCAATATCTACAACTAACATTTTGGTTTCCTAAAGAAGATCTAAACAAACATTTGAGGAGAAAAGATAATGCTTGAGGAAGCATTGTTTTCTAGGGTATTTAAACCCCTGACATTCTAGGAAAGAATTTTCATTGATGACTAGGAAGGAGTTTCACCTTCCCAATTTCAGATTTATCAAAGTTAATCGTGCTCTATTTTCTGATTCCACTTATTTTTGTGCTATCTCCTACTTGGAATTCCTACCACTCTTCCCAGAGGATCCACATATAGCTTATTTTAAACCCTCTTGACCAACAAATAACTTTTAGTTGAGGCTCAATCTCTAGACCATCGAGGCTCAATTTTTCCATCTTCCAGGGGTCTCTATGGAATCTTAAACACCTAAGAGATCTACTTATTTCATTTGAGAAAAAAATCATTTAATTCTTTAGTTCGAGATGGATTTCCCAAGCCTCATACCTTCATTGACCACTAAAAATGACCTTTATAATTCCTTTTGAACCTCTTTTGTATATGTTAAAAGGGAGCGGGGAAAGGAGACATTGGAGCTATCTTCAACAATGGTCCACCTAAATTTTATTTTTCCTTCCAAACCAAGGATATGGGAATACAACCTTGAGAATCTTTATTACTCTTCATGATAAGATCTTAACATTATCCAGAGGGATCTTAGACTTTAACCTTAGATTATTTCCCATTCTGGTCCTAGAGGGACAATCCTTCCTCATATGCCCTAATATTTTACATGAGAAGCATTTGACTTGAAGACCCTCATATTCAATAGATTGAATCAAAGAACCATTATGGGACTTTAGGAAAACCACCTTCGAGAGGGATTCCTCGGTCTATTTCCACATAGATTCTAGAAACCGAGTTCTTCTAAGATCTTAACGGGGGTTTTAATTTCCACAAAAGAACCCCATCTTTTCCGTAATGGATTTAAGAGAGGATGCTCTCCAAGATTATTCGAGGAAGCTTAGGGAGACTGATCCAAAGATGGTATTTCTTGATTTTTTCTTTAGAGGGATTAAAAAGAGGGGTCCATGGCTGAAAGTAAAGACTAGAAGAATTTAAAACTAGATCCCACCCTATAAAATTTATATAAGGAATCTATAGAGGAAAGAGAACTTGAAAGAAACCATTGGAGAAAAAAATTTCCATTTGTTTTTCGTCCTTACCCCAGAACCAAAAAACCCAATCCACGATTCTACATCTTGAAAATTTTGCACCAACGAATTTATAGCATATATCCTTCTATTTCAAGTACTCGCATACCTCTTTCCTTTGGTAATGAGGCAAATAAACATTAAGAATCTTACTCAAAATATTGAAGCCAATTCCCCTTATCTTTATGTTTGCTTCTTCACCTAAATCAGATTTCCTTCCCCATTTGGAATTGAAGGGACCTCTTGGGAAGAATCTATAGAAGCTAAAGCATACTTCTCTAAAACTACATGAGCCTTGGACGAGTGTGTCATCTCTAACAATATCTGATATAAAATTTTCAAATGCATCCTTGCCAGTGTCGAAAAGAGGGTTTTCAACAATGCTCTGGACCAAATATTTGGATAAAACACACTTCTTCCTGAACAAGAATGGAAGAATCAAAACCTCCCAGGATCCCTAACCTCGATGATTTCCAAAAGGAATGAAATTGACACCAGTTAGAATTCCTTTTCCATGATCACCCAAATAGACAATGCTAGAGTTCATAGAATTTGAAAAGGGTGTGAACTGAAGGGGTGAATTTCTCATCAAATTCACTATTTTAGTGAGTCATCTGGTCAATTTATTATTGTTTTTCTTTAATAAATATTGAAAAAATAAATTAAATTAAATTAAAATGGGAAATTAAGAAATATTTTATTTAATTTAGATTATTATTTTTGGTTTATTTAAAGGTAGGAATTGAAAATAGAATAGAAGTTGGAATGAACACAATCCATATTTCCATAGCACCTAGGCTACCTACAATTATCTCTCGGTCCCTTTAGTTACTATTTGCTTGTTTATTTCCATCCTTTTTTGAATTTATTTCCACATGACCATTTTGGGTTCATCTCAACCTTGCATAAGAATATTTGACCCAATTATAAACCAACCCAACATTGACATACACTTGGGAGACATTGACCTAGGTTTACGATAATTAATCTTTAGAGAAAATTATGTGCCACCATAAACCATTGGCTAGCATAATGCCCTCAATGAAGAAGTAAAAATCACATAAGAATATTGGGCCAATCAAGATGATAGGGTTAGACCACATAACCCTTAGTTTTTCCTTAACACATCTCCTATATTTCCTACATAGCCCTCTTTAGAGAGGAATATTTAGAGGTAGAAGGACAATTGCCTCATATTCATTAATTGGGTTGATCTACACTAAATTCTAATGATATAGATGGATACCTATAGACAATGATCATCCTCGACCACCATATCACCCCTACATAGGTTAGTTGGTTGTTTTTTTCTCTTGACAAGAAAATCCCCAATTTGTAAGTTGAGCATCCGTGATTATCTTGATCGAAAATCTTGTTGTTACCATCATTCCCACCTATCGGACTTATACTAAATTGACTCATCTCATACCCATCCTACTTATCACATTCAAGATTTCTCGTAATGAATTCAATAAGTTGAGTGTGTATGAAACCATGTGTTTATTTTTAGATGTAAAAATTGGTGAACCTAGGCGTGAAGTACCGGTTCCTTTTTATCCATTTTTCCATATTTCTAGTTAGTGCCAACATATCCCATAAGGTTTCCATTCCCCGAGCAATAATAGGAATATATGATAGTGTAGAGGGAGGGAGGATAATTCTAGTAGATGGGGAGTTAAGGGGTAGAAGAGAGGTCAAAGTGTGGATCCCATTCCCATAGGAGAGAAGGGACGTGCTATATCCGAAACGTACGAGATATCGTAAATACTTTGAAAAGGTGTATATATTAGGGGTTATGAAAATGGCGGTAAAAATTGTTTTGATAAGATATGGCATTAGAAGCTATGGATCTAGGACGTATCTCATATCGATTCATTGAAGTAATGCATCGTGCTTTAGGTACACAATTTCGAAGAAATGGGAAAATCTGGGTAAGAGTATTCGCGGATCTCCCTATTACCGGTAAACCCACAGAAGTGAAAATGTAATTGATAGTAGTTTCTATTGGCTTTATTTCTATTATATATATATGTGGGATTGAAAGGAGGGGCTGAATGAGACTATGGGGAAGAGGGTGTGAAGGAAATCACCAATGAATGAGTTTTATTTTCTTTCATCCATCTTCTTCCTCTCCTATTATTTTATAGGTGTTTATCCACCCCCTGAATATGTTGGGTCAAGATAATAGCATACCTATTTTAGGTCTTGAATCATATTATAAACAAGTGATTCTTCAATAGTCACCCTCATTATCTCATTGGAATGATAAATATTCTATAAATTCATATCTCCCCATACATCCCATATCCAAGGGGTGAACACTAATTGAATGGTAAGATTGAGGATATAGATCAACCAAACCATGGTCCAAAAATATAGTTATCAAGATCTAAAAATATTAATTTCACATGATAACATGGCCTTTATCCATGGGTTTTATCGATATGTTTGATCGGTATGCGGCTGAGTCATTTCCATTTTATTCACAACAACATGATGAACTCTTAGTGCGGTTCACCCAAAGCGATGTCTCGCATTAATGCCTTATATGGTCCTTGAATATGATACTTAGATACAAATATGTCCTTATTAAAAATAATGCTGCCCCAACCCTACCCAAAATAGAAATCATATATCAAAAGGGGAAAACCAATGATGAGTTTATAACAGGGTATCATACACCCTTACAACTAAACAACCGTAACATTAACCTAAACAAATTCAATAATATTCACTTGGTGATGTTATTAAACATTAGTAGGAAGGATTAAAGATATAAATATTTCCCAAGATTTGAAACATGTGTAGATGAATGTGTAAGGAAATAACCACTATTATCATAATTAAACCCTTATCACTAATGTTCATTCGGTGAAATAACCACCACAACTAATTTACTTGGGTGCTCATAGTTTCCTTGATTTCGACCCATGGGATCGACTCCCTTCCTATTCATATCCCACACAAGAGCTAGTTGGAAGTGTGTTATCTGATTTTTTCCTCGAGAATAATGCACATTCCCTCATGTTATGCCCACCAATCCATATCCTAGTGTTGTCTCACCTAATGTCCATATGTATTCAAAATCCAACCAAATTGACATGTAAAATTTTCCTAGTTATTACACATATTACCAATGGGTTCCTTACACCTAACCACTACATATGTTGTTGTACTCCACTTCCCCCTCCTCACCAAGGTTCCTCAATGGTCGATTATTACGCAGCGGGAACTTATTCTAAATATTTGATAAAACCTCTTGACTTCACGATACTAGGTGTTATCCTCCCATGACCATTTCCGAACTCCCTAAATTTAAAAGAGTGGGAGATACCAATGCTCACATCATGTCATATGCTACTGCAATAAGATATTTTCTTATGTGGGATGCATTTTTTTAAAGATATTTCCTAAAGCCCTAGAAGGAATTGATTTGGTTTTGTCTTGTCAAATTCCCAACGTATCCATACATTCCTTCAAATAACTTGTGTTTGAGTTTATTAAGGCCTTCAATATGAACAAGTTTTGAATTGGTCATGATGCTCGGTCTTGTAGGGATTACAATAAATTTATTCAACATCTCCCAAAATACCAACGAAGACTCTTCATTGACATGTTTTTGGAAAATTCTAGAGGAACTCCCCATAACACTCATAAGGGACTTGTCACTCCTCAAAATACTAGCTTATTCATTTATAGATATCCCTTCCCCAAGTTTCTTGAGATTGAGAAAAATAACCCTCGAATGATAACAAATGGATTCCTATAATAATTCATAATCATGAAGCTTCTACATCAAATGATCCTCGAGTTGCTCTTAACCTAGACCATAGAAACAAAAATAAAATTCCAAGTTTGGTTGAATTAGAGATAGAGCCAAAAGTCAATAAAACTACTTGTACTTGATAGTACATGTAACATCCTCTACCCATTTATCTTCTTATGTAGGATGAATTTCGGTAGTTCCCAATCCCGTAGGAGCCTATGATTTGATCACAGATCTTACCAAGACCCTTTCTCACATTTCCTTTTTGAATTTGTTGATGAATTATCTGGCCATCATTCCTATTTATTGAAAGTATTGGGTCTAGGCTATCTAGTGCATGTCACACCCCATTTAGAGGCTCAAATCAGCCAAATAGACTTTGACTTTCACCCTTTAGGTTAAAACTAACAAGATATCAAGTTTGTATTTGACATAAGCAAGATTCCTACGATGCTAAGTTGGCATGAACAGGTGATCCCACACTATATTTATAACAACTATGTCAAGAGGGAAATGATTGATGATGTGGCTGTTATGAACATTTTACCTTTCTCCTTCTTACAAAAATTATGATATGGAGAAACCAATTGCTCCTCCACCCGAAATACACTAAAGTTTACATTAGCTTGAAAGCTAAGTGAATCGAATCATTGTTCTTCTAGTTAACCTTAGATACAAGAATATTTTAACTTAATTTTATATTAAATATAGGGAAACCAACTATAATATTATTTTTGGTAGATCATAGATCCATAGGATGAATTCCATTCCATCCATGTTATTTAAAGAGGTGAGATTCCTTCACTTAGGTAAGGTATTTGTAGCTTAGGGTGACCCTAAACCTTTTAATATCCACCTATAAAATATCATGAAGAAACCTGGAGTTAATTATGAGTTTGAACTCCTAGCTAACCAATTGAATAAATAAACTCCTTCTAAGGAAATGGTATCCACTATGAATCTAATTCTAGCAACTAAAGTAGACAAACCAAAAGCTATCGAAGGGGTAGATAAGAGTGATATTAATACTATTACAGTAGAATATGTATCTATCATGACAACATTAGAAATATTTAAGTTCTTATAAAATTACTTACTTATTATTCTCCCATTCACGTATCTAGGTAATTGAAATTATCTTGGACTAGCCTCTCTCCCAATAGATGGTTTTGAAGAGATATGTATGGTGGAGGTTTCTAAAGTCCAAAAATAAAATCATAAGAGAAATGAAGATTAAATATTTCACATTGACTACTGGATGCTCCATTATGATGGATCTAAATGTCATTATGACACAAGGGTTGGGGTGATTTGTGAGTTCTCCGGAAGGGAGAACCATGCCTTTTCTTTCAAGTTAAACTTTGAGTGTACCAATAATGGAGAAGAGTATGAATCTTTACTTCTTGGTCTCATTGTATCAAAAAGAATGGGGATGAAGAGTTTTAGAGTTCTATGAGAGTCACAACTCATAGCGAACCAATTATCAAAGGTTTACGAGACTAGAGTGAAGCATCTCAAGTTCTATAAGTTTGTTGTGCATGAGATATGTAAAGACTTTGAATTTATCTCTATAGAAGTAATTCCTAGAGAACAAAATCAGCTTGCTAATTTTATGGTGTCGTATTCCTCATGTTTCTTCCCTAGAAAATATTTGAAATAAAAAAATTCACTATCTCAATCCGGGCCAAACCCTTAATCTGAAATATGCCAAAAGGCATAATATTAGCATATGTAGAGACCGAGAATGATACTGTCACATTATTCTTCGTTGAGAATGATGAGGCGATCCTAATATTTCTTCATGCATACACTAATATTCATCCGGGCATCACAAGAAAGTTTTTTTGCTTATTCCTTTCCCTTGTTCATACTTCGAAGAAAAAAAAATGAATCTCTCCTCTTCACAAGATTTAGAGATCTACGAAGTCAAGGAGGAATCTCTAGAACTATTGCTAGCTCCCCGATTTTAGGATATTTCTCTTTAATTGAAGTAATGATTGACATCAACATTGGGATAGAGGAAGAGCCCAATATTTTGAATCTTGGTTCTTTATTATTAGCCGAGGAAATAGAATAACATACTAAATTTATCAAGGAAAATTCTTGAGATTTCACATTTAGTTACAAAGACATGAAAGGAGTTTCTCTGTTGTAGTGGTTCACAATCTAGTTACCAAACCTAATGTTAAACCCATAAATAAAAATTTAAGACCTTTGAATCCCATGTTTCTTTAATGTTCAAATAATAAGTGATGAAACTTCTATATTTAGGGTTTATAAAGATAGTTGACTACTCCATGTGACTATCCAATATTTTCTTGATCCTTAAAAAGAACAGGAAAATAAGGACATGCATTGATTTTAGGGACATAAACAAATATTTCCCTAAGGAAGACTTCCCATTACCATCTATTGATATCATTTTCAATATAACAACTTGTTACGAGTTGTTATCCCTCATGGAAGGGTTCTCTCGAATATAACCAAATAAGAATTTCTAATGAGGATCAAACCAAAACTACCTTTACTACTCCCTGGGGAACCTTTTTCTCTATCTTCATGCCTTTTGGTTTGAATAACGTTGGTACCATCTATCAATGATCCATGAAATATATACTCCATGGTCTTATTCATAATATTATGGAGACATATTTTGATGATCTCTTGGAAAAGGCTAAGAAGAGGGTGACCATCCCAATTTTGTTTGAATTATTATTTCATGGTTAATTTAGTATGGTGTGACCTTAAACCTATAAATTATGTATTCGTGTCATGGGAGGCAAGTTATTAGGTGATTGAAATGGATCTATAAATATTCAAAAATCCAGAAATGACTCCACCAATAGAAGAATCAAGTATTAGGTATTGTTTAGGAAAGGTTGGTTTAATCGTAGGTTTTTCCCGATCTAACGTATGTTATTCATCCTATTAATGGATTGTTAAAGAAGGCATATTAAAATATATGGATGAAGGAGTGTCATAATGCTTTTGAGTTAGTCAAGCATTTCCTCATGTCACCACCAACGCTATGCCACCCAAGGCATATTGTCCTCTAATATAGTATTTTATAACCATATATATTTTAAAAGTGTTCATGTTAGCATAGGAGGATGATGATGGTCATGAAGGTGCCATGTACTTTATTATTTATAAACTCCTTTAATTTTAAACTCATTATACTCAAGTGGAAAAATAATGCTTGGATATTGTCTTTGCAACCAAGAGGTTAAGGAATTATATGCTTATATAAGAAACAAGATTTATCATCAAATATGATCAGTTGTAGACATTTTTGACTTGGTAAGCCTTATCTAAGAAGAGGCCGGTATATTCATAACATTAATGGGTGAATTTGAACTCACCTTCATCAATAAAAATCTTTTAAAGGAAAAAATGTCATTAATTGGTTGGTTGAAAATCCTATAGATTGTGGAGAGATAGTTGACTTGATCTTACCTAATGAATGTGTCTAATATATAGAGAAGTCTTCCATTGCTTCATGCCCCTAGAATATGGATATAATAAACCACATCATAGATCTGATGTATCATAAATGGGATAATTTGTAACAAAGGAAATGACTATGTGTCATAGCTACAAGTACGTAATTATAGAAGAAGTTCTATATTAGAGATATTTTGATGGTATGTTACTAAGATGTGTCAATAAATAAGAAGTGGAAAATAATCTCTTTAAATCCTAAAGTGGACTATGTGGTGGTCACTTTGGAGGGCATTAATCTACTCACAAGATCCATTAGATGGGTTACTTTTGTCCCAAGTTAGAGCATAATTCTATGTAATATGTGTGAAAATTCCATAAATGCCAAGAATTCTCGCATGCCATACACATCCTAGATTAGGCTTTACAACCTACGGTGATGCCATGACCCTTCTCTACTTGGGGTTTGGATTTAATAGGGAAGTTCTCTCCCACATCCTCGAGATGTCCATGATTTGATAATCACTTCCATGGAATATTTTATGAAATGGTTTGAGGCCATGCCTCCGACTATAGCTCCTAGATCCATCATAGCCAAGTTTCTCTAATTTTTTTTTTAGGTATAGCATTCCACAGTAATTATTTTAGATAATGAAACCCATTTTAAGAATGATGAGGTGCATGAACTATGCACTCAATTTAAAATATCTCACCACATTCCCTCCTTGTAATATCCTGAGGCCAATGGATATGTTGAGGCTACTAATAAAGACTTGAAGTCCATTCTCCTTAGGAAAATTAAGGAGAATAAGAAAGATTAGCATTTGAAGTTGTTTCCTAAATCGTGGGATTACAAAACTTCAATATGAATGCCAACATGGGTGACCCATTTTCTTTAGTTTTTGGTGTTGAAGTAGTCTTACCGCTAGAGGTAGAATTACCTAGTCTTCATGTGTCTCTACAAGGAATTCTAGATAAGGATGAGTATTAAAACACATGTCTAGCTGATTTAGAGAGATTGGATGGAAATTGGCTTAGATCTAAACAACACCATCAGGTTTATGCAGACAAAATGTGTCACTAGTATAATAAAAAGGTTTATGAACATGAAATTCAGGTAGGAGACCTTGTTTTGAGACTTGATAGCCGAATAGACAAGAAATTCGACGAAGGTAGGAAGTTCAAGCCAAAATGGTTAGGCCCCTACCAAGTAACAAAATATTTCAAAAATGGTGTGTATATTTTATGTAATCTATAGGGTGAGGAGTTTGGAGAATCCATCAATTTTTTTCACATCAATATTTTTACATATAGTCATTTTAACTTAGACACTTTCCTATTTTTAATTCCCATTATATTATCATTTTTTTGATTTTGTATTTAGAAAAAAATTACTTTTAAGTGATACTTAAACTTTCAAACGTTAGAAAATATCTCAATCATACCTCTTCTACATTCTTTTCACACATTCAAATTATATAATCCTTATCATCATTTTCATTCATGAGACAAATTTTTACATTGGTGTTATAAGGACTTGTGTTTAATATTTTTCATGGTTTGTTCCAATTTGGGTGTTTTATGCTTATAGTTTTCTCTAGAATCTTCTTGATGATAAATATTTCCCTAAAATATATCTCCATGAAAAAAGCATTCTAATAATTTCACCCGAAATATTTGTTCACCCATTTCGACCTTTGGTGACAAGCCCTCACATCCTACTAGTTGTGTGGGGTTGAGATTAGGGAAAATGTTCCCTCCTAAAAAGCATAATTCAAACCCAAACAAGATAAAACCAAAAAATAGTATATAAACAATAAATAAAAATATTCTTATTACAAATAATCACACTTTTTCCCTCCCAATATTTGGTGATGATCTCATGCTTCTTACTCATAACATGAGATTTGGAAAGGAGGAAAGTGTCATTACTCTCCTACATTTTAACCTTGGTGATGATACCATGCCTCTTACTCGGTGGCATGAGCCAAGATGTAAGGGGTCATATCAAAAAACAAAAAAAACTCTAAATAATAAATAAATAAAAGTGCTTGAAAGTATAAGATTCCTAAGGAAATGAATTTTATGTATATGTTAGGAGAGACAAAATTATTTAATCATATCTTATCAATCAGTAGGCCATTCAAAGATCTATGTCTAGTTAAAAATTCCAAGCAGAATTCATTTTGAAGTGGTTAGATAATATTTATTGGGGTTGGGTTGTAAGTTTCTAAATAGATATTTTTCAAATTTATTATCTCTTGTTCATCATTATTGTTCACATATTCTTTCAAATCACATGTCTCTCATACTTCTCGGCTCTTGGTGTTGAGATCCTCACATCTTACCGATTGTGTGGATTCAAGAATGGAGTGAGGTTATCTTATCATCATACCATATTCAACACATTTTTCCAATGGAATAGAAATGTTAAACATTGTTTGAAAAATAAAGTTTCCTAATCATAGTTTATCATCATATGTGTAGTCATATATATCATTTCGTTTATCTCATTTTATCATCATCCATAGAATAAATTTAAAATCACATAAATATCCCTAACCATCTAAGAGTACATAAATGAGATGAATCATGATGAAATAAACCTTGCAAAGGAATGCGAAAAAAAAATATAATGTATATACATACACACACACACACATATATATTTCAAGTGTCTCACTATAATGTCATCACATCGAAGGAAAAGTGTGGTCAAAATGCTCAACTATGAGCCATTTTATTAAAAAATAGATATATACGGAAAAATGGTCCCAAAGCAATAAAGGCCTTTGGCTATCCCTCTCTTCTAGATCCTTGTGAAGAGAATGGGTGAGGAATCTATTAAAGCTCCTATAACGACATCATCTAGGTGTAGTGTGCGATCCTCCATACATCAATCGATGAGAATGTTAGTGAGAGTGAATGGTGTCGTCATTATCTCTCTTTATCCTAAAGTATTGCAATCTCGAGTCTTTGATCGAGAGATATTTTTTGTTACATGGTAAGCTAGTGAAAATACATCATTTTGGCAATAATCTTGTTTCTAAGATCCTACACATGCTAGCAAGGCCTCTTGGGTCATTCCCATAGTGATCATTGTTATGTTTGTGGAGCCTATTTTCATGTTAGAGTGTGGTACACCTTCTATGTGTTACACTTGGGTATTTTTATGGTGGTCCCGCTCACCGGTGAGTGGGTCAAGGGGGTTTGGGGTGAAGCCCCAAAGCAAATTTTCATGGGTGGTTTATTAACCCATGGGTAATGGGTAACCGTTATGGGCTATTTTTGGGCCCATGGTTTTTCGATACCCATTGTTTTGATACCCATGGTTTTTTGCCCATGGTTTTGATACCCACGGTTTTGTATCAAACTACTTAAGAAATTGTCTATTTATATGGTCTTATGCATATGATAGATAGACAAGCAAATGTATTGCAGATGTGCTTTGAATTTGGGTGTGAATTATGTAGAGTTTGTTGAGCATAGCTCCAAACGGATCTGGGTATTGTATTGAGAGAGTGGAGGCTTGTAATAAAATCTGAGCAAGTGATTCTTGGTGGACATAGCCCAAATTGGGTGAACCATGTTAAATCTTGTCTCTCTGTGTTGTGTTATTTATTCTACACTTTTATTTGAGATCTATAATATTTTCTACATATTAGTTTCTACTGTTGCAATTCTGTAAGGGATTATTCCACATATTTTATCTCTTATTTCCTAACAATCATGAATATATATAGGTTTTTATACCTAATAAGATCCCATCATCCATCAATTATGACTACAAAGAGAAAACACACAATGGCAAGTTAGAAAAAGTAAAAAAAAGAGGTTTCACTAACATCTTATCTAGGAAGTAGAAGGAAGAGAAAGGTGTAAATACTCACTCAAGTCTCTGGAAACCTAGCTTGGGCCTACATCTTGTGTTACACCTCCTACAAGAGCTACTATGACATCCTCCTTATTGGTTTGAAGAAAATTCTGAAATATTTGAAGAGAGTGTTGAGTGTTGAGGCATGCAAGAGGGACGTAGAAGTGTGTTCAAGTGTCGAGTTAAGAAGGGAGCGCACGGGAAGGAAATATTTAGGATTTGGTTGTTTTTGCATGGAATGAGATAAAGATAGGAAAATTTGATGGAGTACAAATCACACAAAGATAAGAGTATGAAGAATCGTAGCTAAGTGAGTGATATTTTGGTAACAAAGTGGAAGATAAAAGATCATGCATAGTTTATGCTAATAATAGGATTAAGATAGATTTTAATTATAGATTAATATATTATTATCCTTCTTGTAAAAGCATGCAGTTGTTAGTGCATGGCTATTTTGAGCATGCAGGATATTTTTGAGATGCATGGGTGGTGAAGGAAAATTCCCCACCCCTAGATATATTAGGTAATTTTCATTGGTTTGAACACCGATATGTATGTAGAGTTATGTTTCCCTAATGTTCTAGAATGCATGACTTTCTTGATAATTATATTATGTATTCAACTTCTATTATGTAATATTTCTGGTTATTAATGGAGTATTGTGGATGGATTATGGTAATTTATGTATCTAATCATGGTGGTTGTATGGTTAATCTGATCTTAGTTCTGGTTTGATTCATTATGCTCTATGGTTGTGATCTGATTTATGTTATGCTTTGCACCTAGTTACTTGATCTATTAATGGTTAATATGATTATGCATGCTAACATCTTGACAAGACAATACAAAAGAGGGACTTGGTAGCTTCAAGTGCTTTGGGTGAGCATTCAAATCTATCTGAATGAAGTGTCAGTGCATGCCTAGGAAATTAAGGGGAAAACAAGACTACATTTTGGTTTTGTTGTTAGGACCTCTTTTCAAATTGTTTGTCATGATGTTGCATGATGATGGCATATCGATTGACTCTTGTGGCCATTGAAAGTTGGGTAGATGAAGGAAAAGATCATTTTGCATGAAGATATGGTTCTAGACCTAATTTCAATGCGTGTAAGTGGGTGGAAGATAATCTATATCATGAAATCTATAAGAGACGTTTTTCAGCATTTTCCTATAGATTTGTACAAGTGGTTGTCAACATACACATCAAAGAAAAATGGAGTTATAAACCAAGGGTTTGGACATAGGAAGATTACCAGACTTTGTTTGATGCAGATGAACCTTGGATGTGTGTTGTAGATCATTGGTGGGCTGGTTTTGTGCAGTTATACTTTGGAGTACATTGTTTCTACATATTTGTTTTGGAAGTTGTTGAGTTTGAATTTTTCTCGAGAGCCAAAGGATATTACATACGCTTTATTCCTTTGGAAATTAAGATCTTGATGGTGGTGCTGAGTTTATAGTGCTTACCTATGGCTAGCTAAACATATCACCACCACGCAAAGGGGCAGGAGCAGGAGCAGTGTGGTGAAGATGGTGGACTTGTAGAAGAAGGGAGAGAGAGAGAAGAAAAGATGAAGTTAAATATAATGAAGCATGGGAAAGGGAGATGGTAATTGGAGAAAATTCAATGATATTGAGGAAGAGATGGTTCACGGAGATTTTGTGCTCTCATGGATTTGAGATGAGGAAGATGTGGAGCCGAGACATCATGGTTCCCCCACTAGGGAAAGCATGCAAGTAGAGAATCCCCTTTGAATTTTGATGAGAGTGTGTTAGATGAGGAAATATTGAGGACCACGGGCACGCATCTGATCCCACCTAGTGACCTATCCCTTGACTTGGTGTTCCAGTTCCAAAGTAATCATTGATAAGCATAAGCGAGTGTAGGTAATCCAATAGCTTCAAGGTAGATATCATTTTCCTTTGAATACATAAGTGCATCAAACAACACATACACCTATGACAACACAAAATCATCTTTTTTTGGGGGACTGATTGGAGGAATATTTTCTAGCACGTCATCAAGACAAAGTGTGGGCATGTAGAACATTGGGAATACATCTGGAAGTACTATAAATTTGCAAAATGTGGGAGTTCAATTTAGCACTACATAGTTGGGACATAAGGAAGTACATCCACTAGTCGATTTATCAAGGAGGGAGGATCGGGAGGATTGGAATCAAGTGGATCAAGTGGTTCTGAAGGTGGAGGAAATATTGGTGGGGGTTTTGGTTTTAGATCTAGAGGACAAGGCCCACATCCCAACCCCCACATCAACCTCAACAAGTTTATTATGAAATGTCTTCACTTTCCATAATATAGGGGTATTGAAGATGATACAGAGCATGTGAAGAAGTGTGAGCTGCTATGGCGCACTAAAGGAATCACAACTTTAGATAGGAAAATAAAGTCAATTTTCTACTACTCTTCAAGGGCACGTGCATATTTGGTACAAAAAGTATGACCCACATCGACTATGGTGGATTATAATACTTTGCATTCTACATTTCTAGTTGAGTTCCATATTCTAGAATTTGAGCAGAAAAGTATCAATACGCTTAAAGACATTAAGAAAGGCTTATCGAAAGCATTTGGAATATGATGTATTTTTAAAACTTTGTTGTCAAAGTTATCTTATGACATACATCCTAATCAACATGCACAATGGTTTTTTGGTGGATTTTTGAACTCCATTTAGAAGGGTGCTATCTCATAAGACCTTTTTAGATCCATGCGATGCTTTGGAAGGAAGCTTTATGCATGCTTTGAGGAATTTGGGAGTGTGGATACTAGAGTAATTCCATTTCTTAGAGGCACATATTACAGCCATGGAGAAACAGTTGGAGAAGCTCTCTACTAATTCATCTCATGAGATGTGCATAGTGGAATATGGTGTATAGATTATGAGGTTGAAGGACATACTAAGGATAGTTTCCCTCACAAGTCATGTGCATGCCATGTTGTTGGATTGTGATATTTTCATTTAGACCATGATGCAAGTAGATGTCCCCTCTTACAACACATGATCTGGAAGAATGTGTCTATGTATTATAAGATTTGTAAAACTCATACTCATGACACCATTGACTATAGAGTGATTGATCATATCCATGAATCCATTGAGACTTGTGTGTGCACTAGACTAGTGTAGCAAGTGGATCTAAGGAATAGGGAGAAAACATAATGAAGGGAAAAATAATGGGGATAATAGAATAGAGGATTTCATGGAGGATATAGAGGTCGAGGCCACAGTGGTGGAAAGGAGGATTTCTTAGAGGAACTTGTTACACTTGTGGATCTCTTGATCATTATCAATGTGAGTGCCCTCAGAATGTGGTTTTCTCATGGTGTGGAAAAACACAAATTTGAAGAATGCCCTAACTTATATGAGCACATGAGCAAGCAAACAAGAAGAAAGACAAGGGCATAGGAATGATTAAGGTACAATGTTGTTAATGATCAATAGATGTCGAAGGTAACACCTACCCCTAAGTTACAACATTTTAGTTACTACATGTGTTGAGGTTGTGTGCACACATGAACCTCTAAAGTATAAGATGACTATAACAAAGAAATAAGTGATAAATGCCAAGTACCTTGATGATGCACATCAAAAGGTTTACCAGGAGACTATGGATGTTATCAGGATCTACAAGGAGAGATTTAGAGCCTTAAGGAGTAGGGCATGTGATGGAATGAGAAAAGAAGGTTGAAACTCCCATAGAAGGACATAGATGACTTGAAGGAGGTATGTCAAATGTTACGATGGAAGAGAACATAATCCCTTTGTTAGGAGAGTGGTTGAGAGAAAAGTACCACACAGCAGGTAATGAGCGTGAGAGGCATATACTTCATGCAAATCTACCCCCATAATCATGAGTATGATAAGGAGATTACACTAAATGCAGTCATAGATGGATGGATTATGAGAAACATTTTGATAGATATATAGGTGCATAAGTTAATGTACTCATGTTGGATGCTTGGAATCAGATGGGAAGACCACCATTACATCCTTCTTTGAATGTGTTGTATATGGAAAATAAACTAGGGCTAATCCTATTGGAGTGCTAAAATATGTGACTATTATAATTTAGGGAGCCAAGTTTACTAGGGACTTTTAAGTATTGGAGCTAAATGAAATAGGATAGCTTCCTAACATTACTTGGGCACCCTTGGTGTTATGCAAATAATGTATATTTGTGCTTCAACAAGGGGTACATTAGCTTTGAGAACAAGGAAGAGCGCATAATTATACCTTTGATAGATGTAAAGGTTGATCTATATGTTGAGACTTTGAGTGAAGAAGACTTGAACATGATATATGCATGCACAATCAGAGACCCTGAGGTAACTAAGCCATCTAAGGAAGGAGTGATATAGTGGGATGATGCTCATTCGTTAGTGATACCACAAGTATTTCTTGTGATAATTGGGTGCATGGAATGTATGAAGTAGTTGGGTGAAGAGATCAAGAACATAGTTACTCACATGATCAAGCCACACATGGTTAGGTGCTTGAGTTATAACTAGGTACCTGATACATTTGGTGAAGGGAACCCTGATGTATTTTATGCATGCCATGGAATCCTAGTGGAAGAATGAAGGAGATAGAAGAAATATGCTAGTATATATCTACATGGGATAATAATGCACTTGGTGGAAACACACAGAGACAACCTATTGGAATGGAAAGAAGTGAGAATCACCTTTTCTACTAGGTTCCTAAGGAGTAATGTACCTTCTCAAATATGTGAATTCCATGGGAAGTCCCCTACCTCACATCACATTCAAAATTGTGAGAGACTTTGGATGGAGGGGTAGGAGGCCTTTCCACCATCACTCTGGGTGCATAATTTATACTCCACTTTAAGTGGTTGCATATGTGCATGGTATGTTCATGCAAAATTGACAAGAGAAACAATTAATTGGTAGGAGATGACCTCGGTATGATTCATACTTTTGATTATTTTTCTACTAAGCCTTCGATCAATGAAGCACTACATATTATGAAGCGCCTTACTTGGGAGATAGCACAAAGAATGAGGAACTTTTATTAGATATGTTTGGAGAGCTTTATTTAGAGGCATGCCTTAACCTTGAAGAGAATGAAGAAGAAGAAATGGTTATGCGCTGGGAAGAAAAATGAAAATTATAAACTAGTATGCATGATAAATGATGAGGATGATGAGGATAATAACTTGGATGTTAACCACACGAAGGTACACATGAGGTGATGGACACAATGGATGAAAATGAAACACATATCATGAGCCTATGAAAACAAATAAGGTTAACATTGGAATAGATGTAAAGCCTAAAGAGGCCATTATTAGTGATTATTGGTCGAGCAGGAAGTGGCTAATATTATTGAACTCTTGTGTGACTTTAAGGACTTGTTTCCATGGGGCTATCATGAGTTAAAAGGATTACACCCTTTTTTAGGTGAGATAAGAATCAAAACTTAAAAGGAAGGTGCAAACCTAATTAGGAAGAGGCCTTACAGGATGAATCCTAATTGCACATCAAAGTAAAGGAAGAAATTGATAAAATGCTCAAATCTTGGTATAATTGAGCCCATTGAGGAATCTAAATGGGTTAGCCCCATGGTAATCAACATTAAAAAGGATGGGAGGATAAGGATCTGTGTGGACTATAGATAATTTAATGCTTCATGTGTTATTGATCCTTTCCCACCCCATTCACAAAGGAGATCCTTGAAGGAGTTTTGTAGGGTGAGATCTACTCTTTTACAGATGGGTTTTCAGGATATCATCAAGTGCACATAGAAAAGGAAGATCAAGAAAAGACAAATTTCACCACTAAGTGGGGAAGTTTTTCATACACAATGATGCCCTTTGGATTGAAGAATGCACAATGATGTTCTCACGCATTGTTGTGTAGGATTTTCAAGATTTCATTCATAAGTTTTTACAGGTATATCTAGATGATTGGACAATGTATGGTTTAGTTAAGGATCATTGTGAGAATTTAAGACTTATGTTTGAGAGGTGTAGGTAGTTGAGAATATCTCTAATATTAAGAAGTGCATCTTTGCAACACCTTTTGGCACTTTGTTGGGGCATATTATTTGTAAGGAAGGGTTGTTGGTGGACCCAACCAAGGTCATTGTGATCTTGGGTTTGGAAGAACCTAATAATCAGAGTGAAGTGCATGATTTCTAGGACATACAAAGTATTACAAGAAATTCATTAAAGGTTATGCAAATTTTCATTCCCTTGGAATAAATTTTTGAAGGCTAAAGGAAAATTCTATTGGTATGACACGCAACAACAACAAGCATTTGAAACATTGAAGGAAAGGCTTACTACTACACCTATTTTGTGCTTTCCTTCATGGGAAAAACCCTTTCATGTTCATGTTGATGCTTTTGGATGGAAATTGGCATATGTTTAGTGCAACTAGAGAAGGAATTGTAGACCACCCCATTTTTTTCAAGTAGGAAAGTTGACACATGTAGAACATAATTATACAACTACTAAGTGTGAGGCTTTTTCATGATCTACACGCTACAAAATTCAGACAATACTTATTGGAAACACCATTTATCTTCTTTACAAATCATATGGCACTTAAGTATTTGGTCAAAAAACCTATTTTAAAGGGCATTTGCAGGTGGATACTACTATTTCAGGAGTTTGAGTTTACAGTTGTTGTAAAACTAGGAAAAAGTAATTCAGGGCCTAACCATTTGTCAAGAATTAATTTTGGTGAGGATGCACAGAGCATTGAGGACACAATGCATGTCCATGATGCATAAATCTTTAGATTGAATCCACACACACCATATTTAGAGGACATTGCATTATTCTTGCACACTAGACATGCACTGAGGGAATGAAGACTTTAGAGAAGAAGCAACTTGTAATATGCATGACACCTTACCAATTGATAGGTGGATATTTGTATAAGCTAGGTCATGATGAAGTTTTGTGTACGTCGGTGTGTATTGAGCATGAGCATGAGGCTATTATGGAAGAATCTCATGGTGGAATTACAGGAGGTCATTATGTGGGGATGCTGCTTGCACCATGCGTAAGATTCTAATGGCTGAATTTGGTGGGAAACTTTGTACAAGGATACTAAATAATATGTTCAAGGCATGTGACCATTTTCAGCACCTTGGGAAGCCTAGAAACCAGAGATGAGATGCCTTTGAGGCCTATTATAAGTGTTGAACCTTTTGAGAAATGGGTGATTGAATTTTTAGGTCCTATTTCCCCACCCACACGCATAGGACTAACACACACTATATTATAACTTATAAAGACTATAAACAAGGTGGGAAGAAGCAACACCTATAAAGGATTAACATGCACTACAAAAGTGATATTTTTATGGGAAAACATTATAACAAGTATGGATGTCCATTGAGTCTAACAAGTGATAGGGGACTCATTTCTTAAATGAGACCATTATTTTATTGGTAGAGTTTATGGTGGCACACCATAAGACTACACCCTATCACCCATAGGCCAATGGTACTACTTTGAAGCTTTCAACAAGATTATTAAAACACTAACAAAAATCTATGATGTTGGAAGGAAATACTAGGATGATAAAGTCTTTGTTGTACTTTGGGCATATAGACCACATATAAAAGGTTGAATAAGGCCACACCCTTTTAGTTGGTGTTTGGCACATGGAGGTTGTATTTCCTGTTGAATTCATGTTACCATCCCTGCATATTGCATGCACAGGAGGACTAGCTAGATGATGAACATGATGTTGAAGAGAGCACATAGAAAAATGATGATGTAGATGAGAGGCATTTTATTTCTCAATAGATCTAGAAGATAAAAAGGTAAGATAAAAGGCTTGGCATGATAGGCACATCAAGAAAAAAACATTTGAGGTGGGAAAGATGGTTCTTTTGTATGATTCAAAGTTTGTGGCCACCCAAGGAAACTCAAAGTTCATTGGTTGGGACCCTTTGTAGTAACAAAGATACTTGAATAAAATTCTTATCGATTATGGTCAACTCGATGGCACTTTATTTCCGGTTACTTCAATGGGAGTAGGCTGAAGCCCTACTATAAATAAGGCTTCTTGGTGTTTGTAATAAGGCAATATTTCCACTTAGATTAGATTTCCCTTTAATACATTTTCCTTTGATGTGTTTCCTTTCATCATTGTTATGATTTATCAATTTAGTTTTCAGTGTTTTGTTGTAATAAGTGCATTTACACGCGCGGAAAGATGATTACTATATTTTGAGTTCATGTGAGAAAGGAACACACATACTTTTATGTGGGGTGGAGAGATGATACAAGTGGTATACAAGTTTGGAATATAAACCTCCTTTGAAGGACTAAAGATTTGCTGTGATGATAAAATAAAGATTGATTACAGGTTCTCGATTGAAAGGATGGTGATTTTTAAAAAATTTCTCAAATTAAAGACCATGCATATGATAAAATTTCACACAGTGTAACACGAGGTAGGTAACAACATAGGAAACTACTTGGTATGAGGCACACTGGATAGGTAATTTGGCACAGGGGAGCATGAATGAGGTGTGGATGTATGGCCGAGAAGTAGTAGGCATGATAGAAGGTTATAATAGGGGTGTTGGAAAAAGAAAAAATAGAAAATCAAAAAACATTAATTAAAGTTACGTATGGTGGTAGGTGAGAAGCAAATTAATGTGGAAAAATTTTTAAAAATATATAAGAAGGGTGTCTTGTGATTTCATTATACCTTGCATACTTTGAGTTTTCAAGTTGTGAAGTGCATTTTAAAGAGTGATTTGAGTGTGAAGTGTGATATCGATCATATAAAAGTTGTGAACCGTTGAGAAGTGGACACTACCATCACAGAGATCCATTGAAGGGTGTTTGAGCTAGTGGAAGGCATGCGAAAGGAAGATTCATGAAGATAGGGTTTGAGAAAACAAAATTACAGTTAGGGCACACTATGGCACATAGATTTAGGAGTTACAGAGAGGAATCAAGCAAAAAAGGAAGTATTATAAATCACAATGGAACCCAAGAGAGTACCTAAGGTGACCACACGAGCGAAAGAAGAAGATGAAATAGAGGTAGAATTTGAAGATGTGCCTAAAGTTAATTTTCAGAGATGTAGTACCCTAAAGGTGTAATTATGGGGTGAGATTGGGAATCACATATAAGACAAAGCAAGGTGAGTGATTACAATCACCACTTTAAGAAAAACAAGGATGAAATGGACAAGGCACTTGGTGATGAAGATAGATTTGTGAAATAGAGGATGATAATCCCATCTATGACAATGTGGGGTAGAAGATGTTGAAGAAAGTTGAATTTTGCAAGTATATGAGTTATCATTCTTTGGAAAGCCAAAAAACTATACCAATGGTTAATTTCCAGAGTCCACAAGGACTTTGTTTATTTTCAGGAAGGTGGGTGCACTCACCACACCCATGATTGGAAAATTGATAGGATTGAGGAGTTTGGGAACTAAAATTAGCAAAGTGACCTTAATGATGATGAGGACATGGAAGAAATTTTCTGAGTTGGCATATGTAAAATGAGGGAATGTTATGGAAATTAATAAAATTAGAAGATCATCCTATGATCAAGATTGCTGCACACCTCCTCACCAAGTTAAATAACTAGGAGCACTGGAGCCAGTAAATAAGAAGTGGCTCCATATCACTAAGAAAATGTCTGAAGGAGTTGTATATAATTTTTCTACATTCATAGCAGAAACCATAATTGAAGAAGCATACCAAGGATACAAGATAATTTTTGGCTGCTATTATGTTATCTATTGTGTTTGTGGAGATTGGGGTGCTGATGGGCCAAAGGAAAAAATATGACAGTTCCTTGAGGAGAAAAAATCACTTGTAGAAAGATTCGTGAAGTATACTTGTGAGGGAAATATGAGTGGCCCTTATAAGCAAAGGTTGGAGCTTTGGTACATGCACATACACAGGCCTTTGAGCATGAATTAAGGATATACCAAGGATCTACTGTCACATTGGATAAGAAGGTAATTTGTAGTTTTCAACATTACTGTATTGGTAGATTTGGTATAAAGGATGGGAAGTGGAGCCCTGGTGTAAACTTTCTATGATTTCACTTTGCGTGTTACATTCAAGCTTACGGAAATATTTTCAAACAAACAAATTAAGATTTGATGCAGACAAGGTTAATTGTGAATATCATACTCTCTGGAAGACATATGTGTATCCGAGTAAGTCTACTTACATTGAACAATTGATATCAGATGAAATTAATATCAGTTCCATGAGTTTGGAAGTTGGAAAATTGGGTGTAGATAAGGTATACATTTACCTTAAGCCTAAGTTAGTAAATGGAAATTACATTGAGAATGAGTTTAATCTTTGAAAGTTGTCAAAGGGAAAACATATGGTCAAGATTGTGTAGGATGATGAACCCTCTCCCCCTCATACAATGAGGAAGAAATATAGGAAGATGAGGAGGAGAAGGAGTAAATTTGTGGATTAGATCATGTCACACAAAGACAATAAACTGCAAGATAGAAGAGGCAATACAAGATCTCTCCTATGAAAGATGAAGAAGAAGCGAGGGAAAATATTGGTGCGAGGAGGAAGAGAAAGGGAGAAGGCAATGGAGGACCAAGGCTTTAGAAAATTCTTGAGAAGAACCAAGATAGAGAGTCTTGACACGGTAACCTCTCAACCACTAAGGAGATAATCAAGGAACTCTCCTAAGAAACCAAGCTGCAGAAGAAGACAAAGAAAAGGAGCAAGTATGTTCCTAGGAAAGAATATGAAGAATAAATTTCTAATGAGGATATGTGCATTACACATGAGAAACCTTTTTATATATAAGGGAAGAGGAGCCTAGAAAAGAATAAACTTAACATGATACGAGAGGTGCTTGGGAGCATAAGGAAGGAAAAGGCCCAACAGTAGAGAAAGGAGGAAGAAAATAATATATGTGACCCATCGTGTGATCTTTTTGGGTGGCATGAAGGAAACGACAAGTGAAGGCCTGATTCATGATGTCGAGATACATATTCCTAAGGGAATGCAGTCTCGGAGGCATAAGGAAGAAGAGATGTTAGTTGATCATTTATGGACATTTTTTGTGAGGCTTGATATGTTTTGAACATTACATTAGGATTTAGCTTGGCATTATGGATGTTTAGGCATTGCATTATCTTATGATGTCATTATACTAATTTCATGGATATGATATGATGTTTTTTGGGTCATAGTTATATTGATGGATACTCAGTTTGTTGCATGTTGAGATTCTATGGATACATGTCATTTTATCATTGTGACTAACTTATGGTGAATTGAGTATGATTGTGCACGTTGTCACATTTTGATTTCCAGAAAGATGATATGCTAGTTTAGAACTCATTGATATCTTACTGAGTAGTTGATTTATATTTTATCGGACATGTGTGGTTAATGTGTGCAATGAGTGTGCAGGTGACAGGTTACAAGAGAACATGGGATTCAGGCCAGCTACGTAACTTTGCACAAGCAGCCCACGGGCTAAGCCCTAGCCATGTTTATTGCTTGAGGCCTTAGCATTAGAATTATTGTTTTGGGCACCATGGGTGACCCTCATTTGTAATGTAATATGTCTTGTAATTATTAATTTTGCTTAGGGTGTTTTAGTTTGTGTTGTAAACTTGTTTTGGGAATTAATGACCCCACTTGCATTAAGTTTTGATTTAGATTAATGATGTAATTAATTTAGAGGGTTTAGGGTCACATGTGAACCCTTGGGTGGTCCCCACACCCTCTAACCTTGTGCCAAATTTTTCCAAACCCGAAATTGGGTTATTTTGGGCATTTTTAGGGACCCCTTTTTAGTTTGGGAGTTCCCTTAACATAAAAATGAGCCCTTGGACCCTACCTAATAGGTAGGGGGCTTATTTCCAAGGCTAGAGGGAGTTTTCCCTCCCTTTTTGCCTCTTGTTTGGTCACATCCATGTAAGGGGTGTGGATTAGAGTGCTTGTTAAAAGTTGCACTAGAATTGTCTTGTTAGCATTTAGAGTAATTTGGGAGAAGAGGGCTAAAAGGCATTTTACCCTTTCTCTCTTTTGTTTTGGCATCTTTGACCTTGAAGGAGGAGAGGGGTGACACATGTCACCCCCTCATTTGTGAGGATTTTTTCTTGCTCCTCTTCAAATTCCCCTTCATGGGAAAAGAAGAGAACTTTTTTTTGGAGCTTTTGCTTGGATGCTTGTGTGATTTGGAGCTAGAGGTTGCTTGGGTCAAGGAGTGGAGAAGTTTGAAGTTGGAAAGCTTTTTGGAGAGCTTTCTTTGAGGTAGGCTCTTAAGTCTTATTGCATGTGTTGTATTCATATTAGTTGTTAGATTGTTTACTTGAAAATGTTATTGTTGCATGTGGATTTTGGTTATTGTTTGCTTGTTTTACTCCCTCCATCATATGGCATGATGGAGTTTTGGAGTTTGTGGGGGAAGAGAGGGATTTTTCCCTCTCAATCCTCAAGGCTTGATGGACAAGCCTTGTAGGGTTTTAGTGTTTCCCCTCAAATGGTTGAGGTGGGGAAGTTGATTCATTTGGCTTGAATCTCCTTCCCCATTCTTGGTAAGGAAACCCCTTTGGGGTTTGAAAATCCTTCCAAGAAGGACTTGGAGAAAGGGTGGAGGAATAAGGAGGGTTTAAATGAAATAGGAGAAATAAGGAGGGTATGGAGATCTTGGTATTGTGCTTATATTATTGGTTATAACTCTTGGAGAACTCCTCTCCTCTCTTCCCCACTTTGTTTAGAGGTAGAACTTGGTTTCTCCTCTTTTTCCTTCCTTGTAAAATTTGGAGTCTTGTCTTATATTTTGTCTTATTTTTTGTGTGGATGTATTATTGGTTGTTCACCTCACTCTTGTGCAAGTTGTGGTTAGTTGTCCTCTTTCCCATGGGCTTGGGGAGGCTAGCATGCATCCCAACTTTGGGAAAGGCATGTAATGATGCCTATGGTTGGGTGGAAAACAAGCCTCTTCTCCTTGTTGGTTTTCTTGAAGGCATGAAGGTTGGAGCTCAAAGTTGGAAGTTGGAGATATTGAGAGTTTTTCATTGTCCTCTCTAATCTTGGTGAAACATTTCTTGTATTGTAACCACTTGAGTATGGCTTGTGGAAAACTTGTACTCCTTGTAAAAAAAAAATCCCTATTTTGTGGTTTGTATTCTTGAAAACTTGAGCCACTCTTGATTTTGTAAGTAATCTACCTCAAAGCCTTGTAAAAATCTTGTGATAAATCTTTTTGGGTAGTTATGTATTTGTGTATGTTGGTATATGTGAACTTCAAATCTTGAAAATGAAATATTGTATTTGTTGTTTCTTTAATATGAAAATTTGATTTGTAATCTCCTTTTTTGAAAGAAAATGTATAGGTTGGAATATGACTTTCTTGTGAACATATTTATACCCTCATGTTGAATATCTATCTTGTTTAAAAATCTGAAATGTTTATTTAGTTATTGCATTTGAAAGCAATATTAATACCTTGTTGAAGTCTCATTTGTATATAAAAAAAATCTGAAAAAATCATTTAGCACTATTTTAGAAAAAAAAGTATCTCTTCTTGTTGTTTCTTTTTGTGAAATAGATAATTTTAATTGAGAGTTTTGGAGTTTTTATGAATAGATGTGACTTTAAAAAGAAATGTTTTTGCATCATTATTTATTATTATAATGATAATATGATGATTAATTTTATTTATTTATTTATTATAAATAATTTTAATATTTATTGTATAAAAATGATCTTATTTAGTTTAGAGATTTATTTAATATATAAATATTAATATATATATATAATCTTATATAAATTATATATAATATATATATATATATATATATATATATATATATATATATATATATATATATATGTATATATATATATTATATATATATATATATATATATATATATATATATATATATATATAATATTTTTATATAAATATAAAAAAAAAATAAATAAAAAAAAAATAAAAAAAAAAAAATATTTAATTGTTTAATGTTTGTGTTGGGGAGGGGGGGGGCCGACCCTCCCCCACCCCCCACCTCCCTTCCCCAGCTGCTCTGCGCCACCATCCCCTGCCCCCCCCCCCCCCCTGTGCCCCCTCCCCCCCCCCACAAGCGTCCCACTTCCTCCTTCCCCCTTTGCCCCCCCCCCCCCCCTCCCTCCCCCCCTCCCTCTCTCTCCCTCCCCCCCATCCCACCCCTCCACGGTCCTCCCTCCCCCCCAACCACCTCCCTCCCTCACTCAACACCCACACCACAAAAAACCCTGTAATATCATGTGTGTATGTGTGTGTGTGTGTGTGATGTGAAAAAAAAAAAAAAAAAAAAAATAAATAATATATTGTATATAATCCAAAAAAAAAAAAAACTTGTTATTTTGAATCTCATGGCTTAATCACCAAAAAATAAAAAAAATTTACAAAATCCTCATGGCTCTCCACACAACCTGCAAAAACAAAGATAAAATAAAAAAATAAAAATGAAAGAAAAGAGAAAAGAAAAAAAAAGAAAAGATAAAGGAAGTTTAGGGCACAATTTTGATCTAGGGTTGAGGTTTGTTTAATCCTAGGGCTCAAATAAAACCCTACTCACTTTAAGTCATGGGTTTTGGTGGGAATAGTAATTTAAATTAAAAAGGGGAATATGGGTAAATATATGTATTGGGGGATGATTTTATCTAAGGATGAATAATTATATTTCCATGTGGTGAAATTATTTAAATGGAATATGTATATATATATATATATATATATATATATATATATATAAAATAATATAATATAATAAATTATTAAATTGTGTAATTTAATAAAGCTAAAATAAGTAAAATTAAATTGAATTAATGTTTTAGTAATTCGGTTAAAATTAGATTGATTAATGAAATTAATTTGTAATGAGAGAGGTTAAACAATTCGTTTTTACTTTAAAAAAAAAATTTACCAACTTTTAGTATTTTTTTTTTTCCGTGTCCCGAGGCGGGGCACTACATTTGGTATCGAGAAGCGAGGTTCGCACACGCGGACACTCTGGGTAATTAATTAAAATAGTTAACGGTAATTTTAATAACATTAAATTAAATAAATAAATAAAAATAATTAAAAAAATCATCCAACACTAAATTTTAAATTAATAACTTCTTCACTCACCTCGTGCAGGATGGCACCCAAGAGGGGATGATCAGCTAGAGGCTTGGGGCGTAGTGCACCTACGTGGGAGCCGCCGGCACCTGAATTTGGGCCTCAGATATTAGAGGTCCTACAACAGCTGATAGGCATTGTGGAGCAGCATCTTCCACCACCGCAGGAGGCGAGAGAGGAGATACCATTGGGAGATGAGGAGCCGATAGGTGAGGACACATTCAGAGCTGCCAGAGCATGATACACCGAGGCGGGAGAGGTCACGTAGCCCTTCCATTCATCATGAGAGGGTAGCCTCGTACCATCGTAGCCACTCACACATAGTCTCGAGGGACCATTTGGGGATAGGTGACCCCTTTCACCTGTTGGACTACATCACCAGGATCGAGATACAGGCAGTGTGATTAGAGATCTTCTTCACTTGTAGCCACCTACCTACACCGGCTCTACAGATGGCTTTGGGGCTGAGTCATGGCTCCTTAGCTTGGATAGTTGCTTTGGCTTGCACTCTTACGAGAGCAACGTCAAGGCAAGGTTTTCCATACACCTCCTCCGAGACGCAGCAGGGCATTTGGTGGAGGAATGAGGAGCGGAAGCTCCATCTGACTCGAGAGACAGTGACCTGGGAGATGTTTGAGGAGTGATTTCGGGGCTCATTATATGTCAGAGCATTTCATGTAGAAGAGGATCGATGAGTTTCATGACTTACAGGGGGATCTGGCATAGTAGCGCAGTATGAGAGTAGGTTCCTGGATCTTCTACGTAGTATGTGGACTACCTAAGATGAGAAATTATAGGTTAACAGGTTTATTTGAGGCCTTAATGCAGATATAGCAGGAGCAGTTAGGATGTTATCTCCTCCCACACTTGAGAAGGCCGTTGAGAAGGCCTACTTAGCTGAGGAGAACAGGACCAAGGCACAGGAGCACCGAGATAGAAACAAGAGCAAGTTTCAGGAGAGGATACGGCCTTTCAGAGTCAGAGGTCACGGGGTATAACACCACCCCCTAGAGGAGGATTCTAGCCTCCGCCAGTAGCCACGAGGGCTCCACCACACCCATGCGGCATGACACAGCAGCAGGGCCACCCACAGCAGGGGGGGCTAGACAGACACAGGGTTTTCAGAGAGGTGGTTCTAGAGGTAGTTTTGGTGGAGCCAGGGATAGGAGGTAGGGTACTCAGTAGGCACAACCATCTCGCACACAGCAGTCTGCTAGGGTTGGACCGGCAGGATCAGTACACCAGAGTACAGGAGGGACCCCATCTCATAGGGGTATAGGAGGATGTTTCATTTGTGGATCTCCTGATCACTATGTGTATGTGCCCACACAAACCCAATACCATGGATGCACAGAGAGCCGCTAGATCTAAGTAGATGGTGGGTGACGTGGGATGCGCCCATCATGTATATGTAGTGGTTGACAACCACCAGGCCAAGCATCAGGCCACAGTCATTGAGATGACAGTACTATCAGGGGTATTTTGTCTCAATACTTTTTGATTCAGGTGCTTCATATTCTTTTATATCACCTTCTATAGTGGACCAGTGTGGGCTAGTGGTGGCTAGGCAACTAGATAGTTGGCAAGTTGAGTTGGCCTCTTTGGGGCCAAACTCACCATGGACTCATATGTGGAGAGTTGCGTACTTGATTTAGGAGCCTTCTCCACTACACTTGACCTCACGAGTTATCCTCTAGGATCCTATCAGGTAGTTTTGGGTATGGATTGGCTCGAGGCTCATCGAGCTAAGGTGGATTGCAGAAATAAGGTCATTGAGTGTCAGGATGATCTTGGGAGTGCAGTTGTGATTTCAGGGATGAAGAGACCTATCTCCTTTGCGCATGATCTCGGCTAAGCAACTCAAGCGGAGCATGCGTAAGGGTTGTCAATTGTTTTCTATCACCATCAGTGATCGATCAGAGAGCACTCCAGAGCACTCACCCTTAGATGATCATGTAGTTTTGAGGGAGTATGTAGATGTGTTTCCAGGTGAGCTTCCAGGGTTACCACCCCATAGAGGTGGATTTCACCATTGATTTAGTACCTAGATCTGCACCAGTTTCTAGGGCACCTTATCGATGATGACTCTAGAGCTTCATGAGCTCAAGATTCAGTTAGAGGAGTTGTTAGATAAGGGTCTCATTCACCCTAGTGTATCTCCTTGGGGAGCAGTCATATTTGTGAAGAAGAAGGATGGTTCTCTCAGGCTTTGTGTTGACTTCAGATAGCTCAACAAAGTCACAATAAAGAACCATTATCCACTCCCTAGGATTGATGACTTGTTTGATCAGATGCGGGGAGTGAGAGTGTTCTCCAAAATTGATCTCAAGTCGGGTATCATCAGTTGCACATTTCAGATGCAGACATTCATAAGACAATGTTTCACACACGTTATGGGCATTATGAGTTCACAATTGTTCCATTTGGTTTGACCAATGCCCCAGTTGTCTTCATGAGCCTCATGAATGGAGTATTTAGGACATTTCTGGATCACTTTGTTTAGTGTTCCTTGATGACATATTGATTTATTCTCATTCCGAGGAGGAACATGAGGAGCATTTGAGATAGGTACTTTAGGTTTTGAGAGAGCAGAAGTTGTATGGGAACTTGGAAAAATGCAGCTTCTTTCAGACAGAGATTCAGTACTTGGGTCATATCATATCAGGTGAGGGTATCTCAGTAGATCCCTCTAAGATACAAGCTATCATGGATCGTGCCAACACCCACATCGATTCTTGAGGTGAGGAGTTTCATGGGTTTAGCGGGTATTACCGCATGGTTCATATAGGAATTTTCTAGGATTTCTCACCCTATCACTTCTCTTTCACAGGAAAGGGAAGAAGTTTGATTGGTCGAGAAAAGTGTGAGCGAGGCCTTTTAGTTTCTTAAGAAAGGTTAACCATGGCACCCATCTTAGCGAGTTCCTGGACTCGACAGAGGATTTTTTGTTTGTACTTGATGCATCACTAGAGGTTTGGGAGCAGTTCTTATGCGGGAGCATCGGGTTATTGCCTTTGAGTCTCGTAAGCTCAAGGACTACGAACTTAATTACCCTACTCATGACTTAGAGCTTGCAGCAGTTGTTCATGCTCTTGTGCGTTGGCGTCATTTCCTTTTGGGTAGACCTTTCATTTTGAGGACAAGATCATCGTAGAGTTTACAAGATATCTTCTCACGGCCAAAACCTCAACTCTCGGCATTGGATGGAGTTCCTATGTGAGTATGACATGGAGGTTCAGTATATCAAAGGAAAGGAAAATGTTGTTTCGATGCACTTAGTAGATGATGACATGTGCTTGCTTCTTTGACACTTCAGTCAGATTTGAGAGGCAGGATTCTTGAGCACCTTCCAGAGGACAAATTTTATGAGGGAGCTAGACAGATGTTGGAGTCACAGGGTTCATTAGAGGGTAGATATTCTAGGTGTGTTTTAGAGATAGATGGTTTACTTTGGTTCCATAGGCGCATCTACATGCCTAAGGCCGGTGATCTACGTAGCTTCATCCTCACAGAGGCTCATCGAGCCCCATATGCAACACATCCAGGAGTGAAGAAAATGCACGTTGATCTAAGGGAGTTATATTATTGGCCGGGTCTTCGACGGGACATAGCAGATTTTGTTGCACGATGCCTTGAGTGTCAGAGGGTCAAGGCGAGCATTCTCATCCCACGTAGGACTCTTACATCCTCATGATATTCCCAGTGGAAATGGGATGTGATCTCCATGGATTTCATAGTCGGACTTCCTATGTCTTCTTATCATCATGATGCCATTATGGTCACCATGGATAAGTTGACCAAGGTTGCGCACTTTTCACCAACCAAGGTCACCTATAATGCACAGGCCATCACCAAAGTATTTATGGAGGACATTGTTAGGTTGCATGGGATTCCGAAGACCATCATCAATGACAGGGATACCATCTACACTTCAGTTTTCTGGACTTCCTTTCAGACCACTCTGGGTACTCAGATTAATTTCAGTTCAGCTTATCATCCAGAGACAGATGGACAGACAGAGAGAGTTAATCAGGTGTTGGAGGACATGTTGAGGATGTATGTGATGGACCAGCAGAAAATGGGAAGATTATTTGCATTTAGTTGAGTTTTCTTACAACAACAACTATCATAGTTCCATTGGTATGGCTCCTTACCAGGCTTTGTATGGATGACCTTATAGGACACCTTTGAGTTGGGACAGACTAGATGACAGGATTATTCTGGGACCAGCTTATCCTATAGGATTTAGAGCAGCAGGTTGTTTTGATTAGACAACATCTTGAGTAGGCTAGAGCATGCTAGAAGGCATATGCAGACACCAAGAGGATTGATCATCACTTCTCAGTGGGTGACAAAGTCTTCTTGAGAGTTCATCCGCATAAGAGTCCATCCACTATGGAAAGGGTTCTAAGCTATCACCTCATTTTGTGGGGCCTTTTGATATTTTAGAGGTCATCGGTCCAGTTGCCTATCACCTAGCTTTGCCACCACGCCTTGCACGGGCCCACGATGTATTTCATGTTTATATACTACGTAGATATGTACCAGATGTTTCTCATGTTTTGGATTGGTCGGCATTACGGTAGAGGATGGAGGATAAGTGGAGACTGGAGCCCACACATACTAGAGCACGGAGGTTGGCCCTTCGGGGTCGAGACTTGGACCAAGTTAGAGTGCAGTGGGACCGATACGATGAGACAACAGCTACCTGGGAGGATGTGACACCTTTGAGGGCTAGATATCCCTATCTCTTTCAGTGACTTCCAGGAGGAAGTCTAATTTTAGTAGAGGGGATGTAGTGCCCACATTTTTATAGCTCAGTTACTTGTTGCTCATTTCTCATAGACATGTTTTGACAGAGATTTGTTATATTTTGGACATTACATTAGGAGATTTGATCTTATTAGGCATGTATGGACATTTAGGCGTATAACGAATTTAGCTTGATTACTATGTTGTTTGCATTATCTTATGATGTCATGGATACTAATTGATATGATGTTGTTTTGGAACATAGTTATATTGATGGATACTTAGTTTGTTGCATGTTGGATTCTATGGATACATGTCATTTTATCATTGTGACTAACTTATGGTGAATTAGTATATTGTGCACATTGTCGCATTTTGATTTCAGAAAAGATGATATGTTAGTTTAGAACTCATTGATATCTTATTGAGTAGTTGATTTATATTTTATCGGACAAGTGTGGTTAATGTGTGCAATGAGTGTGCAGGTGACAGGTTACAGGAGAACATGGGATTCAGGCCAGCTACGCAACTTTACACAAGTAGCCCACGGGCTAAGCCCTAGCCATGTTTATTGCTTGAGGCCTTAGCATTAGAATTATTGTTTTGGGCACCATGGGTGACCCTCATTTGTAATGTAATATGTCTTGTAATTATTAATTGTGCTTAGGGTGTTTTAGTTTGTGTTGTAAACTTGTTTTGGGAATTAATGACCCCACTTGCATTAAGTTTTGATTTAGATTAATGATGTAATTAATTTAGAGGGTTTAGGGTCACATGTGAACCCTTGGGTGGTCCCCACACCCTCTAACCTTGTGCCTAATTTTTTGCAAACCCGAAATTGGGTTATTTTGGGCATTTTTAGGGACCCCTTTTTTAGTTTGGGAGTTCCCTTAACATAAAAATGAGCCCTTGGACCCTACCTAGGTAGGGGGCTTATTTCAAGGCTAGAGGGAGTTTTCCCTCCCTTTTTCTTGTTTGGTCCTCTTTGTTTGGTCACATCCATGTAAGGGGTGTGGATTAGAGTGCTTGTTAAAAGTTGCACTAGAATTGTCTTGTTAGCATTTAGAGTAATTTGGGAGAAGAGGGCTAAAAGGCATTTTACCCTTTCTCTCTTTTGTTTTGGCATCTTTGACCTTGAAGGAGGAGAGGGGTGACACATGTCACCCCCTCATTTGTGAGGATTTTTGCTTGCTCCTCTTCAAATTCCCCTTCATGGGAAAAGAAGAGAACTTTTTTTTTGGAGATTTTGGCTTGGATGCTTGTGTGATTTGGAGCTAGAGGTTGCTTGGGTCAAGGAGTGGAGAAGTTTGAAGTTGGAAATATTTTTGGAGAGCTTTCTTTGAGGTAGGCTCTTAAGTCTTATTGCATGTGTTGTATTCATATTAGTTGTTAGATTGTTTACTTGAAAATGTTATTGTTGCATGTGGATTTTGGTTATTGTTTGCTTGTTTTACTCCCTCCATCATATGGCATGATGGAGTTTTGGAGTTGTGGGGGAAGAGAGAGGGATTTTTCCTCTCAATCCTCAAGGCTTGATGGACAAGCCTTGTAGGGTTTTAGTGTTTCCCTCAAATGGTTTGAGGTGGGGAAGTTGATTCATTTGGCTTGAATCTCCTTCCCCATTCTTGGTAAGGAAACCCCTTTGGGGTTTGAAAATCCTTCCAAGAAGGATTTGGTGAAAGGGTGGAGGAATAAGGAGGGTTTAAAATGAAATAGGAGAAATAAGGAGGGTATGGAGATCTTGGTATTGTGCTTATATTATTGGTTATAACTCTTGGAGAACTCCTCTCCTCTCTTCCCCATTTGTTTTAGAGGTAGAACTTGGGTTCTCCTCTTTTTCACCTTGTAAAATTTGGAGTCTTGTCTTGGATATTTGTCTTATTTTTGTGTGGATGTATCATTGTTTTTCACCTCACTCTTGTGCAAGTTGTGGTTAGTTGTCCTCTTTCCCATGGGCTTGGGGGAGGCTAGCATGCATCCCAACCTTGGGAAAGGCATGTAATGATGCCTATGGTTGGGTGGCAAACAAGCCTCTTCTCCTTGTTGGTTTTCTTGAAGGCATGAAGGTTGGAGCTCAAAGTTGGAAGTTGGAGATAATGAGAGTTTTTCATTGTCCTCTCTAATCTTGTGAAACATTTCTTGTATTGAAACCTCTTGAGTATGGCTTGAGGAAAACTTGTACTCCTTGTAAAAAAATCCCTATTTTGTGGTTTGTATTCTTGAAAACTTGAGCCACTCTTGAGTTTGTAATCTACCTCAAAGCCTTGTAAAAATCTTGTGATAAATCTTTTTGGGTAGTTATTTATTTGTGTATGTTTGTATATGTGTACTTCAAATCTTGAAAATGAAACATTGTATTTGTTGTTTTCTTTAATATGAAAATTTGATTTGTAATCTCCCTTTTTGAAAGAAAATGTATAGGTTGGAATATGACTTTCTTGTGAACATATTTATACCCTTCATGTTGAATATCTATCTTGTTTAAAAATCTGAAATGTTTATTTAGTTATTGCATTTGAAAAGCAATATTAATACCTTGTTGAAGTCTCATTTGTATATAAAAAAAAATTGAATTAAATCATTTAGCACTATTTTAGAAAAAAAAAAAATATCTCTTCTTGTTGTTTCTTTTGTGACAATATGGAATGGAGAGTGAATAGATGCAACTTTCTAAGTGCTTTGTTTTTGCATCAAATGATAAGATTAAAATATGTTATTTATTTCAAATGAAATCTTTATTATTTACCATTGTGTATAAAATGATCTTATTCAGTTTTCAAAATAAATTATAATCTTAGCTTAAATTGTAATTATCAAAATGGGTTTTAATTTGTAAATTTATTTTTTTATATATAAATATTTCTATTATATATTGTGTTTTTTATGTTTATATATATATATATATATATATATATATATATATATATATATATATATATATATATATATATATATATATTATTATTATATATTATATATATAAAATATAAAAATAAAATATAATTTAATGTTTTTTTTTATAAAAGTCGAACCCTAACTATAAACAAAAATTTGCCTACTTTTTGGGGAGGGTCGACCCCTCACCCCACCTCTCCTCGCCCCATGCCATTGCCCCCCATACCCTTGCCCCCCTGTTGCCCTCCCACCCTCCTCCACCCCCCCCTCCCCCTCTCCACGCCCCATCCCTACCTCCCCCCCCCTCGCCTCCTTGCCCCTCCCTCTCCTCCCGCCATCCCCCCCACCCCCTTCCTCCTCCTTCCTCCTCCCTCACCCACCCCCCACTTCCCCCTCCTCCGAACCCTTCCACCCTCCTTAATTAACTCTCTAAATCAAAAAAAAAAAAAAGAAATCTTTTGTATGTGTGTGTGTGTGTGATATTAAAAAAAAAAACAACCTAAATCAATATATATAGATCCAAACAAAAAAAAACCAATACGTTTTGAATGCATGGCTTTCACCAAGGGAAAACATAAGAAATTTACAAAGCTCCCATGGCTCCTCCACACAACCTACAAGAAATGAAAATAAAATAAAATGAAAAGAAAGAGATGGAAAAGAAAAGAGATAAAGGAAGTTTAGGGCACAATTTTGATCTAGGGTTGAGGTTTGTTTAATCCTAGGGCTCAAATAAAACCCTACTCACTTTAAGTCATGGGTTTTGGTGGGAATGGTAATTTAAATAAAAAGGGGAAATATGGGTAAATATATGTATTGGGGGATGATTTTATCTAAGGATGAATAATTATATTTCCATGTGGTGAAATTATTTAAAGGAATATGTATATATATATATATATATATATATAATAGATAAAATAAGTAAAATTAAATGTGTTTTAGTAATTTAATAGAAAGCTAAAATAAATGTAAAATTAAATTGAATTAATGTTTGATTACACTTTCCGTGTCCCGAGGCGGAGAGGCTTGAGATGGTGGCTCAAATGGCATGAAGGAACCTTAAAAATGGGTTCACACTTTGAAAAAATATAAAGGATCAAATTAATCTTTTGATTGAGGCACGAAAAGAGGAAAGAGGAAAGATCTCCTAGATTTTTTTCATAGAAATTAGAGGTGAGATTCTCAGCGGCATGTCCCGAGTTTGATGCAAAAACAAATAAAACATATCCATTAGCCTTGCATTTTATACAATATTTTGTTCATATTGTACTTGGGAGAAACCATCCATACGGGAATACTGAAGCATAATTAAAGTCCAAAAAAAAGAAAATAAAAAAACAATAGCGTGTTGGATCATAGAGTATGATGGCATCCTCCGACAATAAAGGATGAGTTTAAGAAGGAAGAATGGGAACTGGTAATTTCCTAGGGTCCGAGCATATACTCAAGAAAAGAACACTGCAAGAATAAAATGAAGTTCTTGTAGAAAATAAGGACAAGACAATGGGAAGAAAGGAGAAGTTATCTGCAATTACATAGAAGCACGATGCACTTAAAGCGGTAAAAGAATCGTATGAAGAAAGAATAAATGAGCTAGGGAACTTGGTCACGTGGAGAATGGATTTCATGGAGGGAATGATTTTGGGGCTAGCTAGAGTAATAAGGGAATTGTATACTAAGGGTGAAGATATGACCTTGGAAGAGATGAATGCAGTACTTGGAGATGTTCCTGATAAATCCAAGAAAGGTCTAGAATAATGGAACAAATTAGAGGTTGATATTAAGAAGGATTACCCTAAACTTATACTACCAGCTTAAAGAATGAAGTAGGATGATTAATTTTCCATTCCTTATATTCATTTATTATTTTCTAGTTATTCTTTATTCTTCTAGATTCTTTGGAGAGATAAGTTGAGAAACTCTATTGCCAAGGGTGGAAATATCATTAGTGTGGGGTAATGTTGGGCTAAAGAAATTGCCTAAGTATTTGATAAATCTTTTGATTTTTGAGGTTTCTAAGAGGGACATAGAAGCAAGTGCAAGTTTTAGTTAAGTAGAGCATGCACGACAGGAAATATTCAGGATTTATCCATTTTTGAATGGCACGGGCTAAATATAGGAAAAGCGAGATAGAGTGCGAGATCATGTAAAGATAATAGTATGAAGAGTCTGCAGTTAAGTGAGCGTTATTTTGGGAACAAAGTGGAAGAGAAAAGGTCATGCATAGTTTATGCTAATAATAGGATTAAGATAGAGTTTAATTATATATTAATCTATTATTATCCTTCTTCTAAAGCATTCAATTGTTGATACATGGCTATTTTGAGCATGTAGGCTATTCTTGAGATGCATGGGTGGTGAAGGGAAAGTCCCCACCCCTATAAATATTAGTTGATTTACATATTTTTAGCACCATATGTATATAGAGTTATGTTTCCCTGGTCTTCTAGTGCACATGACTTTCTAGTTACTATGATTATATACTCATCTTCCCTTATGTAATCATTTTGGTTATTAATGGATTATTGTGCATGGATTATGGTAATTAATGTATCTAATCATGGTGGTTGTATGGTTAATCTGATATTAGTTCTGGTTTGACTCATTATTCTCTATGGATATGATCTCATTTATGTTATGATTTGAACCTATTTACTTTATCTATTGAATGGTTAATAGGATTATGCATGTTAAAATTTTGACAAGAGAGTAAAAAGAGGGACACAGTAGCTTCACATGCTTTGGGTGAGCATTAAAATCTATCTGAATGAAGTATCCGTGTGCCTAGTAAATTGAGGGGAAAAATAATACTACACTCCTCCTCATCCTCCTCCCTTTCCTATGGATACACGGACTTATCCCATGTCTCCTCTCTCTAGGTCGGTGACTCCTCCTCTACCTCTACCTTGGATCTAGAAGTTGTCGATGCATATCCTGTTCTCTACCACTCGGGGTGTGACTCATGGTATCCCAATCGTAGCTCCGAGAACTATCACTTCCATTGGATTCAATCCTTAGAACCGGATCTCACCTCTCGTATACCCTTGTATATGGTATCAATCACCTAAGAGCTTATAGGAAATGAAATCTAAACTATTGAGGCACTTGAAGCACATGATGTGTCTCAACATGATCATTATGATAAAATAACTAAGTGGTAGTACTACATGTAGTCAAAGTAACTCCATCCTCACCCCATATGCCTCTTATATCTTGATATGGTTGGGTTATCATATCCAATGTAGTCAATGCAGATACTAACTATGGTGTGGCCATAAGTGGAGCCATATCAACCCATCTAACAACCTTTATCTCTTTGGGATCCACTATCCCAACACCCTTATGATAGGGGATGACATGATCATAAACCCATGACATCACCAATGTAGGGTGGATAAGAGATGTGTCCCTACATTTGATAATATTATACAAGTCATGATAGGCGGTGCCAAAATGCCTATCCCCATGCAAATAATATTCCATAGAGCTAAATACTCTCAACAATAGGTGCCCAAAAAAATAAAAACATGTTCCCAACCTTGTCACCAATCAAACACGAGGCTAAGTTACCAAGAATAGCCTTGCATGGTGTGGGAATAGGAAAATCTCAATATTGACCAATATAACTCCATGTTTGGCACTTGTGTCGGTTCTTATGAATCTCCAAGATAATTCACCCATCTATGGGCCTCAACCGATGAGATGGTACTCTTCGGCACTAACTTCCTTTGTGTGATAGGAAATATGAGGATCCTATAGAGATCCTCCATGTGATAGACCACTTTCCTCTAATACCAAAAATTGGAAAGTGTTCTAATCAACATCTCATTAAGTCAAAAAGTCACGAGAGAAGGAAATTCACAGGGTAACTAGTCATGTGTGATTTAACCACCATATCACTTCCCTCTCTAACACCCCTCTCTCCACTTTGGTGTTAATAACTATAGAACTCTATGAAACTAATCCTACTCTCGGACTATATTGCATCTAACATAAACTACTTGCATCCAAAAACAAGGAAAAATAAGCATATTAAAATCGATAAGTGCATAACATGCTCAAAATATATATAAATATAAAAAAATAGCTAAAATTTCATGCTTATCTTCTAAACCACAAAACTTCATGATGGTTACAAAACCACTACTCTTAGAAGAGTGGCAGTTATGCAACCTCCGAAATGGTTGTGTAACCATGACTCTCACAAAGTGGAGTTTCGTAACCATCATGGAAATTGTACAACCTCCACTCTGCACAGAGCGGTAGTTATGCAACCACCATTGTGGTCGTGTCTTCCAATATAGGGTTGAGCCCTTGAAACTAAAAATTCATGAAACATAATAAAATAGACCAAAATAACTCAAAAAAATTTTAAAATCTACAAAATTCCCCTACGATCATTTTAACTTTAAAACTAGTAGAAACATGCCCTCCTATAGCTAGTTTCAAGTAGGCATGACATTTTAGGGTTAAAATAAATAAATTATTATAAATTACATGTTTTTGACACTCGGTTGGTGGTGGTGGTTGTGCTACTATCACGATCAATGCTCTTTATTTTGAATACACTATTGAGAAAACAATCACCGGAAATCCACAACTCAAAATTTAGGTAAGTAGGTATTCACAAATGATCTCAAAATATAGTAAAAAGTGATATATATATATATATATATATATATATATATATCTTTTATTTGGTTTTCTAATGTTTCTTTGTGTAAGTTTATTTAGGGTTAGCACACTTGAGCGGGGATATTTCTCACCCTTGAAAATATGGTAAGTAATCTTATCTTTTCATTTCAAAATATTTTGCTAATTTTTTAATATTTGCACTTGATTCCCTCTTCCCTTTTGTAGGTAGAGGAAAGGTTAGGTTGGTGTGATTTCAACACACAGAGATTTGACTAAGGTAAAATTCCTAACTCTCCCACTTGGGAGCGTCATACTAGAAACCATGTTTTATGCCCATTCATGGTTAAAATGCTCCTTCAAGGGGGAAATATGTATACACCCAAAAATTACATGGTGCTACATTAAAGGACACATAAATATCTAATGATAAATTTTTTTTTATAATAAATGATAAAATCTACATCCTCTCCCTTTGTCTTCAATATGCCTTTTATGACAAATTTATCCATTTTTTTAAGTTAGGAAGTTTATTGCACCCTTGTCAACCATATTTTGGTATTTTCATGCTTTGGTTGAATTTAAGTCATGTAATCTCTATTCTACACGATCGGTGATTTCATAACCATTATGGTGGTTGTCAACCGCTGCTACTCTATGTAGACTGATAGTTTTGTCACTTTTACTTGAGTAATTAAAATGTGTTTTGTTAGTGCGAAATCACAAGCACCCCAAATGAGTTATGGATCTACTTTTCTAAGGCAGGGTCATTTGGTGTGATTTGCATAACATTGGATCATTCCCCAAGCTGTGGGACTTGCAAATGGGAATGATCCTCCAAAGAAGGCTAGTTCCTCTTCCTAAACTACCTGCCACAAGATATTCTAGTGCAAGCAAGCTAATCTAATCCTAATCTAACTTCCAAGGAGACAAGGAGAGAAAGAAAACTAGAAAAAATAGAGCCTACACTAAAACGGTGATACACCAGAGAAGGAAAATGTTGATCATCTATCAAAACTACCATGGAAACAAAGAGAGGTGAGCAATGGAGAGGATGGACAAGTGCATCACAGACCAGAGATGGACTTCACATAGAAAATGTTCCAAAATCCCTAAAAACATAGCTCCAAAACCTACAAATGACATTCAAACATGCACAGATGCCCTGCAACAATGAGAGGCAAGAAGAAACAACCAAAAATGAGCAAAGGATGGACAAATACATCACAAAAACATGTTTTTATTGCTCCATATTTACACAGTGCACCATTTCATAGGCAAGAGGAAAAAAATGCCATTACAGAGCAGGGGAGGAGGTTCCAACTCCATTTTCAACCTTGGGGAAGAAAAGAAGAGGGAGGTAGAGAAGAAGAGTGAACAACCACTAACTAACTTCTTGAAAATGTGCCTCTGTTACAATATATAGCAAAATGTGAAAAGAGAGGGAAAAACATGAGAAAATCTGATTCTCTACTCCAACCACCGACAACATTCATAAATTTGGTCAAAAATTCAAGGCTCCATCTACAAATTCCATTCCCAAATGCATTTTGTCTGCTTGAGGGAGAAAAGACCCATATTTCATTAAATTTGGTGGTTGAAAACTGGTTCTACATTTTTTCCATGCCAAATCATGTTTTACAATTTTCTCCCACAAATCTCTACCAAAATAAAAAATTGAAGACTCCATGATGAAGAGAATCTCCATATCTTTCCATTGGTACCAAGATTGTCAAAAATGGAGTTCGGATCAAAAGATATGGCCTTCTGCGTTTTTTCCTTACGTTTCCTGCAAATTTGGCTTCGAAAAATTTTGAACTTTTTCCTTTGATGATGTGGCATCCATTGGGGTCGAGGAGGCAGGGGCTTCCTTTTTCCATTTTACATTTTTTGACAAAAAGTCAAAAAATCCAATTTACCTTGAAGTCCCGCATCCCCGCATTAGCTTTTTGATGGGGCCGTGGGTCACATTTTGATTTTATGCCTTTTGGAAGAAAAGGCAATTTTTCACTTTTTCCTCTCGATGCCCCACTAGTCCAAGTTCCTTTGGCAAAAACTCTCCCAAGCTCTGCAAGTCCGCCTTGGGAAAATTTTCCCTTCTAACTCCACCGAGCCATAACTCAAAAAATACAAGGAGTTAGAAAGAGTTCTTTACCTTTCTAGAAAGGGGAAGAAATTCTCTATTTGATGGAGCATTTTCCAGAAACCTTTGAATGATTTAAATTTCTGAAATATGGACTGAAGCACAAAAGGTAGTAAGTTAACCCAAAAATAAGGGGAGCTTATTTTGGTTAACACATTTTTTTCTTATATGTGTCTCCATTTCAGAAAGATTTTATCACCTGTTTTTCTTAACCATTTCACTTGGTTTTGGGCTTGTTGGAATTGTATATATTTTCTCCTTATAGTTTACTATGTTTAGTAGGTTGAATTACACTTATCTAGATGTGTTGTTGCTTCTTGTTGGACATGTGTTTCATATTTGTTCTTTCCCATATTTTAATAAAATCCCATATTTCATTCAATGTTGGGTTGGAGTTTTGAGATTTGTTTTACAAAGTTATGTTGTCAAAATCTTGCTAAGAATTACACATATAACCATTATATTTCTCTTTTATTTCCAGTATTGAATTTCAAACAGGGATTCTTGCAACTAGTCAACTATAACCATCTTCTTGATTTTCTTTACTACTAGCCAACACTATACACCTTGGATCAATTAGAAATCATCTCTGGAAGGGAAAAGGAAGTTGAGGAGACACAACACAACACCACACCTATAAAACTATCATAGATCAATGGTTATAGGTTGGGGATGTTTTGATTTCTTTAAATATTTCAATTAATTATTGTTGCTAAATTAGAAGAAACACGTTTGTTTTAAATATGTAAAATTTAGCACTTCTTCATTTCTAGTATTATCTATTGTAGTCTTTTATTTACCCAAACCAAAGTTATGCGCATGTACACCTCATCCAGAGAAGCCCGGATGTTCACCCAAAGCGCGACTTCGATTCCCTCTTTTTCTTTGTTTATAATAATGTTAGCATGCATGTTAATCATATCCATAATCAAAGAACACATTCATGCATAGAGAATCATCATGATGATAAAAATCCAAAAACACATATAATAAGGAAACAAAATCATCATTCAAGATGAACAATAACACTTAAATTCCCAAAACTCTATCAAAATCATAATTTTATTACATAACAAAATATTGACTACATCATAGTATAATGAATACACATGACTTGTGCTCCATATGCAGCTCATAAAAAACCATGATCTTCGAGATCTTAATACGAGAACTCTAACATAATACATATTCAGCTCTAAAACCTAACACTTTCTAATTCCTTAATTTGTACTACTCAAAAATATAATTTAATATACATATATATATAGTGGGTACTTTCACTTTACCATCCTTCATGCACTTTCCTAATTATAGGCGTGGATAAAAAATATCTTGCATTTTTTTACAATCCCCTCTAATAATAGATTAACCTAAATATATGACTTGCTTTAATTATATTATTAGTGCAATCTTTACATGTTCCTTTTCTTTCCTTGCATGTGGTTTTTCTAGTTATAGCTCCTTTGTGTGCATCCCAAGCTCTCTTGCTTTTGTCTAATTATAAACCTTGTTTGAACACCACTCCATCTATGCTTTTCTATTTTTAGCCATGTCTTTGTAAAATTTGCTAAGTCCCAAAATTTGTTTTCTCATGCGCAACCCTTGTGTGCATATCCTTCTTGTATGCACATGCCCCTTCATGCACCCCTTTCATGCTGGTTCCAAACCTCTGCATGTGGCTAGTAATTATCCATTTTACCCACTCAAAATTACCCCACACTTTATTCATTCCTCATCCTTGGCAATGTGTTTCCCAACTTATCTCTCCAAAGAATGAATGCAATGAAATAATTTTGAAGAGTAAAGAATAAGATTATATCACCATGAATCAAAATAATAAAATAATTTTGTCCCTACATGCATGATGATCTCAAGCTTCATGTGGTGGAGAGGAGCTATGGTAACTTTGTGCTCATTGCATCCTCTAAATTTTTTCATTCCATGAGCTCCTCTTCAGCTTTCCCTAGTGTTGCATCTATAATTCCTAAAATTTGATCTAGCACCAACTCATCCACTTTCCCTTTTAGTTCCTTGATGACCATATTAAACTCTCTAATTACTCTCTCCAACATATCCATCATTCCATGACGAATATCTGAATTTTCTTGATCCATAATTCTAGTGTCTCATTTATGGCCTTTATCAAATATCTCTACATTTGTATCTTTGTCATGACCTTGGTCCTCTCAATATTATTACTTGGTTTCTTCTCCTAGATTACCTTGAGCTCTTCCTCTTCCTTGGTGATATGTGCACTTGAGTAGGGTCACCTTTACTGACCTATCAAAATCCAACTCCACTTTAATATTGTCCTCCCTGACCATTGTGAATAAAGCCTCAAGCTTAGCTATCTTGGCCTCCACAACCATTTTATTCCTCTTATTATCCTTGGAAAATTATTCTATTCATGGCCCCACTCCACTCTTGATGTTAAGAGGTAGCATCTTGACCAAGTCCTCAGATACTCCATATTTTCATTATAATTTGTTCGAGCTTGGCTTACCAAGGTGGGGCATGCACCTGTGATGTGCTTCACCAATTTTCCTTCCCTGTCATAGGCCTCCTTCATGTGATTCTTATCTCATTTAATATCATCCTTCAAGCTCTCAATCTCATGATCCTCTTTTTATCTTCTACCATGAGCCTCATGGTAGTCCCCTTATCTAGGTTTCTACATGTAACCTCATTTTATTCTTATTCAAAGTGTTACACACTGCTCATCAATAAACCTTGTAGGGTCAACAATATTGTATTCTTTTCTTGGCTCATTTTTCAATGTCAAAGTGGAGTAGGACCTATTATTTATTTTGAATTTTGGATCTTCTACATGTGTATGCATGCTCCATGACATCATATTCTTCATGCATGTGAGACCTCATCTTTCATCTAATATATCCCAACCAAATAACTTCTCTTTTTCACATTTGCTTTGAAATCTAGTGTCAATAACACCTTTGTAGGATCATCAATGAATGACATGAATGGTGATTATGGTGGGTTCCACCTCCTAACTTCCTTGGCCTTGTACACTAATTCCTTGGAGGAAAATTATTTTCATTGTCTCACCACCAATACCCTTATCCTCCTTGATGACATAGGTGTCATCACCTTCTTCCTTATATTTCTTAAGATATTCTTCCTTTCATGGCTTGTGCATCTCCTCTTCACGCACTATTTCTTTTTTGTCTCTGGGTGGGATTTTATGTTCCTCACCCTCTTCTCATTTCTTTGGGCTTATCTTTATGTTCACTAGCTGATCATACTCTTCATGCACATTCATTCTTCTTCCTCTCATGGCCTCCTCGAGTCCTTCTTCCTCGAATTGATTTTTTCATCATCTAACACTACCCGAGGTTTCTTAGTACCCTTCTTGTTGTCTCTTGGAATTACCTATGGATAAATGATAAGAGCTTTGACCCTTGTTTTCATTTTCTTCTCTTGTATTTGCATCTCTTTCCTCCAGAATTTAGCTAGTTAAGTATAGTTTCTTCTTCTTCTCTCGAGAGGGGTTTCTTCTTTAATTCTCTTTATGATTTTTATTGAGATATCTTTTTGGTTAAGGCATGTAGAGTTTCATATCTCCACTTCTCTTTTTGTCTTGCATATTTAGTCATAGGGTGATGAATACCTTACAAATCATACTTTTACATGTTATGTTCATAATGGGGCTTAGATCCAAGGCATCTAGCTCTAAAATCTCAAAGTATGCTTTGCCTAGAAGAATATCCAAAAGTTTTTCATAGAGTGTGCTAGGCTGAATCCACCTTTTCTTCATCAAATGTCAAATTCTTTGCATCCTTGATCATGTTTACTACACATTTAAAATATTTGGCTATGAATGCAAATGGAAGTTTGTACCACGGCCCCATCTCACCATTGTTCATCATGAACCGTGCAAGGATAAAGTGTTACATAACTATAAAATTTTCCTACTTGTCCTACTTCTTCGAAAACTCCTTAGACCATGTCATTCATTCTCAAAGGTTGTATGCATCTTGTTGTACCATTTATCTAGTCATGCCTTATATTGATTTTTAAATGCACCCTCACATGTAAAGTCTACAAATTGAACCATGGGGGACTTGTTTTGTGCTTAGGTGAATCCATATGTTATCTTATAGTCCATTGGGAACACCAATTTCCTAGAAGACAATTAATAACAAAATTGATCCCCATGTTATCTTTTCTCCTCTCTCAATCTACACCTTGGCTTCCTCAATAATTCCCTCTGTGATAAACCATGCAATGTTGTATTATGTCTTTGTGCATCATCTTATGTGCAATGTAGATGAATTTATTATTTACTTTCCCCATCTCTCTCAAGCTCCAATCTTACAACTAACCAAGTGACCATATGAGGTCCACTACCCTAGTTTCATGTTCTAGAGTCTTCTCTCATTTCATGGCTTGACAACCCCTTTATCATTTTGTAGTTTTTTTACCAACTCATCAATTTTTGTTTCATCGCGTAGATATAAATCTAGGTATTTCCACTCTCTTGTAAGCCTTGTTACTTTCCCAATCAATGGGATGTAATTCTCATTCTTCATCCCATGAAGTAGAAGTAATCCTCATGTACTCTTGACATCAACCACTAGAAGAGGTGTGCAGACCTCCCAAATAATGACAACTCAAACAATTATAGAACCCTTACCTTCTCAAGATGCTTTATCATTAAGTCATCCATCAATACTTGACCTTCCATGGTCCTCTGTGGGTATTTCCTACAGCATATCCTTATTGAGAGTGGCCTCATTCCCTAAATATCTCTATGATTATAATCACTAATTTTTTTTTTGTGAGATGTGAGAGGTCCATTATTGTGCTACAATCACCTCCTGTGGGTATTGCATTTATGAGAATAGCTCTTCTTTGTTACTCCTCTTCCTCAATCTTCATGTATTTTCCTTTTCCCTTACCTTTTCCCTTAGGTGATGTTGTGGTATCCTTCTTGGGTTCCATTGATTATTCAATTTTATATTACAACCTATGTGCCCTAGGTATACTTACTCCTCAAACCCCTATTATGTACATCAAATAATTATTTTTCCTTATTATGTGTCCTACTCTTTCATGCCCTAGTTTTGCACCTCCAAGCCCTAACTTCACATTGCCCAAGCTTTTTGTAAACCATATAATTTAGTCTCCAACTCTATAAACCCTAATTCACTCATGTGCCTTCTCCTTTTTCTCAAACTTCTACTTTCCCTATCAAGGAGCTCCACACTAAAATCCTTTGCACAATACTCTAGTTTTTCATTTACTTGATTCATTCTATTGCACTTGGTGTCACTTGGCTTCTCAAATCACTCAAATATCTCTTAATGCAAAGTAGAAAATGACTTTATTTTCCCATTTTTATAGTTTTTCACTCTTAATTACTCCACCACCACTTAATTTTTGGCTTTAAAACCCCTTTTTCCTACTTTATAAAGTACTTTTTAATTTTAAAAAACTTTTTCATAACTTAATGGTACTTTTTTATTTTCTCCATGCTTTTCTTCCACATGTCGTAGTCATAACTTTCTAGTGCACTACTTCTTCCAAGACCTATAGTCATCCTTGCATGTAGTTTTTGCATCGTAAACCATCTTCTATATGTCATATACTAAGTAGTTCATCATTTTGTTATCTCCTCCCTCATGTTACACTATGTGGCCTCTTACTCACATGAATTCATGATATAAAAATCCCTTTTAATAAAAATCATTCCCAACCACCTAAAACACCTTCCTTTTTCTTGCACACACACCCATCTCATATCCATAGAGAACTTTGATTTAAAATTTGTCATTCGCACCTCTGAACCAACTCCAAGGAAAGTACCATCATTCAAAATTTCTTTTTCTTGTTTACATAGTCACACTTGTTTCCACCCCACACTAAAAGTATGTGTGGTCCTCTTATGCATCAACTTAATAAATAGTAATCATCTCCTATGCACATGAACACACTTATTACAAAAAAAAAAAAAAAAAAAAAAAAAGGAAATCTAATCTAAGTGGAAATATTGCCTTATTACAAACATAAAGAAATTTATTTATAGTAGGGCTTCAACCTACTCCCATTGAAGTAACTAGGAAACATGGTGTCATCCAACACTTGCAATTGACATGTGCCTAATTCTAAGTATCTTAGTCACTAAAAATGGTCCCAACCAATGAAATTTCAACTTCCTGGGTGGCACAAAAACTTGGAGTCATATAGAAGTACCATCTTTCCAACAACAAAGACTTATTTGATATATATATCATGCCAAGCCTTTTTTCGTTCCTTTTTATATTCTAGATCAAACTCATAATGTCACACCACTCATCTAATTGCATCAAATTATCAATGCATTCATCCATATCTTTTTTCATCATCCAATCTCCTACATGCGTGCATACACGCAAGATGGTAACATAAATTCCATAGGTAATACAACCTCATGACAAACACCAACTTGAAAGGGTGTGGCCTTATTCAACCATTTATAGGTTATTCTATATGCCCAAAGAATGGATAATACCTTTTCATCCTAATCCTTTCTTCCAACATCACATATCTTTATTAATGTTTGTCCTAAGATCTTATTGAAATATTCAACAGTACCATTTTCCTAAGGGTGATAAGGAGTAGTCTTATGGTGTGCCACCATAAACTCTACCAATAAAATTATAATAGTCTCATTTAAGAAATGAGTTCCTCTATCACTTGTCAAGATCAATGGGAATCCATACATGTTGATAATATTTTCCCAAATGAACTTTTCTATTGTCACTGTGTAAGGTAATATTTTGTAGGTGCATCCTCTTCTTACCTTGTTAATAATTTGTGTGTAATGATGTAGCGCACTCCACGTCCTATGCACGGGTGGTGCAATAGGTCCTAAAAAATCAATTTCCCACTTTTCAAAAGGTTTTGCACTCATTATGGGCCTTAATGGCATTTCATCTCTATTTCCAAGCTTTCCAATTCTCTAGCAGTGATCACATGCTTTGAAAAAATCCTTAGTATCTTTATACAATGTCTCCCACCATAGACCTTCCAACAAGATCTTGTGTGTAGTTGTATCCCTACATATAATGGCATCCTGTCATTCCTCCATGAGCCTCCTCCATAATTTCTTCACACTCATGTTTAAGAACACATCTGCATGCAAGACCTCATCTCTACCCATTTTATACAAATTTCCTATAATAAGTTTAGTATGGTGTTGCTCGTATAGTTTGTTGATTCTTTCTCAATGTCTTCATTCCTTTTGTGTGAGTCCAATGCACAAAAATATTGTTATTTATTCTTAATATGTTGGTGTGTGGTTCAATCTAAATAACTATACATTAGGCATAGTTTCCTCAATACTTTACATCCTCTCCAGAATTGATCCTTTATAAGTGATCAGGTCCTAAGTTAGTTTTCCTAGTTTTACTACAAATGTAAAATCAAATTCCTAAAAATTAGTATCCACCAGAAGATGTTCCCTTGTAAAATAGTTTTGTTCACCAAGTACTTCAATGCCATATGATCTATAGAAATATAAATGGTGTGGCCAATAAGTACTGTCAAAACTTATGAAGTGCCTATATCATGGATAAATCCTCACACTCTATGGTTGTATAATTTTACTCTGCTGTGTCAACTTCCTACTTGCAAATCATATGGGATGATCCACATTACCCTCTCTTGGTTGTGCTAAGACTATGCCAATAGCCATGCCATAAACACTAACATGTACATGGAAATGGTTTTTTCCATGAAGGAAACACAAGATTGGTATGGTGGTATTATTTTTCCTTCAATGTCTCAAATGCTTGTTGTTGTGTATCACTCCAATAAAACTTTCCTTTATCTTTGAGAAATTCATCTAGGGGCACAAAAATCTTTGCATATCCTTTTATAAACTTCCTATAATACCTAGTATGCCCAAAAATCCATGCACTTCACTTTGATTGGTAGATTCTTCCAATCCTAAAATCACAAAAATCTTAGCTAGATCTACCAACAATCCATCCTTACAAATGATGTGTCCAAGAAAAGTTCCAAAGGGTTTAGAAAGATACACTTCTTAATGTTAAGATAGATTTTTAAATTCCTACATATTTCAAACATGAGCCTTAGATTATCATAGTGATATTTTACTAACCCATAAATAGTCCAATCATCTAGATAAACTTGTAAAACTTATGAATAAAGTCATGAAATTCCTACAAAACTATGCATGAGAACACCACTAGCACATTCTTCAATCCAAAAGGCATGATAGTATATGAAAAACTTCCCCATTTAGTGGTGAATGTGGTATTTTCCTAATCCTCTCATGTAATGTGCACACACTATGGTACCCTAAAATCCATCAGTGAATGAATAGATCTTAGGCCCCGCAACTCCTTAAGTATTTGTTTTTGAATGGTGTAGGAAAAGGATCTATGACACATGAGGCATTGAGTTCCCTATAATCTACACAGATCCTAATCCGCCATCCTTCTTGATGTTGATCACCATGGGGCTAACCCATTCAGATTCCTCGATTGGTATATGATTCTCAACTTAAGAATTTTTTAATCTCTTCTTTAACCTTCATGAGAAGGTTCGATTCATTCTATAAGGCCTCTTCTAAATAGGATACATGCCTTCTTTCAGCTAATCTTCATTTCTCCCAATGAGGGATGCACACCTTTCAAATCATAGTAACCTCTTTGAAACAAATCCTAGAAGTCTTGCAGTAGCTCAATTATCTTTGCTACCTCTTTTTTTGACCAATAATCTCAATGATAGCCTCCTTAGGTACATCCTCAGTCCCAATATTAACCTTCTTGGTATTCATAGGAGCATGGTATCTGCATGCCTTTTCATTTGTAGAGTCCATTACCTCATGTGCACCCTCTATATGGATAATATCTAGGTTTTATAGTCTTCATCATCAATAAGTTATACCATATTCCCTTTTTTATTTCTCTTTCCAAGCACACCCTGTTTGGATTTATTTCATTTCTACATCATCATCACACACCTCAATTCAAGGCTCTTCTAAAAGTTAAATCATAAGCTCTTATACTTTTGTAATATCTCCCAATGTGATGCACTTCATTATCTACAAGGCCTCATGTACTAGTGGCTTATTAGAAAAATAATCAAAAGTGTGAGCCATACCTTTAGTCATGTCTCATCAACTTACATTTTTTTGTTTGAGGTGGACATACACACATCCTCGCATGGTAGAGTAGAATTTATGTACCCAAAGAGATGGTGGTAAAACCTCTGGGCCTTGTGCCCACTATCTCTCATATTTTTGGACATGTACCAAAGATGGAGTCTTCCCATCATACTCATGGATAAGAGAAGGGGTATTTCTTGGGTAAACCTTATCAAAAGGCTACTCTTACCTCATGCCAGCCCAAGATATTATCTATGTGTGTTTCCCACCAACACACTTCTATGTTGTACAAAGTATAAACTATCATATTCCTTATGTCTCCCTCATTCTTCCACTAATCCTCTATGGAATGTAGGAAAGAATAAAGGTTTTCCTCTCCAAAATACCTTGGTAATCGAGTTTTTCACAAATGTTAAATCATGTGTGGCCTAATCATCTAGGTAACTCTTCCTTTAACCTTATATCTAATGATTTCATACATGCCATGGGGCTAATTTTCACAAGAAACACTAGTGGTATTCACTGACAGATCGTGCATATTCCCAATGAAGTATGCCTTCCTTAGATGGTTCCACATTCTCAGGGTCATGCACTTTGTGCATGCATAAATTTGATTAATCTCTTGAATCATAGGCTCAATGTATGGTGCAACCTTCACATCATCTAGGGGTATGACCACTCATTCCTCCTTGTTCTCAAAAATTATATATATTTTTATTGAAGCACAGTATGCCTTATTTGCATAACACTAAAGATGCCAAAATAATGTGGGAGATTATCTACCCTTAGTCAGGTTCAACACTTTAAAATCCTATGTAAAATTGGCTCCTAAATAGTAATTAAAGCATCCTTCAGTACCCCAATAGGCATGACCCTTGTCTTATTTTACATATATAACACATTAGAGGACAACTGCAATGATGGAATTCACATCTAGTTCCATGCATCCAAATTCAATATTCACATCTCTACTTGTGTCAATCATAATATTACTCACCAACCAACCGGAAATAATCGTATCAATGTGATCTCCTTGACATACTCATAATTTTGTTGGGGAAAACTTTTATAGAGGATATGATGCTCATTCTCAACCCATAAATGTGGTACCTTCTCGTGCAAGTATTCTCCTAGCAGGTGGGATTATGTTACCCTACTTCAGCATCATGTATACCTCCTTTAGATCATCTACATATTTTGGGAAGCTCAATGTTCTCCGCGCATTCCATTTCATGCGTTGATTCCTTCAGAACTGGATGTCACCCTTTAAAATATCTTATCACCCCCATGGTCTCCTATAGACCTATTTTTATGTTAGCATCATCTAGATACTTAACATGCATAATATCCTCCCTCATGATGAGTAGTTTTATCTAACAAACTTGCACATGCACTTTTTACTATTGCAAACTTAGTAATTAACATGAGTTATAATTCGGATTAGGCATCTTCTTTGGTGTCCATTCTTCATTCTTTTCTCATTTCTCCTTAATAATTCACTTTTTAAGACTTAGAAACAAGGGAATTTTTTTCTAACATAATGTTCTTTGTTCTAAATTAACATAATTTAGAACACACATTCCATTTCCAATCCATCTCATAATAGAAAACCATATGTAGTTGTAATGACTCGGTGAACACCGATCTCTCATTCCATGACTCAATATTAAACCGATCTCTCATGTTAACTTGTTTAAGTGTATATTGTGTATACTTGGTTCCTTTACCCTTTTAGGGCACTCAAGTTTTCTATCTAAGAATCCTATCTGAATATTTGTTATTGATATTCATTTGAAATCTCACATCTTAGACTAGGTGACATAAGACAACGCAACCAACAACTTTACGATACTTTGGCCAAACTTTTAAACATGTCTACCATGTTTACATTCCAAGATGGAATACTCATCGAAAGGAATACATCCTTCACCACACTTGTAAATTATCTAGATTTGTCATCCTTGACTACTGTAAACCCAAATCTAAATCAAAGCTTCACACTAAATAGGGGCAGCTTACATGCACTAGTGTGGAATACTACTTGTGGTGATTAAGGATACATAGACATACTCAATTGACTTTCATTGATTAGGTGTCTAGTTACCCTAAGTCAACATGAGTTGACCACTACACTAATCCATGTTTCTATCTCTATTTAGAGTAGAACCATGAACTGAAATTTCCACTTATGTCAGTCGAGTTAATTGAAATAAGTAGGGTGTTAAAGCATAGTTGACTGCATCATAGTATCCTCGTAATGACTCCTATCATTATGAGGGTACTTTGTTGCACTCCTATGTTATAAAACCAACTGAGAGTTCCTTCAACTAAACTTACATACTTAATAATATTATATTATTAACCCAACAATTATTATCTTAAATATTTTAATGATAACAACACACTTAAGGGTCCACTATGCATGATTTACCCAAAGAAGGGTACAAAGTGTAATTTACACAAGAGAAAGGTATGTAGATAAAATATGCATTCCAACTTATGCTTGTCTTATTCTTAACCATTTATTTTCATTTATCGATATGTTTGAATTTGATATTAGAAAAGTAAGATCATTAAGTTTTCTTACTATAGTTTAACATTGTAAAAAACTTGTTTGAAAGCTTATACTTTAGACTTCGAGATATCATAAAGTCTAAATCTTTCTAATAACTCTTTTAAGCATTCATGCTTCAAATTATTGATATCAGATAAGGAACATATAACCAATCATCCTTATGATTTAATCATAATCACTTAACAAGATATCATACATAGCTCTTTATTTAATTACAAAGGAAAGTATCCTTTTCTTTCTTTATTAAGGATTGATGTCCTATTAGTGAAATCAAAAAACATATGCTTTAGTTTAGTAATAAGAAGCCACAATCTTTTATATAAACTATCCATATTCCCTTTACTGGTTAAGGATCTACCAATGATTATCAACTTAGTAGTACTCTTTCCAAAAGAAAAGAATCAAACTATAAGTATAGATCCTTAATCCTAGAAGCATTTTCATACCTTAGAATCTACTAAGTTATGTATTTCAATATTAAAATATATCCATAAAATCCCATCATGCATGATATTATCTAGGAATATTACACAACCTAAGTCATGAAGACCTTAGAAATAAATCAAATCAACATCTTTACCACAACAATTCATTTATCAAAAAGAGAGTTCACTACTCTCCAAACTTAGTAAGTATTTCAAAGGTTTACACAATGTCTTCCACCATTATAAAACTAATTTTAATACATCTTCATGATTTCTTTTTCCAACAAGAAGTACATTTCAAGAAAATGTCAATACATATAGACATCTGAATGAAGTAAATGATTTCATTAGTAAAACAAATGTAACTTTCTATAAGTCTTTCTCCTTTCATCTTTTACGAAGTCCATCTAGCAAAATTTTTAGCATGAGTCAGTTCACAAGAATTGAGCATGATAAATGCTATAACGTTAAAACAATATACTTTTATCTAACTATTTCACAAAAGGAACCTTATTGTTAATAAAAAGGTTCCATGCACAAAAATAAGGAAAATAAGAAATAATTTCCTAACAATTACTAATCGTAGATATAGAGAAGAGTTCATAATCTACAAGTAATAATGTTCAAGAAAGAACTAATTAAACCATCACAATTAATTCTATCTCAAACATGGTTATGAAAATAATTACAACATGATAATCATCCAAAATCAACCAATTAAGAAAATAAGTAATTAAAATTCATATCCTAATCCCAATATTCTCAATTTAATTTCCAACCTAAGTTCTACAAAACACATCTAGTTCTTATCATTCAACCAAAAAGGTAACTAGGAACAATTATAAATTGAAATAAACAATATGCTGTTCCACCATAACACCTTCAACCAAATTCTTGATTCCATCCATAAAAAGAAGTCATCCCAAAACAAAGATCACATAACAGGGATCACAAGTTAAGAACTCAGATAATCCTGACTTAACAAAATGAATAGGTTTCCTAACCCAATTGTTTATGTCATAAGACTAATAACCAGGAAGGGAAAATAGTCAAAACTTAGCCATGCAACTCAAACAGTCAACCTTGCTCCTAAAACAATCACATTTGAATGTACCTTGCTTCCAAAATTTGCTAATGGAGAAAGATAAGATCAGTTTTACAAACAACCACACAAAATTCATGTCTTACCCAAAAGACCGATTCCAAGACCATAGAAGAATAACTTCCTTACAAGATCAATGTAGACATAACATAATATACTTATAGATAATAACTTGAATGAAAAGAACAACATTCAACTCTTTAATAAAACTAAAGATGTAAATACAATATCAAAGAGACAGGAAAAAGAATCAAGTCAACCTATAATTGTTTTCAAGAAAACACGACTCTCAAACACAAATCTCTCTTTAAGGATACTAAGATCTGCAACCATAATCGAATACCCAACCATACTCATGAAGCTTAAAGTTCCACATGAAGAATCATAATAAAGGAAAATGAACCCAGAATGAAAGTAACAACCCAGGATTTCCTCAAAAGGTTCAATCAAGTTCTATAATAGGAACTGACTTGAGATGAGTATTCAAGTAATGAAGAATACACCCACAAAAAGAAAGAAAGTTTTTTACCAGACTATAATCTCATACAAGACCATTTCAAAGTTTTTCCATGGCTAGAATGATCCAAGCTAGATGTTATCCATTTCTCAGGCCAACCCAAAAGGGTAATCATTCAAAGTTAACTCAACCAATGAGAGAGATATATATTTTACCGGTCTCAAGCATAAAATAGGTCCACCCATGAAGGGTTAAAAATATAATCGAATACAAAAAGAAATATAAAAAACTCCTACAAAGATCCCTCTTTAAATGCACATATAATGCTTAAAAAAAACTTTGTGTATGCCCAGTATGGATCAAAAAAGATCTTACTAAAGACAACTACAAAACCAAGGACAATAACACACTTAAACCCAACGATGAATAAGAACTGAAACCAGAAAACCCAACAAGCATACATTCACAAATCAACCATCAACGAATGATACTACCTCCAAAACAAAAGTCTATCTATTGAAACTGAAGATCCGTTTTAGTCCCTTTCTTATGGTGAACAAAATTGAATCCATAACAATAAATTAAAACCTAGTTTACTAACATATAAGTGCTCCCTATATTTAAGAGATCTCCATGAAAATTACAAAAAAACTAAACACAACAAGGATACGACACGAGAAGACATAGGTATAAATACATAATACCATAGAAAGTCATTCCCAGTTTCCTAATAGAACAACACATTGGTTTTCCAGTTCCATACAAAACCTACATTCATTAAAAATAATACACTAAAACATAAAACCATTCATATCCATGAAACCATTTTCAAAGAGTACACAAACAGAAGCAAAAGAACAATGCAACCATCCAACAAAGTAATCACAGAGACATTTTCATGAAGAGCAGAGTTCTCTTAATGAAAACATTTAAATAAAAGTAGAAGATTTAATGAGATAGGGCCTATCATGCCTGGTAGTGCTCCTATCTTCTTTTCCTTTCCTCAATCCTTCATGCAAAACTTCTACTACAAGATTTCCATGAAAATGCCAAAACCAAGCCTCTAAAACTTTCCTTATTTCCTTCTTATAGCTTCCATGCTCAGATTTCGTTATCATTACTACCATGTAAGGTAAGATTAAGCATGCACATATATTCAAACTAGAGGTTTGAAAGAATGAAAAACCACATGTAGAGAGCTTCAAAGCTCCCAAAAACCAAATGAAACAATAAAAACCAAAAACCGTCTATTCCTCCAACCTTCTCCTATTTCCTAGGTGGTTTTCACTCAGTTGAGAACATTAAATGCCAACAAGACTTCTAGTGTCCTTCCCTAAACTTCCCACCATCGCTAACTCTTTTTAGTTAAAACTAAAAATTAAAACTTCATTTAAATGAAATTAGCAGAGTTGACAACTCAACATTCCCCTTAATTTTCATGCATTGGCCAAAATTGGTGATAACAACGTATTTAATGACACATTCAAACCTTTTAAATTCCTTAGAAATTGGTGCCACCAACACCCATCCACTTTCATCCATGTCATCCCCTTTCCCTTTAGGCTAGCTTATTTCCCTTAGGTTAGGTTTAGTTAATATTAGCTTATAAACCAAGCTTAGGTCCTTAGGTATAATTCTTATTTAGTCTTAGAATAAACTAGTATCAAGACTTAGGATTACCCCCTTCCAAATAATCAACCACAATAATAAAATCACCTTAGCTTAAACTTAGGATAAGATAATAATCATAGGAACTTAGATTAAATTAGGTCCCAACACTTAATCAATAACATTACCCTATGATGAATAAAAATGATGTTTTAGATCACTATAAAGGGTGTATGCAAAAGATGTCACCATGATCCCGCAATAGCCTGGGTTCAGAAATCAAACATTCTACCCAACTTGGTCAAATGACCTAAATGTCATAAAATCAAAAGCATGCCTTGGATCACTGAAATTGATCCAAGGTATGGCTATCCTACATCAAAAATCAAATAGACTGAAGCACAAGTTCAAATGCAAAATAGGATATGAACGAGTTTAGACTGAATTTATCTCTTCCATCCACATGTAGTGAACATTCAAAATAAAGAATGAAAAATACTTCATTTTAAATTCAGAATTATCATGGCATGATTGTATTCATTTTTAGAAGATAAACATATCATCTACAAAAACATGATTACTTTGTTCATAAGAGTACATTGTCTTCAAACAAGAATCACATATCAATGTTTGCAACTTTGATTACAGAAGTCATCAAGGATATCAACCATGGTAGAGGCATTACATACCTCCCTCTAAAAAATCATCATCATCCCGATGATTAACTTAGTCCATATTATTTAAACAAGAAAAATAATCATCTTTTATAGTTCTTTTATCCACAAAATTTTCAAACAGAAACCAGATTTACAGAATTCAAGTTTTTTCATAACTTATTACAACATCAAATAGTTGTCCTTGTACTAACAAAATATAGTACCTTCCCAAAACTAGCATAAATTAAAGATATATTTCAAACAAAGTCTTTAATTACCTAAAAATCAAAACTAATTATATTCAAACAAATGAGGAAAAGTAGTTTTCATGTCCTCAAGGTTTTCCCATGTTGCACTTTCTTCATTAAACTGGTCCCACTAGACCTTGCATTGACTGATTTCATGATTTCGTAAGTGCAAATAGTGAGTTTCCAACACTCTTATGGGTTCAACCATGATTATTATGGGTCTTGGACTTGCAAGGAATCCCAATTTAATACATGTGATAAATCTAAAATGTATTTCTTAAGCAAAGAAATATGGAAAACATCATGCATTCATGACAAAGTGGGAGGTAATGCTAAGTGATAAGCTATAGGGCTAATCACTTCAACAATCTCGAAAGGTCCCACAAAATGAGGTGATAATTTGGCTGCCTTGCCAAAGGTTATTGAGCTCTTTTTAGGATTGACACGTAAAAAGACTTTTTCACCAAGTTCAAATTTCTTATCGATCCTTTTCAAATCTGCATAACTTTTCTGCCTATCCACAACTTCTTTTAATCATTCATGAATCATTTTCACTTGTTGTTCCATTTCAATAAGAATTTCAGGTCCAATTACCTCTCTATCTTCAATGCTATCCCAACTAATTGGAGTTTAGAATTTCCTTCCATACAATGCTTCGAAAGGTGCCATATTTAATGTTGATGCTAAGGAATGATATGTATTATTATAAGTGAATTCGATTAAAGGAAGATATTCTTCTCATTTATACTACTAATCCATATAGTACATTCGGTAACATATCTTCCAAAACCTGATTTACTCTTCTCAATTTGACCATCCATTTCTAGATGGTATGTGTGTTGTCCCCTCAATTTTCCCCCTTTTTCAAATCCAATTTCATGAAAATTGAAGTCTTTCCATGGAGGAATTCGTGTTTCAAGCCCCTCAAGTGCTCGTTTTGATCCCCCATGATGTTTTATGCATTTCCTTAGTCTGCGGCCATTATAAATTCTATCTATTTCTCATGGATGGGAGGGGGTTTATGATCTTCTTTTATGCATTTGAAGGATGTGGAAACTTGCATTCTTTGCATATTAACCTTGTGTAGAAAGAAAATCTTCATCGGGTGCAAAAATGGTGTTTTCCCATTCTCTGTAATTTTCTACGTTATTTTCCCCATCAAAGATATTTCTCGGAAGATCTTATAGCTCGGTCACGGGTGAAGCTACATGTTTTCTTCTCATTGGATGCAGAAAGATGAGTTCCTTTTTGAACTTATCACTTTTGGTGATTTTGGAAAAAATGTCAAATTTGCCCCACATCCCCATGGGTCCCTAATTAAAGTTTTGGTGGAAGTTCAGGGCAATGGATCCATTTTATTCTCTAAGGCATTATGGTGAAAGGTAAAAGTTCTAAAATGACCCGCAACCCCATCACGCAAAGGGACATGTGGTCGTTTTCATCTTCCTTATGCATTTATGGCGAACCGGTGGAGGACTTTAGGAATTTTAGCTTTGTTTCCACAAAGGGTGAAAAGTTATAAAATGACCCATGGCCCCACTCATGCAAAGGAATAAGTTATGAGTTAAGGCCTCCAGTGAATCAAAAAGGGACATGTGGCCTATGTTGAAAATTCAACGGTAGAGGCATGAACTTTCGGGGGAAAAGTTGGAATTTTTCCCTTTTCAAAATAGATAAAGTATAAAAGTGAAGCACATCCCCACAACCAATCAGGTGATGCCATGTGTTTAAGAATGAAATCGGGAAACAGCTGGGCAGAGGAAAATGAGAATTTGAGCCGCGACCCCATTTCCAATCAGGGTGTGCCACGTGTTCATGTTAAAAAATCAAGGCGGGCAGTAGAGCAAAATGAGAAATTGTGCTTTTTCTCCCAAATGTCTTAAAATGAGGATTTTTCCCCAGGTTTGTCATTTCTTGGAGCTTTCCATGTGTAGGGTCCAATTTCAAAGCTAAAAAAGGGAAAGAGTGGCCAAAATGCACTCATCTGGTTTTTTACACCATTAATGAACCAGAGCTCCAAAGAATACAAATGTGAACCATTCTTCATTCTTCTCTCTCTGTTTCCTTGTCATTTATTCATGAGATGCATTTTTGGTTTGTTGTGGAGCCAAATCGATAATTTTAAAGAGATGTAAATTTTGATTATCAAAAAACAGAGTTTATCGGGCATACACAATAAAAAAAGGGGAAAACTTACCAGTAAGCACTTGAGTGCTATGAAAGTCGCTGTGGAAATGGAAGGATTGAAGAAGAAAATCATGAGATGCCCCCTGCTAAAGTAATCATGCTCAAACTGATGAAATATTCACCTTTTTGAACCTCTGTTTTCATGAGTGCATTTGTTTCATGTCACTTTCCAAAAAATGGATCTACAACAAACATTATTCCTTTTGGATATTCTTTTCTTGGGGACAAAGTATGGATGTACACGAATTGTTATAAGAACATGTTTTGGCCATGGAAAAAGGAATTCTAGTTTTCTGGGAACGTTGTAAATTTGGAAGTAATTCAATGTTTTCTTTCTCATTTCCTCTGTTATATCTCTCTCTCTCCTTGCTCGATTCAATGGATCATTTGTCTTTGCATTCAAAAGAAAGTTTGTTATTGTTGTCATAATAAAATTTAGAACTTTTGTCTCGTAGATTCACATTGGTGATGAAGTGATTGATATTTTTCCTATATTTTCTTGGTTCAATGTGAGTAAGGATATATTATGCTACCTATATCTCCTAAAAACATTGTTGTTTTCTTCCTTCTTCATCTCTCTACTCTTTCCTCCTTCATATTGATAATATTTTAAGTATGAAAACCTTCCAAAATATCGTATTCCAAACATTGAGAGTTGTATATTTGAACTTTTTTTTCCTACTTTTAATAAGGAACCTCTCCCATTAAAGAGGAGGGACACATTTGTCCCCACAAAACCTAATTTACTTTCTAGCCATGTTCTATTCTCGAATGGTAATGTGGAACTAAAATTCAGTTTTGTTCCTAAGGCTGCATTTAGCATTTTCTAGAAATGAGATGTCATTCTAGGGTCTCTATTAGATATAATCAATTCAGGTACTCCATGTAATTTGAAATTTCATGCACAAATATTTTTTCTAAAACATGTGAATCATCTTTAAGATTACCAACAATAAAATGTGCTACTTTTGTCAATTTATCAACCACAACTAAAATAACATCATGTTTATTTCTAGACATAGGCATCCCCTAAACAAAATCCATGCTAATTACTTGCCACTTGTATTGTGGTATGCTATGGGGATATAATAAACTAGCTAGGTGCATATGCTCAGCTTTAACACATGTTGACATTCCAAGCAATGTGAAACAAAATCAGTTATGTCTCTCTTCATCCCTTTCCAAAAATATTGTTGTTTTACATCAGCAAGCATTTTTGTAACACTAGGATGTCCTGAGTAAGGTGAATTATGAAATTCCATCATTAAATTTTTCCTTAACTCATTTCCCAAAGGTACATACACCCGCTTTTCATATCTTATAATTCCTTCATTATCAAAGTTAAAACTTTGTATCTTGCATCATTAGGATCTGCAACAAGTGTTTTTTTACATGCTAAAGTAAAATCATATTCCATAATACTTTTACCTCATCCTTAAAATTAAGTTCTCAAAGTTATAAGTGTATAAATATGTTTCCTACAACTTAGTGCATTTTTCACTCTATTTTCCTTACCTTTAATGTAACTTATGTCAAAATCATATTATGACAAAAACTCTAACCATCTTCATTGTCTTACATTCATTTGGCTAAGTGAAAATATACTTCAGCCCAAGGTGGTCAATTTTTAACTCAAAAGGTCTTCCTAAGAGATAATGTCTCCATACTTGAAGTGCATGAACTATGGAAACAAGCTCTAGGTCATGGGGAGCATAATTCAACTCATGTAACTTGATTTTTCTACTCATATGCTATAACATGATCATCTTGCAATAGAATACCTCTCGATATTTTCACCTAAGCATATGTAACTATCGTAAAGTTTCCATTTGGATCTAGTATAACCAAAATAGGTGTAGAAGTTAGTTGTTCTTTTAGAGTTTTAAATTTTTACTTCACATTTATCACTCCACACAAACTTTTTATCTTTCTTTTGTAATGAAGTAATCGAGGTAAACTTTTGAAAAGTCCTTAACAAACTTTCTATAGTAACTAACAAAGCCCCATGAAGCTTCTGACTTCATGTACATTTTTAGGTGCAGGTCCATTCAGTTATGGAAACAATATTTGATGGATCAACTGTTATTCCATCTTTTCTTATGACATGTCCTAAATAGTGCACTTCTGTTTCATAAAAAGAACATTTGGACAACTTACCATACAATCTTCTCTTTCTCAAAATTTCAATTATTGTTTTTTCAAATGCTTATGATGCTCATCAATTATTTTAGAATAGATAAGAATATCATCCAAGAATACAAGTACAAAATTGTCTAGGTATTCTTGAAAGATATTATTCATTAAATTCATAAAATTTATAGGTGCATTTGTCAAACCAAAAGGTAAAACCATGAATTCATAATGTCCATACCTCGTTCTAAAGGTTGTTTTATGAATATATTCATCTTTGATTCTTAATTGGTGATACCCAAAATGAAGATCTATCTTTGAATATACTGATGCACCACATATGGTCAAACAAATCATCAATTCTAGGAAGTGGATATTTGTTTTTGATTGTTGCTTTGTTTAACATCCTGTAATCAATACAAAGTCTAAGTGTTCCATATTTATTTTTCACAAAAATTATTGGTGCTCCCAAGGTGAGACACTTGGTCTTATCAAACCTTTAGATAACAGCTCTTGTAAATGTGCCTTAAGATCTACCAGTTCAATGGTATTCATTCGATAAGGTGCCTTGAAATAGACTCAGTTCTAAGTTTAATTTCTATTGTGAAGTCAAATTCTCATTTGGGCGGAAGACCGGTAGTTATTCTAGAAACACATCACTGAAATATCTTAACAATGGATACTTTTCCAAGAAATCACTATCATTTTCTATTGTTTCAGAAATTTTTACTACATATAGAGTGCAACCTTTATTTTTGGCCTTTTTAAGTTGCATAGCTAACAATTTTCTAACTGAAATTTCTCATTTTACCCCTTGAATGTCTATTGTTTTCTTAGATCATCAAGGAAACTAATGTGTTTTTCAAAACAATCAAATTTTTCTTTATGATTAGTAAGCCAATTAACACCAATTATTACATCATATGACCCCAAAGGAGCAACATAAAGATCTACTTCAATGGAAAAACTTGGTAATTCTAAGATTACTCCAAAAAGACATTTACTAACAATGTATGGACAACATTATTACCATAATGTACAATCCAATATTTTTCCATTATTCATGCTTTTCTTTTTAATTTTGCAGCTAATTTACTAGAAATAAAACATTTTATAGCTCTAGTATCAAAAATATAGTAATAGGTGTACCAAATAATTTACTTGACACTTCTATGGGTGTAACTTATTTTTCAACTTGTTTATCAACTACTAAACATGTATCTTATGTTGTTGATTATTGTCATCTTTCTTTAGAGGGAACTAATTTACATAGTGATCCTTACCATAGTTGAAACATCCCCTTACAAATCCTCTTTTTGGTTCAAACTTATTTCCAGTCTAAAATTACTGTTTTGTCCTCCATAGGACTTCTGCCCATTGTTTTTATTCTTCACAAAATTGTTTTGAATGTTCGTAGTAGGTTTATTTGTTGTTTTTTTCTTATTGTTATCATTCACAAACTTATTTTTGGCTCCAAAATTTTCCATGCCACCTTTTTGGGTGCAAGTGACAAAGAAGAATTAGAAATTTTCTTACGATTCTCTTCTTTATGAGAAGAAATTACCTTTAATTTTGTTCTTTCCATATGGCTTTTTCAACATCCCCTTCCATAGTGGTTAGGTTTTGCACATATACTTCTCCCCCTATGATAGGATTCAATCCCATGATAAAATTATGTATCCTAAACTTTTCATCAGTTTGATACTGAGGAACGTACTTAAGAAGTTTGGTAAACCTCTCCCATTACTCAGTTACAACTAATTTTCCTTTAATTAAATTATGAAAATTTGTCATTTTCTGATCATAATAGACCCGTGGAAGCCTTTTTTTCCTAAATTATCTCTTAAACGTATCCCAAGTGATGCTGGATTCATCAATGTTCAATTTATCTTTACGGTTGTCCCACCAAGAAGATGCCTCATGTGAAAGTTGATAAGCTCCCCATACCGCTTTTGTTTCTTCCGAGAAGTTCCTTATTGCAAAGTACTTCTCCATTTCACTTAGCCAATTCTCAGCCCTATCCCCCATTGTAGTGCCATCAAAATTTGATGGACTTATCCTCTTTATGTCATTATTAAATTCAGCTGCTTATCTTGTCTTTTTATTTTCAGGTTGATTGGGTAAATTTACATTTGCATTTACAACATTATTATTGACATTCACAACATTGTTATTTGCTACATTATTATTATCAACACCCAAATTTCCAGCATTGGCATTGTTCCCTAGAGGCGGCCATGTACCCAAAATTGTAGGGTGCAGTCTTGCTAAAAAAGATGTAACAAGTGCCCCGATGATGATACTTGGTCTCCTCGCAAGGTGTTCGGGATCGGAAAAGCCCAAGCATGCGTTAACATCCCGCATGCCCATCCTAGCCCCCGTGCCATTTGTTTTCTCCTTTTTCCTTTCCTTGACCAGCTTTCCTTGCCGACTTGAGCATGCATTTATGTTTTTGGTCCCCTGAATAGTGTTTTTCCTTTTTATTATTGCTTTAGGAGTTCAATTTGGTTTTGGTTTTTGAGTGTTGGAATTCCTATAAATGCATGGTTTGTGCACATGCAAATGGTGAAGAATTTGGTCTGGAGTCTTTGGTCACCATTTTTCCTTGTTAGAGTCTTCTGATTTTTAGTGTTTTGGTTAGCTTGCTTAGGATTGATAGCATAGTTTGTTTCATACTTGGTTAGTATTGCTCAGCTGTTGGTAAGCCACGGACCCATCTTGTGCAGTGCAAAAGGTCATGTTTCATCCAATCCAGTTAGAAGCTTGCCTCTGAATTCCTCTTTGCTGTAGATTTGTTTTTACCGTGTCTTAGAGTTCTTAGTTCAATTCATTATATACCTGGTTAGCTTTATTCAAATTGTCGTAAGCCACATATCCAACTTGTGCAAGCAAAGTGTCTTTATTTTGGAACATGTAATAGCTTGGGAAGCCATTAAAGTCAGCAGGTTTTGCTCTTCGTATAGGATAGTCACAGGTTCTGGTCGCTTCACGTTGCATGACTCGCAGTAAAATCCCGCTAGGAATCGCATAAGCCAAGCTCTGTACTCTTGCGCTATCCCTCTCCTACTCGCATTCTCGGTCTGCATTCTGAGCTATCCTTGTCCCAAAATCTACTCCTATCGGTGCTAGCATTACACGCTTTTCTGGATCCAAGTGAACACGAAAGAACGAGAAGATCATACTGAGGGGACGAGATCATACACACACCATCGGATTCGCCACTGTTCTGCGGAATCCAGGTTTTAAATTTCAAAGTTCTAGTCAGAATCATATCAAATAGAGTAGTTAATCGCTTTATTTCATTTCATTCTATTCTCGATATTGCCAGGGAAGCTATGGGGATTGATAGTTTCTGAGAAACTATGATTCACTCCTCACTTCTGAGGTAGGATCGAGAATCTTGCAGGTAGATTAGACAGGCTATTTTATTCATTTAGAATAATTCTACAAATCGCACAGGAAAATAACCACACTCGGTTATCTTGTCTGTTTTTAATTATTGTTTAGTTATTATTTCTAGATATGCTTAAAATAGTTTGCTTTCCTTAAAATTGTTAAATATTTCAGAGAAGAATAAAAGTTATATGCAGTTAGATTTATTTCACGTAGTTAGAATTTGCTTCATTACAGTTAGTTTTGCTTTTTATGACAATTACGGGACCTCAAGAGCCCAGGGAATATATATTTGAGCCAATCGTGCCTCAACCAAACCTCGTCACAGCGATAGTTGACATAGACCAAAATCTCAGGATACAAGTATTCCAAACAACCACAGATTTACAACTGATCAGTTCACAGTTAAGAGGATTAAACATAGAAGACGACCAAGCACATGCATTTTGGTCAAGTCAGCCAAACTACAGATTACCCTAGAAAATATCCACATGACTGTAGAAGGGCTCGAAAGAGAACAAACATTCGGGTGTGATCCTTTAGTTCCACAGCCAGACGCTGGAGACACCCTCGTAGATATAGATACCAGCTTAAGAATCCAAGTCGCAAGAACGCCTGTGAGGTATTCTGAGAAGATTGCACAACTGTGGTTCTAAACGTAGAAGCTGAGAAAGCTTACGATTACTGGATACTAGGGATTAGAACTTGATCTCGCGTATGACCATAACAGGACCGCAACAACCAAGAATCTATGGTTGTGATCCACAGATCCCACAACCTAACGAGTCCACAGGTCAATCCAATATAGACGCTAACCTACGTACCTTGGTATTCGTGTCCACTCCACTTCCACCTATCATCGCCGAACAACCGTCCCTTACTAGATATAGCGCTAACGGCTAGGGAATTCTCGACTAGGCCGTAAAATCATCCGTAGAGCCAATTATATTCATCATCCACCATATGACCTTATCAGAGATATACACGAAACAATCCCAGGTCATTTTCCACGTATTCCGCAACCCATAGATCGAATCACGCCAGAGCTCGATATTGATTGAGCCTTCGAGCAAATCATCCTCGCTGATCGATCTATCACACCACCAAGCTTAGAAGGGCCTTCTTTGCCTTAGATTCACAAATTCCACTAGTGCGTGTCGAAGACATTAGACTGCCTAACTAGTTTGTCTGCATATTCTACCCCCACCGGCTATCTCGGCACGACCTCGAGAGGTCGGGTACGCGGAAGAGTCACTTGTAGATTCTCACGCTCGCCTGTCGCTTTTCCGGCGTACAAAATTGGTGAACCCGACGTGAATCAAACGAAATTAGTGAAGCTGACGTAAAACTTCCTACCTTCTTGTTCGGAGTCATAAATATCACATTTCCTTTCACAAATCACCTTCGCTCCTTCCCATTATTCTGCGGGTATTCATATACCCCCCGAATATGTCGGGATTCGATGCATATGGCAGACCCCTCTTAGGTCTCGAGGCATACTACGCCCAATAGAACAGGCAATCATCACCCTCGCTCTCAGTATGGGGCGACAACTATTCAACTAATCAGTTGTCAACACAAACCCCAAGAATCAGATATAGTTCGTCTTTTCAAACTGAGGAGTTAGATCAACCCCCTCGAACCCAACAAACAGAGCCTTCAGGTTCAAACAATATGACGTTTACCGGAGAATCCGGTTCGTCTCCTCAAATACTACTCAGACCACATATTAGTAGACAATCAGATCCATACCTGGTCTTAGACGATGGACAATCAATACCTTATCCTAGGAGTGAACAACGCTCCCGGGATATGTACCCACCTATAGGAGGTTTACAAATACAACCCGAGATCTCTTTTCCAGAAAATACCTCTATGCCACTGCATACAGGAAATATTCTTGGAGAAACTTGGCAAGATAGCAATCAGTTCATGACAGACTATCACGTACCTTTACAACACCAGGGTATACAACAAACGCCGCCAGAAAATACCGTGACTTCACCAAATGAAGTCATTTCAACGTTAATAGAAAGAGTGAGAGGGTTAGAACTCGCTCAAGTAAGTCAAAATTCTCCGCTCATACAAACGGAAGTTCCAATCCTCCATACCACTCTAGCCAGTAGATCTCTCTTACGGAGTAGGCACGTTAGGCATGCCTCCTCAATATCCACAACAAACGCCAACAAGGCCCACCATCTCTAACACTATTCCTCCAGGTCTAGTGTCAAACAATCCATTCCTTGACAATACCCCATCCTATTTAAACATGTACTCTAAATCCCCACAAGGAGATATGTTCTCCTCTCCCGAGCATGTTTGCTCAAACGCAGGGACCTCCCTATGCCCCTGCCAACGCATACGCTGCACCGTATCAACAACCTATCCCACCACCGCTCCCTCAGCAACCACCATCAATGGTCGAAAGCTATGCAATAGGGACGTATTCAGAATATCTAAAGGAACCCTTAGATTTCACCATACGAAGCTGCTTTCCAAGACCTCTCCCCGATTTTCCCAAGTTCAAGGGTGAGGGAGATCCAAATGCGCATATCAAAGCTTACGCCATACGCCATACGAGAATTACTTCCTCGGGATGGGGTCATATAAAATATTTCCCAAAACCTCGAAGGCATCGCTCTTGATTGGTATTATAGAATACCCGAAGCTTCCATACATTCATTTAAACAACTCGTGTCGAGTTCATCAAAGCCTTTGACATGAACAAACTATTGAGAACAGAATCGTGAATTCTTGCATATCAAACAAGAACACAATGAATCTGTCGCCCATTTCATCCGTAGAGGTGGCGTACGCTTCTTTATTCATCAAAAGAAGTGCTCCAAACATGGATCGATGGAACTATGTGATTTATTCCTTCATTCTCTCAAGAGAGAAGTGAAGGAAGAAGTCCGTAAGTTCCCACTAAGGACTTATGATGAGGTACTTGAGAGCGCTCTGCGAATTGATCAAGCAGCGATAGATAGTGGTCGTAAGACATACGGAACAAACGGGAGGTTAATCACCTCCACTCAAAATACTACAACTACCACAAATGTCAATCAAGGACCCAAAATCCTTAACAAAAATCGTGGGGTAACAACGGATGGGGTAACCGACCAGCCCAAGAGGGTAAATGTCGTTAATACTCCGTCACAAACAAACAACCAACGAAACAACAACTTTACCCCAACGGTCAATACAGTGGATTTTAACCATCCACAACAACAACAACAACAACGGTGAAATCCCATGCAAGGACCAAGCCAAAACTCATTTGGTTATCAAAACCAAAGTCAAAACCAGAAACAACAATTCCAAAACTTTAGTCCTAATAGGCAACAGTTTGATCGAATTTTAGGCCACAATACACACCAAACCAACAAAACGGGAATTACAACCCCAATTCTTATTGTGGTTTCCATAAAATTCATGGTCACGACACTAGAACGTGCCGCGACTACAATAAATTTATGCAACGCTTGCCACAAGAACAAAGACAGTTCTTCACAGACTTGTTTTTGGCAGATCCCGTCTCATCACAACCAAATACGCTCGCAGGGGCAGTTTCCCCTCAAAATGCTCCCCTCAAAATCTTTAATGATCCGCTCCCAAATCATGACAGCAATAGGCTGAATCCAACCGGAACAAACAAAGGTGCAATGACGGAAACAATGATCATGAAGCCTCGACTTCATTAAATCCACAACAAGCGCCACAATGGGAGCTCAACCGAGACCCAAGATAGTTAGGGCCAGGTAGAATTAGACGCTGAACTACCTATCGGGCTATAACAAGAACACGAGAGTATTTCTCTCAACCGAGCCCAAGTCATCTCGCCAGAGACATAAGAGTCAAAGAAATAGTTGAAAACCCATCGCAGCCTATGATTTAATTAGTGACCTAACAAAGACCTTTTCACACATTTCATTTTTGACTTACTAAAGAACTCTCCCCTCACAGTAGCTGCTCTTTAGAAGCATTAGGTCTAGGCCATCTAATTAACATCACTCCACCTCCCCAAACACAAGTAAATCACGAGATTTTGATATCCACCTCCGGGCAGCCGGACAAGGATGTCGAATTCATCTTCAAATAAGTAAAATGCCCACAGATGCCGAGATCGCACGCCGAGGTGACCTGACCTTACACTTGCAAGTGTGGGTTTATAATAACTATGTAAAACGGGCAATGGTTGACGATGGGGCCATAGCTAACATAGTCCCTTTCTTTCCTCCAAAACTTGGATATGGAGAAACAAACTGTTCCACTACACGAAATACCTTGAGAGGCTATGATAGCCTTAAAGCCACTTCGATAGGAACTATAATACTGCCGGTCACCTTAGGGCCCAAAACCATCTTGACTGAGTTTTATATTATAGATCGGGAAACTAACTATAATATGATCCTCGACCGACCTTGGATACATCGAATGAAGGCAATCCCTTCCACGCTATTTCAAGAAGTAAGATTCCTACATCTGGGAAAGGTATTTGTAGCCAAAGGCGATCCAAAACCTTTCGATTTGCACCTAGCTGATTTAAAGAAAAGACCAGGGGTGCACTCAGAATTTGAACTTCCAACAAACCAACTTAATAAACCCTCTGACCCAAAGCCAGAGGAAAAGTTGATACCTACGACGGATCTTGAAACTACCAGCATAGCCAAAACAATTCCAACCCCTAAAGGTAAAACTAAAGAAACAAGATTATTAGGGACTACCGCGAAAATCGTTGAGTTGATAGAACAAGATTCACCAATGTTCTTACCATTCGATTCAAGAGGGGCATGGGATTTTCTCTAGGTGTTGGTTCCTCACAAAGAGAGGATCTCTCATGGTAGAAGTAGAGTGCGCAAACGCAATGCAGATGCCCCAACATCTATACTCCCGCTAAGTATTGACTCTCCATTTCGATGGAGCTAAATGTCACATGGAGCGGGGGCAGGTATAATTTTACTTCACCCGAGGAGAAAGTCCTCCCATTCTCTTTTAAGTTAAACTTTGAATGCACAAACAACGGCGCCGAGTACGAAGCCCTCCTCTTCGGCCTCACCTTAGCCAAAAGAATTGGTATTGATAACATCGTAGTCTCTGGGAGACTCGCAATTAGTAACAAACCAAGTTTCAAGTATATGAAACTAAAGCCGAACATTTACAACTCTACAAAAATGCTCAGATTAGATTTAAGCAAGGCGTTTAACTTCATATCCATCAAGCAATCCCGCGAGAAAAAAATCTTCTCGCCGATTCAATAAAGAACCTCAAGATCACGCTTTTACTCCAAGCAATGAGCTAGAAGACACTCACTTCACAAGATCCATTCGTGACGAACCATTAATAAAAACAATGACAAATCCTCTTCAAGCGAAAGTGAATCTACCATCCTAGACCATGTTGGAAATGATGCGGCTACTTTAGATTACTTAAATGCCTATGCAAAGACTACATCTCTCCTATCACATGCTAGATTTATCCCCGATTCCACATTCGCCTTCCTACTTCGAAATCCCATAACGGATCGTCCTCACAAATGGAACCTAACATATACGCAATAGGAAACGGGATGATCTAGATTTACCTCCAAAGACCACCCGAGTTCAAGAGGGTAACGCCTCTTTAATCGAAGAAACAATCGATGTCAACATCGGACATGTAGAGGAACCAAGAATATTGAAACTAGGTTCTTCGTTAACCCTGAAGTGGAAATACATACTCAGTTCTTAAAGAACATCAAAAGGCATTTGCATTTAATTATAAAGAGATGACAGAGTCGCACCCCACATCATAAAGGCACAACCTCGCTCACTAGATCGATGCAAAGCCAATTAAACAAAATCAAGACCCATGAAGCCCAAAGTAGCTCTCATGGTAAAAGAGGAAGTAATAAAACTCCTTCGTAGGATTCATCAAGCCGCTGACTACTCCCAATGGGTATCTAACATCGCTCCCGCTTCTCAAGAAGAATGGAAAGATACGCATCTCGCATAGATTTTCGAGATATCAACAAAGCTTGCCCTAAGGACGATTTCCCATTACCATCCATGACGTTATCGCTGATGCAACAAATGCCTGGTTTTGAACTCTTGTCTCTCATGGATGGATTCTCGATACAATCAAATCAGAATATCCGAGCAAGATCAAGCTAAAACCACGTTTATAACTCCTCGGGAACTTATTGCTATGTCATGCCTTTCGGTCTCAAAAACGCCGGTGCTACATACCAAATGGGCTATGACTTATATATTTCACGATTTAATTCATAAAATCATGGAATCCTACGTAGATGACTTGTTGGCTAAGGCCAAGAAGCGCTAGTGACCATCCCGAAGTACTCCGCATCATTCTTTCACGCCTAATAGAATACTGAGTCACGCTAAATCCGTGAAATGCGTCTTTGGTGTAACAGAGGAAAGCTCCTAGGTTACATCATATCATCACGAGGGATCGATGTTGATCCAACCAAAATTCGGCTGTCCTCGAAATGGTCCCACCTTCGAGTGAATCTGGAATCAGATCATTTCTCGGAAAGCTGGGTGCAATCCGAGATTTATCCTGGACCTAAGCTTCACCGCTCATCCAATCAACAATTTACTCAAGAAGGACTATAAAGATTGATTGGATCAAGATCGCAATGAAGCTTTTGAAGCAGCTTAAGCATTTCTCGTTATCACCACCTACGCTAATGCCACCTAAGCCGATCACCTTAATCCTATATTCGCGAGCTACCAATGTCTCGCTGGCCTGTATGTTGGCCCAAGAAGACGATGACAAGAGAGAACGTGTGATTTATTTCATTAGCCGAACATTGCTCGACTATGAAACACGCTATACACAGGCAGAACGAGAATGCCTTGCCATAGTCTTTGCTACTAAACGCCTAAGACATTACATGCAATCAAGAAACAAAGGTCATGGTAAAGACGACCATTTACTTGACTTTTCTCACACAAGGGTCCTTGTCCAAAAAGGTCGGACGCTTTTATAACCTTAATGGGAGAGTTCGAATTAACATTTGTAAATCGAAATCGTTAAAGGACAAATCATCGCAGATTGGTTAGCCGACAACCCATTAGACGAGGTGATTTAGTAGATTTAGACTTTCCGTATGAATGCGTATACTACATCGAAACTCGACTGCTATCTCTCGAGTGCCCTTGGTACACCGATATCATTAATTATATCATGGACCATACATACCTGAGGCGCTACACCGCAACAAAGAAGGCGGTTACGCATAATCGTAGCTAAATACGTCATTATAGAGCAGTGTGTTTATCGAAAAGCATTCGATGGAATGCTCTTAAGGTGTGTTGACACAAGTAAGAGTCCAAGAGGATTCTCCATGAATCCCACAAATGCAGTATATGTGGAGGCCACTTCGGTGGCCATGCCACCGCTCGAAAAATACATCGAATGGGCTATTTCTGGCCCACTCTAGAACATGACGCGATAGAGTTTGCACGCAGGTGTCATAAGTGCCAAGAATTCTCTCATGAGATCCACATGCCAGCACAAGCTCTGCAACCAATCGCTACTCCATGGCCCTTTTCTACATGGGGCCTAGACTTAATAGGGAAATTCTCTCCCTCATCCACAGACGGCCATAATTTTATAATCACGGCCACTGAATATTTTACCAAATGGGTGGAGGCCATGCCTCTTACTACCGTACCTGGTTCGGTGATCGCTAAGTTCATTTTGAATCAAATCATTTACAGGTATGGTATCCCGCAAATCATTATCTCCGATAATGGAACTTCTTTCAAAAATGAAGAAGTTCGCGAACTATGCGGTAAATTTAAAATAAGCCATCATACGGCTTCCTTGTATTATCCCCAAGCCAATGGACAGGCTGAAGCAACAAACAAAACGCTGAAAGCCATTCTCCTTAAAACGGTGAAAGAAAACAAGCGAGATTGGCATTTGAAGTTATATCCGGCCTTGTGGGCCCACCGAACCTCAATAAGAACACCAACGGGAGCAACTCCTTTCTCGCTAGTATTTGGGGCGTAAGGCTTCTCCGCTTGAGGTCGAAATACCCAGTCTCCGCATTTCACTACAAGGGATTCTGGATGAAGACGCTTACAGAGAAGCACGTCTTTCCCAACTAGAAAGCCTAGATGAAACTAGGTTAGATGCTGAACAACGGCATAGAGCTTATGCTGACCGAATGTGCCGGCAGTATAACAAGAAGGTTTATGAACGCGATATATACGAAGGTGATCTAGTTCTAAGACTAGACAGCTGGATCGACAAGAAGACCGGCGAAGGAAGGAAATTCTACCCAAATGGTCAGGGCCCATACCGAGTCACAAAAGACTACGGAAATGGTGCATACCTCTTATATGCACGCTAAGGTGAGGAATTTGGTGAAACAAACAATTCCCCGCACCTCAAACGCTTCTACGCATAAGCAAATAAGCACGCTTATATATAACTATCTACATTGCATTTTCATATAGATTAGATCATTTTGTCCACTTGTTCTTACACAAATTGTGATCAAGGAATCTATTCTCAAAGCAATTCATTACAAACTCATGATGTTGTTGACACAAAACTTTCTAATCATATCTCTCCATTTTCACGATATCATCAATCACTTCAGAATCTTTTATCAAATAAAATCAAACATGACGAAGTCCTAACGGTAACCATACCAAGATCTGCAAGTTTGTTCTCGCTTTGATTTCTTCTTAGGATAGGTGTCTTGCCTATGGTCCGCTTTCTAGAAGCTTCATGGTGTCACATCTATCCCATACATACATCTCTTTTCGAAATAAGCATATACCGACATTTTACTCAAAAAGACAAGTCAAAAAGTGATTAAAATAAAAATTTTATTTTTACACATTTCCTTGCCCCACCAACCTTCTGTGATGAGCTTCAAGGCTCTCTTACTAGTGACGTAGGGTTGGGAAAGGATGGAAATGCCCTTACTCGCCTATGCCTTGCCCACGGTGATAAACCCATGCTTCTTACAGGTAGCATGGGGCAAAGTGTAGGGGGTCCTCTAGACAATGCAAACGTTAAAAGGTCATAAACAAACTATTCAAACTTTGAGTCAAAAACGAATGAATCAGATGTTCAAAATTCCAAGAGAGTTAAAATCCTAAAAATCCAGATTTTGTCTACTATGTGGCCATCTACGGGTCTAAGTCTAGATAAACCGCAAAGCAAGTTGCACCCAAAACTATGAAGTCATTCAGGTAGAGTAAGCTTGTAGTTTTCAATTTGGTTCCACCAAAGCTTCGTCTGTCTTTCATCACTGTCATTTCACCATATTTCATAACTCGCGCCCTTCTTGGCTCTTGGTGATGAGCCCTCGCATCTTACTAGTTGCGTGGAGTTAGGAGTGGGGCAAGTTAATCTGTTCATCATACTGGTTATTTTCATCACTTTGCCAAAACAAACATGAGGTATCCAAATTGCTCACAGAAGCTAAGATTTAAGATCACAATATATCTACAAATATCATGTATCAGCATCATGAAACACAAAAAGAAAGCAAACATTTGCGTCATTTGTTCACCATTGCATACATTCTAAAAAAGCATATAAAACATACATCGTAGTATACACAAAGCAGTTGGAAACAGAAAGGGAAAACACCAGTGACAAGTTTTGATCCAAAAACGAATGCATATATATAAATAATCAATGTTTATATACAATGCCATCATGCTCTAGGCATGGTCAAAACGCTCAAAGAGCCCGTGATATACAAAAGAATCTATAGTACAAAACGCATAGGAGCCAAGTAGTCTCTCAACCCCTGCGCGACCCTCTCAAGGTGCGCGCCGCCAGGGCTCCGCTACGCCGGCGCTCAATGCACGGAGGCTCAGGGTCCCGAGGGGCAGCCGCGGTCTCACCACGAGAATGGCTCTCATAAGACGCTCGGCTTGCCCTATAGCCTCGCCAACTCGTACGGAGAGTCGACACCATCCCGCCACGTGCCAAACGGGAGCGAAGACGCCAAGATGCCTACCGGCCATCGAAGGCTCCCCGACATCTACAGATAGCTCCGCACGGGTCTTATCCATAGGGATCATCGTGAGAATCCGTGCATACCCTACGCGATTAGATCCCGCCACTCACAACAAATAGCTCGCAAAACAAAGAAGAAAAAATGAATTAGAAACTAGGCAAGAGACTAAAAGATACAATATCAAAACACAAGGAGAGATAGCAATTAAAAATCCTAAATTAAACAAACATTGAAAAGATGAGAGGATAACTTACTCGATCACCGGCCTCCAAGATGGATCACTGGGCCGCACCCGCCGCAGATGCCGCCGCCGACCGAGGGGCTGCTCTCGTAGTAGGAGCAACACGACGCCCGCAATCGACTCATCCTCTCCACCATGGCCCCGGGAGAGTGGCTCCTCTCGAAGCTAGAGTCTCTCTCTCGCACTCGCTCGCCCTCTCTCGCCGCAAAAATATCCCGAGTGTCATGCCACTCAGATCGCTATCATCCGTCCGCTCCTCCGACCCTCCTCCTCCGTAAGCTCCTCGAATCGGAGTCATATCTATAGGTCATCGCTACTGTAGCAGACCCGCAGAATCTGAGCAAAGGTGCCCGAGGCGCACCGCCTCCCTCTAGCCCGAACTACCTCCCCGGCTGCAATGGGAGTGCCAGAGTGATCACTGTCCAACCACGGCCTCTAGGCCCCTCTAGCCTCGCGACTGATCTCAGAAACCGGCCGCTGGGGAAGCATGCCCGCATATGGAAGGCCGAATCACCGAGGAACTCTACCAAAAGGGTGTACTCTCCACCCGCCCCACGCGGTCGATAAGCTGCCCTGTGGTGGAGCAGAGATCAATGTAAGGGTCTCTCGCCCCATATGCCGCCCATAAGCCGCACGGCCGCCTCCATATCTCGCTGTGGGTAAGGGAGGCAATCGGCCGGTGAGGTGCTCTAAGACCGACATATCTCACCATCTAGCTACCCTCACACCCCTCGGGTCTCGCCACCTCTACCCTCTCTCGCCATAAGGAATAAAATGCTCATACACCCAACTCATGACTAGAGTCGGGTGGCTCAAGACTGCCCCCGCAAAACGGACCACCCGTATAAGTCATGGTAGGTGGTCCCTGCATATCTCGCGCCCTGCATATATCCGGCCATGCCCTCTATCTCGTGCAATGATGGGGGCCCAAAGAAGATAATAAAGTATCTCCTCCTTGTCCCCGATCAGCCTCGAGGCAAGGATCCCCATGATAGCCTCTGTCGAATACGGGATGGGCAAAGAAGGAATGGATCGAACTCTCACTCCCTTCTTCGACCCCGTGAGATGGCCGCATCCCCATGTAGCCTCGCCCACCGTGCAATCTGTGCTCGAGACCTCGCCGCCTCTCCAGGTGAGTCTCCTCCCGATGATCGGACCCCTAGGATACGGTAGACATCCTCCAAAGTGATGGTCCACTCACCACGGACCCCTGGCAGTGGAAAGTGTTCCGATCTGCATCCCAATATGAAAACAAGTCACAAAGTATGTGACTAGATGGTGTGACATGGGGCACGCGTGATATACGCAATATGCCGGCCCTCTGTAATGTATCCTCCTCATCCTGAGAAAGGGCATCCAATACCCCGGAAAGCCAATCACACTCTCTCTCTCGGCTCCATCTGATATACTCTGCTCTCGCCTGCATACAACCAAAACACACAAAACAGAGCAAGTTAGTATCTAATCAATATCGAGAGAGTCATAAAAACATATAGAAATGCAAGAAAATACAAGTGCAAACTCAAAAATTAAGTTCTTTTGCATTCTGTGCAAAACCGCCGCCCTGAGCAGGGGGCGGTTTTGTAACCGCCGCCTTAAGGGCGGCGGTCGTGTAACCGCCGCCCTAAACAGGGCGGCGGTCATGTAACCGCCGCCCGGCCAGGGCGGCGGTCGCGGTCCGAAAACCCGCGCGGGTTGTTAACCCCAAAAAGCCCAAAATGAGCAAAAAATGACCTTTTAACTAAAAACAAAGCCTACCCAGTAGGCGCCCCCCCTAGATGGACCTTTTGAACCTAACATTTTCAAAAATAATCCCCCCATTGCAAAGAATTTGCCATTTCAAATTTGAAGAGGGAAAAACACAAAATTGAGGAAAACCAACCTGTGATCTGGCGGGGCGGTGTTCCGCACGTGGAGGCATGATCACGATCTCGCTACGAATGCTTTCGACTTACTCGCGTGAGAAACCGTCACCGTGGTCCCAGAGCTCAAAACCAATCAAATCAACTCACGCAAAATGAATAGGAAAATGGGCCCACTTTCATATATATATCGCTCGCTTCGCTTTAAAATGACTTTTTCGCAGTTCGAGCGCTGCTGAGGTAAGTTTCTATCCCCGCACGAATGGTACGTTCTCATTCCTTATTATTTTAGCATTTATCTTCCAAGTTATCAGTATCTATCTCGCACTTGAGTTCTCTTTTCATTTTGCAGAAGCGGAATTTCGATGGCGTCATTTCAACGCACTGACGAGTAAGGTATAGCTTCTAACTCCCCATTTCGGGACTGCCATACTTTGACCCACCGCTTTATGCCTCTTCATGGCTAAAACGCTTCTCCGAGGGGGCAATATGTACGTACTCCAAAATCAGTAGGGTACAGTACTCGCTGCACAAAGCTGTAACAAGTGCCCCGATGATGATACAGTCTCTCGCAAGGTGTTCGGATCCTAAAAAGCCCTCCGAGCATGCGCAACATCCCGCATGCCCCGCTTAGCCCCCGCGCCCTTTGCTTTCCCCTTTTTCCCTCTTTCCTTGGCCTCTTGACCTTCAAGCGATGAAACCGCCGCCCGCCGGCGGTTCAGACACGCGCCTGCAGGGCGGCGGTCTCGTGAACCGCCGCCCGCCGTGAGCGGCAGGTCCTGTGCGCGTTTTCCAGAACGCTCTTTTGACGCGACCCGCATGAAATATCACGACTCACCAGCTTTCTTTGCCGACTTGAGCATGCATTTATGTTTTTGGTCCCCTGGAATAGTGTTTTTCCTTTGTTTATTGTTTAGGAGTTCAATTTGGTTTTGGTTTTTGAGTGTTGGAATTCCTATAAATGCATGGTTTGTGCACATGCAAATGGTGAAGAATTTGGTCTGGAGTCTTTGGTCACCATTTTTCCTTGTTAGAGTCTTCTGATTTTTAGTGTTTTGGTTAGCTTGCTTAGGATTGATAGCATAGTTTATTTCATACTTGGTTAGTATTGTTCAGATGCTGGTAAGCCACACCCATCTTGTGCAGCAAAGCAATAGTTGTTGTTTCATCCAATCCAGCTAGAAGCTTTCCTCTCAATTCCTCTTTGTCAGATTTGTTTTTACCGTGTCTTAGAGTTCTTAGTTCAATTCATTATATACCCGGTTAGCTTTATTCACCGTGTAAGCCACATATCCAACTTGTGCAAGCAAAGTTCTTTATTTTGGAACAAAATAGCTTAGGGAAGCCATTAAAGTTAGCAGTTTTGCTCTTCGTATAGGATAGTCACAGGTTCTGGTCGCTTCATGTCGCATGACTCGCAAAGTAGAAAATCCCGCTAGGAATCGCATAAGCCAAGCTCGTACTTGCGCTATCCCTCTCCTACTCGCATTCTCGGTCCGCATTCCGAGCCGTCCTTTCCCAAAATCTACTCCTATCGGTGCAAGCAAGCATTACACGCTTTTCTAGATCCAAGTGAACACGAAAGAACGAGAAGATCATACCGAGGGGACGAGATCATACACACACCATCGGATTCGCCACTGCTCTGCTGAATCCGTGTTTTAAATTTCAAAGTTCTAGTCGAAATCATATCAAATAGAGTAGTTAATCACTTTATTTCATTTCATTCTATTCTCGATATCGCTGTGAAGTCATGGGGATTGATAGTTTCGAGAAACTATGATTCACTCCTCACTTCGAGGTAGGATCGAGAATCTTGCAGTAGATTAGACAAAGCTATTTTATTCATTTAGAATAATTCTACAAATCGCACAGCAAATAACCACACTCTGCTTATCTTGTCTGCTTTTAATTATTGTTTAGTTATTATTTCTAGATATGCTTAAAATAGTTTGCTTTCCTTAAAATTGTTAAATATTTCGTAGAAGAATAAAAGTTATATGCGCTAGATTTATTTCACGTAGTTAGAATTTGCTTCATTACGCTTAGTTTTGCTTTTTATGACAATTACGGACCTCAAGAGCCTGTGGAATATATATTTGAGCCAATCGTGCCTCAACCAAACCTCATCACAAATATAGTTGACATAGACCAAAATCTCAGATACAAGTATTCCAAACAACCACAGATTTACAACTGATCAGTTCACAGTTAAGAGGATTAAACATAGAAGACGACCAAGCACATGCGTTTTGGTCAAGTCAGCCAAACTACAGATTACCCTAGAAAATATCCACATGACTGTAGAAGGGCTCGAAAGAGAACAAACATTCGGGTGTGATCCTTTAGTTCCACAAATGATTACTGAGACACCCTCGTAGATATAGATACCACTTAAGAATCCAAGTCGCAAGAACGCCTGTGAGGTATTCTGAGAAGATTGCACAACTGTTGGTTCTAAACGTAGAAGCTGAGAAAGCTTACGATTACTGGATACTAGGGATTAGAACTTGATCTCGCGTATGACCATAACAGACCGCAACAAACCAAGAATCTATGGTTGTGATCCACGTATCCCACACCCAACGAGTCCACAGTCAATCCAATATAGACGCTAACCTACGCACCTTGGTATTCGTGTCCACTCCACTTCCACCTATCATCGCCGAACAACCGTCCTTACTAGATATAAAAGCAACGGCTTAGGGAATTCTCGACTAGGCCAAAAATCATCCGTAGAGCCAATTATATTCATCATCCACCATATGACCTTATCAGAGATATACACGAAACAATCCTGTGTCATTTTCCACGTATTCCGCAACTGTCAAAGACATTATTCTAACTAGTTTGTCTCGCATATTCTACCCCACCTCTCGAGAGTACGCAGCGGAAGAGTCACTTGTAGATTCTCACGCTCGCCCGTCACTTTTCCGCGTACGGTGGCTGATTTTTACTATCAGCAACATCTTCCTCCTCCTCATTACCCATTTCTTGTTGTTCAAGTACAGCAAGACGATCTCTTGTTTCCAACAGGGCAGCAAGAATCTCGTCAAGTTTTTTGTGCGGTAGATTCCTCTTCACCCCGAGGTGGATTATTTATACTCCCCTTGTTCTAACCATTTTCTGTTAACAATAAATTAAGTTTTTATCATATATGGACTCAATAGGTCCAAGAGCTGTAACCTTTAGCTCTGATACCAAGATGTAACATCCACTTTTTAAGACTTAGAAACAAGGGAATTTTTTTCTAACATAATGTTCTTTGTTCTAAATTAATATAATTCAGAACACACATTCCATTTCCAATCCATCTCATAATAGAAAACCATATGCAGTTGTAATGACTTGGTGAAACACCGATCTCTCATTCCATGACTCGGTATTAAACCAATCTCTCATGTTAACTTGTTTAAGTGTATACTATGTATACTTGGTTCCTTTACCATTTTAGGGTCACTCAAGTGTTTTGTCTAAGAAGCCTATATGAATATATGTTATCGATATTCATATGAAATCTTACATCTTAGACTAGGTGACATAAGACAACGCAACCAACAACTTGTGATACTTTGGCCAAAGTTTTAAACATGTCTACCATGTTTACATTCCAAGACGGCATACTCATCAAAAGGAATATGTCCTTCACCACACTTGTACTATTATCTAGATTGGTCATCCTTGACTATTTTCAACCCAAATCTGAATCAAAGCTTCACACTAAACAGGGTAGCTTACATGCACTAGTGTGGAATATTACTTGTGGTGATTAAGGATACATATACATACTCATTTGAATTTCATCGATTAGGTGTGTCTAGTTGCCCTTAGTCAACATGAACTAGACAGATTACACTAATCCATGTTTCTATCTCTGTTTAGAGTAGAACCATGAAACGAACTTCTTTTCATGTCGCCAAGAGAGTTAATTAAACTAAGTAGGGTGTTAAATCATAGTTGATTGCATCATAGTATCCTCGTAATGACTCATGTCATTATGAGGGTAATTTGTTGCATTCCCTATGTTATAACAACCAACTGAGTTCCTTCAACTAAACTTACATACTTAAGAATATTATATTATTAACCCAACAATTATTATCTTAAATATTTTAATGATAACAACACACTTAAGGGTCCATTATGCACGATTTACCCAAAGAAGGGTACAAAGTGTAATTTACACAAGAAAAAGGTATGCAGATAAAATATGCATTCTAGCTTATTCTACATTCTTGCTTATGCTCATCTTATTCTTAACCATTTATGTTCATTTATCGATATGTCTGAATTTGATATTAGAAAAGTAAGATCATTAAGTTTTCTTACTATAGTTTAACATTGTAAACAAACTTATTTGAATGCTTATACTTTAGACTTCGGGATATCATAAAGTCTAAATATTTCAAATAACTCTTTTAATCATTCATGGTTCAAATTATTGATATCAGATATGGAACATATAACCAATCATCCTTATGATTTAATCATAATCACTTAACAAGATATCATACATAGATCTTTATTTATTTACAAAGGACAATATCCTTTACTTTCTCTATTAAGGATTGATGTCCTATTAGTGAAATCAAAACCATATGCTTTAGTTTAGTAATAAGAAGCCACACTCTTTTATATAAAATATCCATAATCCCTTTAGCGGTTAAGAATCTACCAATGATTATCATCTTAGTAGTACTCTTTCCAAAAGAAAAGAATCAAATTATAAGTATAGATCCTTAATCCTAGAAACATTTCATACCTTAGAATCTACTAAGTTATGTAAATCATTATTAAAATATATATTCATAAAGTCCCATCATGCATGATACTATCTAGGAATATTACACAACCCAAAGTCAAGAAGACCTTAGAAATAAATTAAAAATAAACATCTTTACCATAACAATTCATTTATCAAAAAGAGAGTTCACTACTCTCCAAACTTAGTAAGTATTTCAAAGGTTTACACAAAATGTATTTCCACCATTATAAAACTATTTTTAATACATCTTCATGATTTCTTTTTCCAACAAGAAGTACATTTCAATAAAATGTCGATACATAGACATCTGGATGAGGTAAGATGATTTCATTAGTAAAACAATTATAACTTTTTATAAGTCTTTCTTCTTTCATCTTTCACGAAGCCCATCTCGCAAAATTGTCGCATGATAAACACTATGACGTTGAAACAATATGCCTTTATCTAATTGTTTCACAAAAGGAACCTCTGTTGTTAATGAAAAGGTTCTATGCATAAAAATAAGGACAATAAGAAAGACTTCCCTAACAATTACAAATCAGATACAGAGAAGAGTCACATAATCTACAAGTAATAATGTTCAAGAAAGAACTAATTAAACCATTATAATTAATTCTATCTCAAGCATGGTTATGAAAATCATTACAACATGATAATCATCCAAACAATAACCAATTAAGAAAATAAGTAATTAAAATTCATATCCTAATCCCAATCTTCTCAACTTAATTTCCAACCTCGCTTATACAAAAACATAGCCTATTTTTATCACTCAACCAAAAAGGTAACTAGGAACAATTATAAACTTAAATGAACAGGTTGCCACCACCATAGAACCTTCAATCAAATTCTTGATTCCATCCATAAAAATAATTCATTCCAAAACAAAGACAACATAAAATGGATCACAAGTTAAGAACTCAGGATAAGCCTAACTTAACAAGACGAATGTGTTTCCTAACTTGATTGTTTATGTCATAATACTCGAACCAGAATGGAAAGGAGTCAAAACTTAGCCATGTAACTCAAACGGTCAACCTTTCTCCTAAAACAATCACATTTGAATGTACCTTACTTCCAAAAGTTTCTAATGGAGAAATATAAGATCGGTTTTACAAACAACCATGCAAAATTTATGTCTTACCCAAAATACCGATTCCAATACCATAGAAGAATAACTTCCTTACAATGATCAGTGCAGACATAACATAATCTACCTACAAAAAAGAACTTGAGAACGAAAAGAACAACATTCAGCTCTTTAATACAACTAAAGATGTCAATACAATCTCAAAGAGACAGGCAAAAGACTCAAGTCAACTTGCAACCATAATAAAGAAAACATGACGCTTAAACACAAACATCTCTTTAATGATAATAGGATCTATAGCCATAATCGAATACCCAACCATACTCACGAAGATTAAAGTTCCACACGGAACATCATAATAAATGAAAATGAACCCAGAATGAAAATAACAACCCAATATTTCCTCATAGGTTCAGTCAAGTTCTATAATAGGAACCAAATCGAGATGAGTATTCAAGTAATGAAGAATACACCCACAAAAATAAAGAAACAATTTTTTTACCAGACTATAATATCATACAAGACCGTTACAAAGTTTTCACATGGCCTGGAATGATCGAAGCTAGACCAAAAGGGTATTCAATCATATTTAACTCGACCAACGAGAGAGAGGTATATTTTTAATAGTCTCGAGTCACTCTATTAAACAGGTCCACCTATGAAGGGTTAAAAACTACACCGGATACAAAAAGGAACACAGAAAACCCCTATAGTATCCTCTTGAAATGCACATATGGTGCTTAAAAACTTCTTGTATGCCAAGTATGGAAAAAACAATTTCTTACTAAATACAACTACAAAACCAAGGACGGTTAACACTTAAACCCAATGATGAATAAGAACTTAAACCAAAACTCCCAACAAGCATACATTCACAAATCAACCATAAATGAATGATACTCCCTCAAAAATGAAAGTATATCTATTGAAACTAAAGATCTATTGCATTCCCTTTCTTATGGTGGATAAAATCGAATCAATAACAATAAATTAAAACCCAATTTACTAATAGTAAAGTGCTCCCTATATTTAAGACATCTCCACAGAAATCCCACAAATTTTTTATCAAACATAAAGCAAGGATACGACATGAGAAGACATAAGTATAAATACAATACCATAGAAATTCATTCCCATTTTCCTAATAGAACAACACATTAGTTACGACATGAGAAGACATAAGTATAAATACATAATACCATAGAAATTCATTCCCAGTTTCCTAATAAAACAACACATTAGTTTTCTAGTTCCATACAAAACCCACATTCATTAAAAATAATATGCTAAAAGATAAAACCATTCATATCCATGAAACCATTTTCAAAGAGTACACAAACATAAGCAAAAGATCAATGCAACCATCCAACAAAGTAATCACATAGACTATTTTCATGAAGAGCAGAGTTCTCTTAATGAATTTTTTTAAATAAAAGCAGAGGATTTAATGAGATAGGGCCTATCATGCATAGTAGTGATCTTGTCTTCTTTTCCTTTCCTCAATCCTTCATGCAAAACTTCTACTGCAATATTTCCATGAAAATGCCAAAACCAAGCCTCTGAAACTTTCCTTATTTCCTTCTTATAGCTTCCATGCTCAGATTTCATTATCATTACCACCATGCAAGGTGAGATTAAGCATGCAACATATTTGAACTGGAGGTTTGAAAGAATGAAAACCACATGTAGAGCTTCAAAGCTCCCAAAAATCAAATGAAACAATAAAAATCAAAAACCATTTATTCCTCCAACCTTCTCCTATTTCCTAGGTAGTTTTTGCTCTAGTCGAGAACATTAAATTCCAACATGATTGTCAGTGTCCTTCCCTAATTTCCCTCCATCACCAAATCTCTGTTGGTTAAAACTAAAAGTTAAAACTTCATTTAAATGAAATTAGCAGAGTTGACAACTCAACATTCCCCTTAATTTTCATGCATTGGCCAAAATTGGCGATAACAATGTATTTAATGACACATTCAAACCTTTTAAATGCCTTAGAAATTAGTGCCACCAACAACCATCCACCTTCCATCAACACCATCCCCTTTCCCTTTAGGATAGCTTATTTTCCTTAGGTTAGGTTTAGTTAATATTAGCTTATAAACCAAGCTTAGGTCCCTAGGTATAATTCTTATTTAGTCTTAGAATAAACTAGTATCAAGACTTAGGATTACCCCCTTCCAAATAATCAACCACAATAATAAAATCACCTTAGCTTAAACTTAAGATAAGATAATAATCGTAGGAAATTGGATTAAATTAGGTCCCACTACTTATTTGGGACTCCCCCTTGGTACTAAAAAAGTCTCAACCAAATTCTGGAATGATCTATTGGAAATATTCCAAAAGAAAATGGTTGGTTGGAAAGGGTCATTCCTTCCAAGTCTTTGGTAAATGTCTACTTATCAAAAGCACTCTTCAAAATCTACCTATCTACATTATGTCTCTTTATAATATTCCTTCTGCCTTCAGAGAAAAAATTGAAAGGATTCGAAGCACTTTTATGGCAGGGTGGAGGAAAAATTCAAATATCACTTGGTAGCTTGGGATCAAGTGTGCACTCCTAAAATAATTGGGGGACTAGGCATAAAAGATATCAGAAAAATGAATGTGGCCTTAATTGCAAAAATGGGTTGGAGAATGCTCTTAGAGGAACAACCCTAGATTGATCTAATTAAGGCCAAATATCTTGATCAACAAACAACTATCTCTTTCCTTCATGATGAACAACTTCCCCAAGGTTCCATTTTCTGGAATAACTTGATTCAAGTCAGGAATTTCATCAAGCAAGGATGTAGATGGAAAGTGGGAAATGGCAGAGACATCAATTTTTGGGGGATAATTGGTCTAATTTCATCCTCAATGACATATTTGGTGTAGTCAAAGATAGCCTTGAACATAAGTATGGTACTAAGGTCATTGATTACATGGAAATTGATGGTAACAAGAAGAGATGGAAATAGCTCTTGGTGGATAGGAATGAACTGAACTTCATGATGTCCTATTTACAAGAATAATTGAACCTCATTCCCTTGAATCAATTGGAAGTTAAGGATGAAATTGTCTAGCACAATTCTAGAGATGGAGCACTTACTTTGAAAATATCCAGAGTGAGTTTAATTGGAGCAAGATTTGGATGAATAAAATAACCCCTATTTTTTTTTTTCTTTTGGCTTGTTCTTAGAGGTAGAATTCTTACTAATGACAACCTGATGAAGAAAGGATTCATAATGCCAAATAGATGTCACCTTTGCAAAAAAGAGTATGAGGATATTAAGCATCTTTTTGTCCACTGTGAGTATGCTTCAATGATCTGGAGCTATGCCTTTTCTAAATTCAATGTTTTCTAGACTGTGCCAAAGGATTTCATCTAGTTTTGGACCCAATGGAATCCTCCTTTTAAGCACTGTGTTGTGAGAAGACTTTGGAAACTAGTCATGCCCCATATTATCTAGAGGATCTGGAAAGATAGAAATGATATCATTTTTAGAAACAATAAACAACATTGCAAGATTAGCTTTGTTAAGATTTCTCATGCTATTAAAGAAAATATTGAGAGATTCAAACCTCCCAAGAATAAGAAATATCCTGAGAATGAAGAATATATTCTTTCCAACTGAAGATTGGAGTTGTAAATATGCAGAATAGGAATACTTCAAACATTGATAGGTCTTCGATTCATTGGAACCCTCCTGATATTAACTGGTACAAACTAAACTTTGATGGTGCCTCTAAGGGTAATCTTGGGATTTCGCAAGGGAGGTGTAATTCACGATCATAAAGGTTGCTTAGTTGTTGCCTATGCTTGGAAAAATGGGGATTTAGACAAACCATTATGTAGAAGCCCTAGCTGCTCTATGGGGGCTAAGGGTTGCTAAGGATTATAACATACAAAACATCATTCTAGAAGGATATTCACTAAACATTATCAATCACCTTAATCAACTTTCTCCTCCTAGCTGGACTATTAAGGACTTCATTATGGAATCCATAAATATTTGTCAAAATTTCAAGAATATCAACATTAGGCATACTTATAGGGAGGGGAATAAGGTAGCGGATACCTTGGCCAATTTTGGCATCAATAATAATCTAACCATTTGGGATAATGAAAATTACATCCCTAAGGAGGTACATAATAGCATTAATGCGATAAATATGGGCAAATCATGCATGGAGTAGGAATTATAATGAGATGGTGTGGGATTTAGTAGTGTGAAAGATCACACATGTGAGAAATATCATCCTAACTATGGCCATAATAACTCCCATGATTCTCGAATAGGTGGTTGGGTTCTTAAAAACCAGGACAAACATAAGGAAAGCAATGATTCAAACGAGGGTTTCAAGTAGAAAAATTGCAGGAGTAGCAGGGAGAAGGAGATGGGAGGTGCCCATGCCAACTAGAGCCTTGTAGTGATCCGGCTTGGAAGAACAATGAGGAGCTATGGAACCTCCTTCAAAAGGGAGGCATTTCCAACTTCATAGAGCACATTCAAGGGCACGACCAAAATATTTCAGTTCATTTTGCAATGGACTAGAAGGATAGAAAGGTGGAGTATGGTGGTCACCAAGTAATTATAAATGAAGAATTGATAGCTGAGGAAATAGGCCTCGAGTTGGAGGGATATCATTTTTTCAAAAAAGATTGATAGGACTACGAGGCAAAGAAATTCTCTAACAATGGTGAGGATCTTGAATTTGTAATCTGGGGTGTTAGGGTAAGCTCTATCCCCAAGCCTTTTGATGAGGTTACAAAAATGATGGTTAGGTACATTTCTTTAGAAGGGCACTACAAAATAGTCCCTGTCAAGCACCTGTCTTTCTTAACCACTTTAGAAGACAATTTGTAGTTTGCTTCCCACATTACTTGCTAAATTCCCTTCAACGACTCCATTTTAGAATTCCATAAGCACTCTCATGCCATTCCTCTTCACCAAGGCCTTATTTTTCTACTTCATAAGCTCTGTGTCTCTAAGTTCCCCAGCTTCCCACCCTCTCCCAGTGATCCGCACATCCCTACCATCACTACTCCCACTTCCATCCTAAACACCTCTTCCAAACCCAAGACTAAGAACCCAAAACTTCCCAAAATTGACATCCCTCACTCTACCTAGGTTCTTAGAAGCACTAAAGAGATGGAAGTTGTGCATAATCTGCGTATATTAGTAATGTTGGCTAGGATATGGCCTTGCAACAAGAGGGGAATAATATTCCTCACAGGTTGGATTCTTTGGAAAATGAGATGATGAAGTTAAAGAAGGACCTGTAGCACATTACCAAACAGAAGGGCAAAAGAAAGGTTGATGATGAAACTGATAATGGGAATGATCAGATTGTAGACATCTATAAGAAATTGAACTCTTTGGACAACAAATTGGGGAGAGCCAAAGACAGGCATGATCATAACATGGCTATCTTCAATGCCATTAGTGACTTTTGGAACAACATGTTCGCAACATTTCCATGCTTAGTGGGGTCCTTGAAACTATCTGGGACTGACAAGGAGAGAAGTCAGACCATATCGAATTTGAATGCAAGTGACCCCACACACATCACCACTTTGGTGTTGTTCACTTTGCTACAAAAAATCAAATCTAGGATCGACAGAGCTTCCAAGAAATAATCTCCCTCGGGCTGGAGGGCTTCATTCTAGATGTTGTTATATTTTGGTCTTTTCACTATTTTTTTGTTGTTGTTTTGTTGTCTTGTTACAGTTTCTATTTTGTTTCACTTTCTACTAGTAACTATCTTTTGGTTATTGTTGGGCATAATGCTTTATCTGGATTTTGATCCTCTTTTGTTGTCCCTCTATAGCTCTATTTGGCTATTGAGCCCTTATTGTAACAGGGTATAGTCCCTTCAAAACTATTTACTAATAATAATAAAAATTAGGTCCCAACACTTAATCAATAACATTACCCTATGATGAATAAAAATTATGTTTTTAGATCACTATAAAGGGCATATGCAAAATATGTCACCTGTGATCCCGCATGATTCACTGGGTTCAAAAATCAAACATTTTTCTCGGCTTAGTCAAATGACCTAAACGTCATAAAATTGAAAGCATGCCTTGGATCACTAAAATTGATCCAAGGTATGATATCCTGCATCAGAAATCAAATAGACTGGAAGCACAAGTTCAAATGAAAAATAGGCTATGAACAAGTTTATACTAAATTTATCTCTTTCATCCACATGCATTGGAACATTCAACAAAAATAAAGAATGAAATACTTCATTTTAAATTTAGAATTATCATGGCATGATTTTATTCACTTTTAGAAGATAAATATATAATCTAAATCAAACATGATTACTTTGTTCATAAGAGTACATTGTCTTCAAACAAGAATCACATATCAACATTTGCAACTTTGATTACAGAATTCATCAAGGATATCAACCATAGTAGAGGCATTACAGTCAAGGAAAAAAATGACCTCTTTTTTGATCAGCTTAGATTATTTAAATAATGTCTCGATCATAGAAGCACCAAGGGTTGAGGCTATAAGTGGAAGATATTTGAAAGTATTTTTAGTATGATATGAGTTAATGGTGTTGGATTGGGTTTGACTAGAAGGTGGGGGATGATTCAGGAAAGGTTGGTTAAACACATAAGTTTTCATTTGGAGTTGTGTTCGTATTGTCAAATTATAAGTCATCTCAATCAATGAGATCCTAAAGGATGTTTCTGAATGAATGACACCTTTAGATGTCATAGTCTCAGACTTGATGGTACTTACAATAATCATTATCTCAAACCATGATGATATAGATGTGGATATTGTTAGGAATTAGAGAACAAATATGTGGAAAATTTCTCAAATCACAGCAATAGGAAACTATTTAGCAAAATTATACTTGTAGAAATATAATAACATATATAAATAATGCACAAAAGAAGACAAGACAATATTTAACATGGTTCACCCAATGTGGGAAACGTCCACAAAGAACTTACTCATATTTTATTATCAATAAGAGTAAAACAACTCTCACAGTCTTCTCTCAATTATGAACTCACAACATAATTCCCAAAGATGTTAAACCACATCTAAGACACAATTGACACCCAATTGCTCAACCTTGATCACTCTTGATCACCTCTTGATGTTCTAAGACTCAATACCTCTTGATCACTCAAGATTACTCTTGATACATTAGGACACCCCTAACACCTCTATTTATAAGATTACAATCCTTCTAGGAAGTTCTAAAGCTGACCCTAGAAGTTTGAGAGTCATGATCTTTCAAATTACCATGGTTGTAAAAACTCGTGATGTTGATAACAACCACATTACAAAAATACGTAGCATGAAAACAACATTTGGTCATATGGAATACTCCTGAAGTCTCCAAACTCAACCGTTTGAAATCCAACACTTCAATGCTGATTCTAGAAGACCAAAAACAAGATCCACACCCCAACAATCTCCCATTGAGACTGTTTATACTTGAGAAAAGTTATCAACCCTTCATTATCATCCATGAAGGCCAACCAAAGTTTAACACAACTTAAAATTATCCTTGTGATACCTTTGTCATCATATCCATAGGATTCTGACTAGTATGAATCTTTTCTAGCTTTAACTTATCTTCTTCCAAAGCTTCCCTGATGAATTGATATCTCATTTGAATGTGCTTCGTCCTAGAGTGGAAAGTGGAGTTCTTCACCAAATGAATAGCACTATGAATATCACTTTGTAGTCTCCCGACTTCCTTCTTATACCCCAACTCATCAAGCAACTGTAGTAGCTAATCATCTATGTATTTTCCTCTCGTGGCAGCAACATACTCACCTTTATGGCTAACAAAGCCACAACTTTTGTAACCGTGAAACCTAAGTCACCATTGTATCACCAACCATAAATTCATAACATGTCATGATCCTTTTGCTATCCAAATATCCTACCATGTCTAAATCTACATAGCCATGCAATGTAGTGTTTGTTCCACTAAAACATAAGGCTTATCCCATGGTCCCTCTCAAATACGTATGATCCAATTCACTACCTACCGGTTTCTCTACTTGGATCAATCATAAACCTACTCACTTCTTCCCACTACATGGGAAATATCAGGTCTAGTTCATACCATAGCATACGTAAAGCTACTAACCATCGATGAGTATGGTACCCTAAACATCTTAATTCTATCCTCCTCAGTCTTGGGACTCTACTCTGTTGATAATTTAAAGTAACCTTCCAAAGGAGTACCAACTAGTTTAGCATCCCGTATATTAAACCTCTCTAAGACCTTCTTTATGTACTCTTCTTGAGATAATACCAGCTTCCTCTCATTGTTCTAAATTATTCTCATACCAAGGATTTTCTTTTCTAACCCCAAATCCTTCATAACAAAGGAGTCACTTAGTTGCTTCTTGAGTACCTTTATTTCTTGTATATTCTTCCCTGTAAAAGCATATCATCCCTATACAGAATAAAATAATATAAATACCATCAAGAAACTTCTTGATTTACATGTAATGGTCTGAGTGATACCCGAGTAACCCTCCTCCTGCATAAAACTCTCAAATTTCTTGTATCATTGTTGTGGAGCTTGTTTCAAGCCATACAAGCTCTTCTTCAATTTGCACACTAACCTCTCCTTCCCTTTGACCTCATAACCCTATGGCTGTTGCATATAAAATTCCTCCTCCAACTCACCATGAAGGAATGTAGTATTCACATCTAACTTCTCTAAGTGCAATTCTTCTACTGCTACTAAACCAAGAACAATCCTAATAGAGGTCATTTTAACAACAAGAGAAAAAAATTCATCAAAGTCTATACCTTTCTTCTGTACAAATCCCTTGACCACCAACTAGGCCTTGTACCTTTTTCTACCTCCATCTTCCTCTTTGATTTTGTACACCCACTTGTTCTACAATGCTCTCTTTCCCTTGGGTAGCTCTACCAGATCCCAAGTCCAGTTCTCCATAAGAGATCTATGCTCTTCATCCATAGCCTACTCCCACTTCTTCCTGACATCCACCTACATTGCTTCCTTAAAGCACTCTAGCTCTCAACCTCGTAGTGAGCATTAAACAATTCAAGGATGGAGTAAAAGATTCAGGTTCCATTCTTACCCTATAAGACCTTCTCACTCAGGAGTTTGGGCTTCCTAATGAGTAGGTTTTGAACTAGTTGTGTCGAATATGTTGCACCTAAACCATCCCCTTGGACACCTTGCCAACCGCAATGTCCTCTAACACTATGTATTCTTCCTTTGATTCATCTTTATGTTCCTACAACTGGATATTTATACATGAATTTTTCATTAAAGATAATCTCTATAGATCTAAATATTTTCTAGTCCTTAAGACTCCAAACACAAAAACCAAAGTCATCCTCACCATATCCAACAAAGATGCATCTAACTTGTCTTATCATCTTTATCAATGTGAACAAATAACTCACATCCAAATGCTCTAAAAATGAGTAATCAATTTTCTTACTGCACCAAGCCTCCTCGGTATACCTCCATCCTTGGCCATAGAGTTCCTCTCATTAATCGATAAATAGTTTGCTTACCACTTCTTCCCAAAACATGAGTGACAGCCCCACATATAACCTCATGCATCTAGCACACTCCATAATTGTCTTGTTCATTCTCTCTGACACTCCATTTTCTTGTGGAGTCTTCGAACCATCCTTTTCTTTGGATCCCATTTACAAAATAGTTAATCAATTAATTCATTTTTGTAATAATCCCCTCCATTATCTGACCTAAGACATTTCATCTTGAGACCTGTTTCATTCTCAATCAAGTTTTCCATAAATTTTTTCAATCACATCATATTTCTTTGTAATGTAATATACATAAACATTTCTAGTTACATCATAAATGAAAGTGACATAATAATATGAACCACCAATAGAATTTACCTTAGCTGGCCCCCATACATCTGTATGCGCCAACTTCAACTTATCCTCCTTCCTGGTAGGTCCAACCTTGAGGAATATCACTCGCTTCTATTTCCCATAAACACAGTCCTCACAGAAGTCCAAATCTAACTCCTTTAATCCGGGATACCTATCCTTTAGAATTTGCATGCCCTTTTAACTCATATGACCGAGTCTTTGGTGCCACAAAGTTGCATCTCCATCTATAGAAACTAAATTGTAATAATCAACACCACTGGTTAAACACAAAGTACTTATTTTCTTACCTCTTGCAACTACAAGAGCTCCCTTGGTAACCTTCCAAGAATATGATGTAAAACCGACCATACACCATCACTACCCAACCGACTGGTAATATCAAGCTCTGCCTCAACTTAGGCACATGTCTGATGTCCTTAAGTAGCCATGTGTTCACATTCTATATTTTCACATGAACATAACCTTTCCCTAATATGTTGCATGGTTCATCATCACCAAGATATACATGTCCAAAATCACCTATGAAAAAAACTAAGTAAAGTAATGTCTATGTGGGGTGGCATGGAAATAAGCCCCTAAATCTAACACCCAAGACTTAGCAATATTATCTAAAGAAAGAATTAAGGCATCCTGACAAACATCACCTGCTGCCACATTTACCTCCTTAGTTTCCTCCTTCTTGTTCTTCTTATCCCAAAGATCCCAACAATATTTCTTAGCATGACCAACCTTCCCACAATGCCAACATTCCAACTTTCTCTTAGAATTTGACCTTCCGCAATCATTTGACTTCCCATAGTTACCTTCCCTTTATTCTTTTGTCTCCCTCTACTCTCCATCATCAAATAATTTCCAAGTAGAAGAATTCTGGACCTTTTCCTTCACATTTTCTCACTCAGGATCACACCTATCACATATCCAAACTTCAAATTTGAATGATTAGAGACCCAATTACTTACAGCCATAACCAAGTTGCAGATATCCGGTAAGGAGAAAAAAATCAAAAAATCCTTGCTAAGGATAAAGGGATCAAGAATATCCAGATTGAGGGGGATTCCCTTATTATTTTTAATGCCCTTAACAATAATAATATTCATAATTAGACCTTAGGAAATGTTCTTCATGATATTTTGGAGATATTAAAAGTTTTTGACATGGTTTCAATTAATCATACCCTTCGCCAAGGAAATATGTGCATGGAAAAGCTAGCCAATTTTGGTGTACATTGCCATGATTACAAAATATGGCTTAAAGGTGATGGTTTTCCCTCAACAATTAATAAAGCCATCAAAAGGGATAAATTTCACTAAATTTTATGATGCTCGCATGAGTGACTCTCGCCATTGAAACATTTTCCAAGATAGTTTATTTAAGGGGAGCAGATTCACTTTAAGTTTCAAAATTTTTGAAGGCTTTTCATGCATAAGTTATCTAGGTGAGTTTGAGATATCATGTATAGCGGCCATGGGAGGTGACAAAATAAAGGTCAAGCCCTTGAGCCATGGGATCATCAAAAACAATCCTTTCATGTGGAGGATGCTCAGGATTTGGGGATTTCAAAAATTTATCTCTAAATTGCATGGTTATGATCCTTCACTTTTTAAGGATTTTGGTATGGCTTGGACTAAGGGAAGTTTCATAGTGAGGGGAATGGAGATTGAAGTTACTGAGGGCTTCATTTCTCAAGTTATGGAGATGCATAAGGAATTTCTCAAGATCTTTAAGGAAAAAAATCACAGGGATCATGAAATCAAGACATTTTTCATGGGTAAGAAAAAGTGTCATTTTTTCACTGATGGCATTGTTATAGCCTACATTACGGGGTATGGAAGGAATTTTGTCTCCACATGTTGAAATATATATTTGTTGAATATGTTCATAAATAAAATTATGATGAGCATTCCATTTTTTCTTCATGTCTCTAATGCTTCATTGAGGGATTTCCAAAATGGTAAGGCGAAACACCTACCATGAAGGCCTCATTCTTCTTATGTATGAGAATGGGAAACCCATTCCAGCTAAAACTCAAAAGACCACGGAAGTGGAGGATGACATCACCTTGGCTAATTGTCTCACCAAATTGTGGGTTGTAGATGTTAGATAACAGAATGAAGGGGAGGAAAATTTACATAACAGAGCTAAGGAGGGTAGGGGGCGATGCTAGTCCTTCTAAAGATAAGGGAAATTTTGGTAATGACATGGATTATGAGGGTTAGAAAAGAGGGTTTAGTATCTAGAAATGGTGGTCTAGACTATGGAAGAAACCAATTCTGGTTGGTGTGAGGCTATGATGGTGGGTATCAGTGGATTCCAAACATATATGCATGGCCTAGATGAATTCCGTAGGAGAGATGGTTGAGTGGATAAAAAGTCAATGATTTGAGTGAAAGGTTGAAGGTGTTGAATGAAGGCATTAAGAAAATAAATTTCAATATTTACATTAGAGCTTTAAAGATGAAGTTAAATGGTAATAGACCAAGTTTGAAAGAGGAGGAAGAGCACAACAAATAAATTCCTATCAATAACAAGTGTTTTCTTCCCACAAAATCCAAAAGACTTCTTAGTATTTTCAGTATTAAAGTGTTAGTATTTTTGGTGAAATGTTGAAGCTTTGCTCTTAGGCTATTTATATTTTTGTTTCTATTTATTTTGGTCCTGGTCCATTTCTTTGTACAAGTTAAGCATGTTTAACTCTTTCTAGACCTTTCTATCTCTTTTGGTTTTTTCTTTAGTGCTTTCATGATGTATCTATCCTTGTAAGGCCCCTAGGAGTCGATCCATGTTTTTACCTTATCTAATACAAAACAAATCCATGACCTCATCATCAAAGTCAATTTTCACTGAGTTTAACATACTCATAACCGTATTAAATTCATTCAAATGATCAACAACATAACCATTCTCAAACATCTTCATATTAAATAACTTTTTCATCAAAAATATTTTATTAGAGGCAGAGGGTTTTTCATATAACTTCCCCAATGCATTCATGAGACCTTTTGTGGTCTTCTCTTGTGATATGTTGAAAGCAACCGAAGATGCAAGACATAACCGAATTACCTCGAGCACCTTTCTATCCAGCAACTCCCAATCCTCATTCGACATGGTTGTAGGTTTCTTTTCTTTTCCATCCAAAGGAACATGGAGGTCCTTCTGATACAAGTAATCCTCCATCTACATCTTCCACAAACCAAAGTTCTTCCCATTGAACTTATCAACCCTCGATCTACCCTCATCTTCCATAGCTCCCACTCAAGCTAAACTTTCCCTGCGATTCACCACTTTAGAAAAAAAACACCAAATCTCTGATACCAATTGTTAGGAATTAGAGAAAAATATGCAAAAATAATTCCTCAAATCACAATACTAGGAAACTATTTCATATAATTATACTTGCAAAAATATAACAACATATATAAATAATGCACAAAAGAAGACAAGACAAGATTTAACGTGGTTCACCCAATGTGGGCTATGTCCACCAAGAACTTTCTCATATTTTATTATCAATAAGATTAAAACAAGTCTCACAGTATTCTCTCAGTTATAAACTCACAACATAATTCCCAAAGATGTTAAACCACATCTAAGACACAATTGACACCCAATTTCTCAACCTTGATCACCTCTTGATGTTCTAAGACTCAAGACCTCTTGATCACTCAAGATACATTCAATATTAGTCTTGATACATTAAGATGTCCCTAAAACCTCTATTTATAAGATTACAATTCTTCTAGGAAGTTCTAAAGATGACCTTAGAAGTTTGAGAGTCATGATCTTTAAAATTCTTGCATGCTGAAATAACTATGACAAGTGACAATACTCACATTAAAGAAAAAATGCAACAAATACATAGCAAATACACAACATGAAAACAACATCCGGCTATAGAATGCTCCTGAAGTCTCCAAACTCAATTGTTCAAACTCCAACACTTCAATGATGATTCTAAAAGACCATAAAAGGCTCCATACCCCAAAATATATGTCAAGAGGGTGGATGGGGTAATGTTTAATCATATATAAAGCTATAAGTTTTTCAAATACAATGTTATAATACCCCTATAGGTGTGTAGTTACATTGAGACCGAGTTCATTCAGAAATTTCACCAATTCTTGGATGCATATTTTACCACTACCACATTAGTCGATCCTTTGGATTTTTCGTAGCTGGAAGAGGGTTTAAATGAAGACTTAGGTTTGTGTTTCTTAGACCTGATTTTAACCTTACCATCTTCATTAGTGCAAAGCTCTAGTTTTTGGGCCATGGTAAAGGCTTCATAGAATGTTTGAAATGATTAGATGTAGAGGGTTAAATATACATTCTTAGCACATGATCAAGTGAATAACTTTATCAAATTAATTTTTGGAAGAGAGAAGGATAATTAATTGATAATCCCTAGTCATCTAGTGATGAAATGATCAATAGAATTGTCTTAAAAAAATTAATAGCATACATATCAGTGATAGAGATCTTTTGAGTGATGTTGATGGAGAAATTATCTAAGAAAAACTACACGAGTTATACAAAAGAGAAGAGGGAAAATTGTGGTATTTTTTGTACCCATCGAGGGTGGGCCCCTACCGAGGACATGGGAAATGTCCTTAACATGAGATCTGGTAAGAAATACATGATGTGTTTTTGTTAGTCATCCTTACTATATAATTTCATGAATTTAAGGAGTACCTAATGTGGGGATATGCCTTAAAAGGTATTGATGGGTGGATAGGTTCATTACAGAAATTTTCATATGATAGTTTTTATTAGGTACCATGGTAGCATCCTCAAGGGTTGCTATTATTCTTAGTAACATAAGCATGGGATCATTATGAGGTTTTTTTGTGTGTGAAGAAGAGGGAAAAGCTTGGTTATAAGGATGGGGGTTTGATTGTTGATACAAATGATATGGTAAATGGATATTGTGATGAAGAGGAGACATCATTGGCATATTGTAGGGATGATGAGAGACTAAGGGTTGTGAGGATTGAATGTATTGATAAGGAATATGAATGGAAGTGTTGATAAGAGGTTGGGATGGTTGTGGTATATATTGAGAAGGGATGGTGTTATATTGTGAGACATGGGTAGTGGATGCCTTTTATGAAAATGGGTGAGTACTAGCGATAGAACTCATATTGAAATGAGGTATAAATATGGGGAGATGTAATAGTAGATTTTGGATTGAGGATGTAGGTTGTTGTGGTGAGATGAATTGAGATGCAATAGGAGGGGTTGTAGTAAGAGGAACTGCAACATTAAAATTTTCCTCCGTAATTTCTATTTTATTATGTATGTATTAGGAATAGGATGTTGTTAAGTATGATTAGTAGTGGCATCTGATAGAAGATAATGGCGTCGTCAGTATGGTGCCACCAATAAAGTAGAGTATGGTAATAGTCAAAGTACAAAAGGAATGTTGTGGTAAAAAGTAAATATTTTTCGTAAGTGGTCCGGTAATGTTAAAATGTCAAAGTTGGGGTAAGTAGAGAAGTAGGGTCTACATGATTAGGAATTAGAAATATTATATTTGTAATAAGGACAAAGAGTGATGTCATAAATATTTTTTGTATTTTATTTGTGGAAAAGTTCTAAAAAGGTGGAACCCATGTGAGATGATAAGGTTTATCTTATCTCAGAAGATAAGCCTACATGTAAAGGCAAGAGTTTATGCATGGAATATGATTGGCCAGAAGATATTTCCTATCCTATCTTAGAGATAGGGTGGATAATCCTAAATTCTTATAAATAAAGAGGCCACCCCCCTCATTTAGTATAGAGGGAAGTAGTGAGAAATATTGTATGAGTAAGTGTGTAAAGGAAGCCATCATTTAGAAGGTGTGTTAAAGAATCCATTGTGAAGTTTCTCCCATAGTTATTGTTGGAAGGCAAGTGAAGTCAGTAACACTTGAAGTACCTCATGGGTGAGATTGTAACAATTTCATGTTGATATTATAATTTACACTTATATTTCATATTTGTCATCATTTCTTCATATCATAGTCTATGGTATTCTTGTGTTATGTTTGTTGTTGTGTTTCCAGATTACATCCACCAAACTAAAATTTGTACATTAGTAAATAATCATAGCACGAGGAGTTCCCGTGGAGAATTATCATAGTGCTGGATTGGTGATGACATTTTGGTTTCATTGCTAGGACCATTCCTCGTTGGTGGATTTTCTAGAGAAATATTCCCACTTAGTCAGAAATCATTTGGAGGGTAACCTTGTTTTTACATGCATAGTAGTTACCATGGTAAAGTCACTTTTACCGTGAATAGTATTTACCACAGTAACTTTACTTTTTACCATGAATAGTATTTACCACAAGAATTCACTTTTTACTATGAATAGTGTTTACCACAAGAAAGTCAATTTTACCGCAGAAGTCAATTTTACCATGGTCATTCCTATTTTATTGTAAAAAGGTGTAAAGTCACTTTCTATTGTAGTGAGTCCAATTATTTGTGCACATAAGTCTTACTAATTGTACTTGTGAATTGGTATTTCACTGTGGTTACTTTTAAAAATGGGGAAGATTCTATTTTTTTCAGCTCAATCTAATGAAGATGCTTCCTCTTTCATTCAAGAGTTTAAATGATCTTGCATTTGTAATGGCCTCATAAGAAGGGAATAATGGACTGAATTTTTTCCTACCTTTTTGGATGGTTCAACCCTTAGGTGGTTTGAAACACTAGGTGATAATGTGAAAAATTCATGGGATTTATTAACTAAAATTTTCTTGAAGAATTTGGTGAACAATAGAAATATGTAGATCTCATGATCGATATCACAAAGCTATCCCAAGGAGAGAAGGAGAAGATAAGGGATTATCATGCTCGTGTTCTAGAGCTAAGGAGGAAGCTCGATGCCCAGATCCGGAAGGAAGGATTAGCGGATGGGTTGATGAATGGCATGGGATAATCTCCTCTGTAAGCACTTCATTCTTGGGATGAAGCCAGAGATCAGACAATGAGTGAAGTATGACCACCCAGCTACCATTGAACAAGCAAAGGAGATTGCAAGAAGGCAAGAAGAAAGCATGGAAGAGGAGCCCAAAGAAATTGTTGCTAAGGTAGAGCCTACACCAACACCTTTGGTCCAGAATCCACAACCACTCTCGGTGAGCACAAATATTTTCCCTAGTACATCTACTGAGTATGAAGATCTACTCAAGAAGATGGGTTAGTTAACTATTAATCTTCTTCAAGGAAAGGAATTTAGTTCTCAGGGAGGAGATAGAGGTCCAAAAATAAATATAACTAAAGTTGTATGTTATGGTTGTCATAAAAAGGGTCATTATAAGTATAATTGTCTAGATAGAGCTTCTACATCTAGTACAAGAGATAATGATAAAGGAAAAGCACCTATGAATTCTTTTGATGTAATAGATAGGAGCATAAATAATGAAGTAGATGTGTTTGTAACAAAAAGAAAGAAAGAAAAAGATAACCAAGATGGAAATGATCCTAAGAAGATGAAAGGAGAAACTAGTAAGAAACATAGGAGAAGAAAGTTGGGTGTGCAGGATTTTCTAATTTCACAGGGACAAGGACCATACTCCATCTTAGAAGATCTATCCAAAAGGCCTACAAATATTACATATGGTCAACTTCTGGCTATGTCTTCTGAGAAGAGGCGGGAGCTGCGAAGTGGACTCAATGCTCAACGAAGTAAGGAGGTTGAGGTACCTGTTTTGGAGGCAGAGGTGGATCCCTACGCTCCACAAGCTGAGGTATTATGTAATGGTATTTCAATTCATGATGTCTTAGTTGATGGAGGTGCTACAGTTAATGTAATGACCGAGTCTAGTAATGAATATGTTGGGTTTAAAATTGATCGCCCCTCAACACTTATGTTAAGGTCATTAAATAAGGGAAAAACTAAACTAGAAGGTGTTGTTTCAAATGTGGCAATATCTCATTATGGGTGTTGTATGTGTGGTAGACTTTCGGTGATGAAAAATGGTATCTTTACACACACCCAATGTTGTTGGGAAGACCATGGCTAAGGAGAGTTCATGCAAGAAACTACTGGAATGAAGGCTTCATGACACTTGGACGTGGCAGAGAGAGGGTGAAGATAAACGTGATCCCTCGACATCATAAGGCAGAACCTATGGATTCAAGTGATGAAACTGATGATTGACATCCTCTAATTACTCTAGTACCAATGAAGTGGACACAAAAGATGAAGAAAGTGAGGTTGATGTTTCGGTCATGGATATCCTTCCAGTCACACCGACTCATGAACCCATAAGATTATCTGAAGAATAAATTGATGATCGTCTCCAACAAATAAAGATTGGTGATGTTGTGATGGAGAGTGAGAAGGAATCCTACCTCCATCTCTTTCAAGGTACATACACCTATTCACTTTTGATTACAAGGAACTTCGTCAAGTAAGTTGGGTAGAACATTCTATTGAGTTGGTAGATGGTGCTAAGCCCATAAAGCAAATGCCATATAGAATGAATCCTAATTTTTCCAAGACTATAAAAGAAGAAATAGATAAGTTGCTTGATGCAAGATTCATATTTGTTGTGGAGAATTCAGAATGGGTTTCTCCCATTGTGATCTCAATAAAAATAATGGGAAACTATGCATTTGTGTTGATTATAGGAAGCTCAACAAGGCAACAAAGAAGGATCATTACCCTCTTCCATTCTCATATCAGATCTTGGATGAAGTAGCTAGCCAGGAGTGCTATAGTTTTGCTTGATGGATATAGCGGATACAACCAAGTTCGTATAGCAGAGAAAGATCAGCTAAAGACCACATTCACCACTCCTTGGGGAATGTTTTCTTATAGAGTTATGCCTTTTGGGTTGTGTAATGCTCCGGCAACGTTCCAAGTGCTTGATGAATAGGGTGTTTGAACCCTACATTGGGAACTTCATCAGAGTATTTCTGGATGATTTTTACATCTATGGGAGCAAGATGGACCACCTGCACCAGATGGAGACAACATTTCAAAGGTTAGATGAAGCACAAGCCTCACTAAACCCTACAAAGTGTGTCTTTGGATGTTCTAAAGGTGTTTTGTTAGGGCATGTTGTATCCAGAGATGGTATTGGTATTGATCCTAATAAAGTTTCAAAAATCAAAGAGTTACCATTTCCTATGAATAGAAGTAAGTTGAGATCATTTTTAGGCCATGTGGGTTACTATAGAAGGTTCATCAAGAATTTCTCAAAGATTACATAGCCACTAACCTAGTTCTTGAAGAAGGATGTTACTTATGAACCAGGAAATAAGGCGCATGAAGCTTTTGAACAACTAAAGGAAGCTTTGGTGTCTTCACCTGTTTTAAAGAATCCAGATTGGAGCAAGCCATTCATTGTGTATACTGATGCCTCAGATGCAGCACTAGGAAGTACTCTGAGCCAAAAATATGAAAATGGGAATGATCATCCAGTTTACTTTGGGAGCAGAAAAATGAGCAGTGTTGAGGTAAATTATACTGTAACTGAAAAAGAGGCTCTAGCTATCATTTTTGTTGTAAAGAAGTTTAGAAATTACTTGCTAGGGTAGAAATTTATAGTTGTAATAAATCATCAAGGCTCTAAAATATATTGTAAATAAGCCTAACCCTCAGGGAGGATAGCAAGATGGATAATTTTGCTACAAGAATTTGAATTTGATATTATAGATAGGTCGGAAAGAAGCATGTCAATGCAGATGCACTCTCTCGAGCCTATGATGGTTTAGGTTCATCTTGTGATGATGATGATTTCCCAGATGCAACATTGTTATCCCTTGACACAATCCCTAGTGAATACATAGATATTTGGAATTATCTGAATGAATTCAAGTTTCCTGATGGTGCCAATGCAAAGACTAAGAGGAAGATTACTCAAGCAAGTCATCCATATTCTATTCTACATGGAGTATTATTTCAATAGGACCTGATGGATAGTATAAGAGAGTAGTTGGACGTGATCAAGGGAAGGAGCTGATAGAAGAATTCCACAATGGTACATGTGGAGGACACTTCTCTAGACAACTTACAACAAGAAGGATCTTGGATGCAGGTTATCACCGCCCACTCTTTTTAGAGATTGTTATAATTATTGTAAGACATGTGATATTTGTCAAACACATGGTAACCATAAGACTTCATCAGCTCCATTATGCCCTATTCTTCCACTTGGTCCCTTTGAAAAGTGGGAATAGATATTGTAGGTCCACTTCCAACTACCCCACACCAAAATAAGTATATTGTAGTTGCCACAGATTATTTAACCAAGTGGGTTGAAGCTAGGCCATTGAAAACAACTTCCATGGATGAAGTGGCAAGGTTCATATATGAATGCATTGTCACTAGATTTGGTTGTCCATTAGAAATTGTAACAGATCAAGGAAGCCACTTCATTAATGAGGTGGTAGAAGCCCTAGTCAACAAGTTTTCTATTAAGCACATGAAGGCAACAACATACAAGCCAAGCACAAATGGATAGGTGGAATGAATTTTTTTTGTGTTGTGTCAAATTCTAGCAAAAGATGCAGCCTTGCAGGTACATAAGTGGGATAAAAGGATTCATGCAGCATTGTGGGCATATAGGGCAACATCAAAGTCAACAACAAGATACTCCCCATTTCAGTTGGCTTATGGCATTGATCTAGTTCTTCCTATTGAGTTTGATATTCCCACTGTGAGAGTTATGAAAAAGGAAAGGATGGATGAAAGTGATTCAATAAAAGAAAGGTTGGTGCATCTTCATTTGCTAGAGGAAATGAGAGAAATAGCAAGGATACAAGCTATAAGAAGAAAATGAAGTAGAAGGAATACTTTGATCAAAAGATCCGTTGGTCTCCATTTCATGTGAATGACTTGGTTCTAGTATATGATTCCATATACAAAAAAAAGAAGGCAGAGAAAATTTCTTCCCAAATGGATGGGGCCCTACAAAATAGCAGTTGTGCATGAAAATGGTACATATCGACTGGAGGAATTGGATGGCACTCCCATTACAAAATGGGTCAACCACAACAAGTTAAATATTTTCCAAGCACTAGAATAGTCTACTCCTGAGGACGGAGTAGAAGCTAGGAAGGGGGAAAATGTCGACATTAAAATTTTCCTCCGTAATTTCTATTTTATTATGTATGTATTAGGAATAGGATGTTGTTAAGTATGATTAGTAGTGGCGTCTGATAGAAGATAATGGCGCCACAAGATCGATGGTGACGCCAATAAAGTAGAGTACAAGGTAAATCAAAAAAGTACAAAAGGAATGTTGTGGTAAAAGTAAATATTTGTCGTAAGTGGTCCGGTAATGTTAAAATGTCAAAGTTGGGGTAAGTAGAAGTAGGGTCTACATGATTAGGAATTAGAAATATTATATTTGTAATAAGGACAAAGAGTGATGTCATAAATATTTTGTGTATTTTATTTGTGGAAAAGTCTAAAAAGGTGGAACCCATGTGAGATGATAAGGTTTATCTTATCTTAGAAGATAAGCCTACATGTAAAGGCAAGAGTTTAGGCATGGAATATGATTGGTCGGAAGAGATTTCCTATCCTATCTTAGAGATAGGGTGGATAAGCCTGAATTCTATAAATAAAGAGGCCACCCCCTCATTTAGCATAGAGGAAGTAGTGAGAAATATTGTATGAGTAAGTGTGTAAAGGAAGCCATCATTTAGAAGGTGTGTTAAAGAATCCATTGTGAAGTTTCTCCCATAGTTATTGTTGGAAGGCAAGTGAAGTCAGTAACACTTGAAGTACCTCATGGGTGAGATTGTAACAATTTCATGTTGATATTATAATTTACACTTATATTTCAGATTTGTCATCATTCCTTCATATCATAGTCTATGGTATTCTTGTGTTATGTTTGTTTTGTGTTTCCAGATTACATCCACCAAACTAAAATTGTGCATTAGTAAATAATCATAGCACGAGGAGTTCTTGGTGGAGAATTATCATAGTTCCGCTAGATTGGTGATGACAAAACACTAACTGAGCTTATAGGAGGTGGAGTAGGAACATTAGAGGCTACGAGACTAGATATGGAAGGGGATGTTGTAATGTGGGTTTGTGTGATTGATGAGCTTGATAAAGGAGCCAATGATGTAGATGGATGTTGGTTGGACATGTCTTGTGATGAAATGGCATTAAGATCAAAAATACCGATAGGAGTTGATGAAGCAGGTGTTGATGTGCCTACATCACTAGTGGAGGGGTAAGGGGATATTTATTATATGATGGGTTGATAATTGGGATCGTGGAGTTTAGAATAATCATGAGTGGTGACTTTAGAAGTTGGACCATATTTTGGATAGGGGTGACATGTGATATGTATACCCTTTGCATAAAAATATCTAGAAAGGGCAATCGGATTTGTGTCTAAGATTTTAGTGAAGATGGGGTCACCACTCGATAAAATTGAGGAGGATAAAGATAGGGGCTTCTAATGTCATGATTGAGTACTTTGGGAGAATGTAGGTGTTCGAAACATTCTTTTAAGGTTATTAAATTGATCTATTATGCTTGGAATATTTTGAATATGGGACTTGAGAGAGTCCAAGGATTGTTGAAGAGGGTTGATCATATTGGTTGTGTTTTTAAGACATAATTTTTGTATGGTTAAAACCATGAACTAATAAAAAAATCAACAAATAAAAATAAAAATGGTTGTTCAAAGCAATGGAAGCAAGACACACAAAAAAAGGATTATCTTGATTAATTTAAGAAAAGTGTGAAATGAGAAAATGGTTGAAAGGGGACTAAGAAAAGGTCATCTAAGGCTAGTTTTAGGTGAGTTTAAGGTCAGATTCCTTGATATACCCGAAGGTACGTGAGGCCCATATATGTTTAGGTGTTAGTGTGAGGTGTGGTGATGGGGCCTACCCCTTCACTTAATGGTCCCGTAATGATAAGGGTGTTGGGTTCTTAGCCAATATACCCCCATAGTATTTTTATACTCAGCTAGAAGTCCAAGTCATATTTTCCTCTTAGGAATGAAATCCAAGCAGTCCACCTAGGAAGGATTTTTTTAATGTGAATTTCAATTTGATATGTTATTTGGTGTGTGAAGGGGGTTTTTTAATGCAATTTGTTTAACTCCTAATTAAATTATGTGAGCAAGTAGATATAAAATTTCATTATTAAGACCCAAAATAAATGTTGATTTTGATGAGAATAGATCACAAAAAGATGTAGTAATGAAATAACATGAAAGAAATAAGTACATGTAATCATTATTCCTTTTTATTTTAATTTTAATTTTTACACATTTTTGAAACATTGACAAGAGGCACACCCAAGATATAGAGTTAAATGATATTGACAAGAAAAGAAACAAAAATATATAAAATATAATCAATAAGGGACTATAACTCCCACTAGGCATGTCAGGATGTTTGAGGTGAATTTTGGTTAGTTAATAATATGATAAACACTAAAATATCTAAAAGTAGTAGGGTTTAATGATACCTATGTCACCAAATGCAATTTTGAGGTGAGTTTGTTTAATAACAATGCGAAGACTCCTTCACTGAGTGAGAGGACCTCTATACAATGGCAGTAAACAAGACAAATATTATATAACAATTAAACAAGTTACTCAACAAAGGCCAACCCTAGGAATCCAAAGGGCTTCCTTTAAGAGTGTAAACTCATGTTTATATTCAAGTGATATGATATGAAATAAGATAATGACAATATGATTAGAATTTGAGAGGGATGGAGAGATCCTGTTCTACTTGATAGGTGGCCTAGGCAAGTGCTACAATAGCTTTAAGTACTTTGTGTATCACTTCAATCATGCATCTTGTACTTTACGTATCACTTCAAGTTGATCTTCAATGTATAGAATTTCAAGTATGAGAGAAATGGCACACAAAAATAATTTTTGTTTATGATGTCAAAATTCTCCCACATGAAGGGTTGTTGCATGATGATCGAAGATTGTAGATACTTTTAATAAAATGTGATGCATATGAAATTGTCATCTACAGAGGACACATCTTGCAAGAAGATAGATTAGGCCAAAACAAATTGATGAAATACTCTGAAAGTATGTAAATGTGGTAGAATGATAAAATGACAAAAATTATTGGTGATTCAATCAAATCCCTAGCGACATCGTGTAAGATTTTATATATGGATAAAATATTTAAAAAGAGAGATTTTGATAGAAATAGAGACTTAAGATGATTGATTTGGCTTATATATGATATGATAATAAAGTGAATACAAGAAAATATGAGGATTTGATTACCTTTGACATGGAAATGGATTAGATATAGTTGTGAGTGATCACACGAGATCCTGATCATCCGATGGTTTGACAAGGGTGTGGATGACATCCGGATGTTTATGATAATGTCATTTAGTTCTCTAACGTGATAGATATTTTCTATAATGTTTCCTAGATCCCGAAACAAGGAGTTTGTTTTTTTTTATAATCATTGGAGATTCGCTTAGAATCGTTGATGAATCGAAAGTGGATAAACCCGCTTGGAAGTGGTTTCAACCACTTCCAACATGGGATTTTCGATTATAAGGACAAGGTAAGAGGTTAAAGAGGTTAAGGGGGTTTAGGGGGTTAGGATGGGTGGTAAATGGTTAGGGAGGTTTAGGGTGAGTAAATAGGATAGGTAGATAGTTTTTAGGGGGTAAATGTGATTTAGGATAGGTTTATGACTTAGTGATAGGATTAGATTAATATTTGAGATATGAATGTGAGGGATGTAGGTGGGTCACCTAGGGTGCCAAAAAACTAGTATCTACACATATGTGTCGGATAATTGGATAGATCCTATAAATTGTATCATTACATCTATGTCAAAATTCAAATCTCTTAAGAAATAAAAGAAAGAACCTTGTGGAGTCGATCTTAAAAGAACTAAAAACATTTCCCATGTTTTCTAAATCTTAATTAAAATTTTTCATGATTCATAGGGATACCTCTTAATGGTTATTATTTATTCTAATAGGGATATGTTGTCTTGTTTTTATAAACTTGTTGAAAAATTAATGTCCCTAGATCTTCCCATGTGGAAATAGAAGAACGCCTCAAACTTCTATACCATTAAAGTGTTTTTCCTTTTACTAAAGAAGTAAAAGCCTAACTACAAATATCATTTTCAATAATAAGATAAATTGAACATACATTTGCAACATCATGGATATGATCTGTAGGGGTTGTAAGTTTTTCACCAGTGAAGAAATAAATAATTTTTAGAGAAGAAATTGTAAATTATTTTGGGCATTTAGAGACAATGAACTACCAATATTGAAACTTACATATGTTATATTTATTTGGTGTGCCATAAAGGCGGTAGGCCTTAAATTTCTGATGGAGAAAGAGGTATGTCTACCAGGAGGAGTGGAAATAATTCTAGTTCAAGGATATGGAGATATATGCACTAATATTTCTCTTCTTACCTTACTTCTCTTTCATGGTAAGAGTTATAAGTGCTCAAAAGGTTCACCTTTTGATACACTCTACCTTGTTTGTATTATTCTCATGAAATAATGGAACTATAGTGTTTGTAAAACATATATTTAGACTTGGGAGTATCAAGATGTGTAAAAAGGTTCCTCTCGAGGATAAAATCTACTAAGATACACACCAATATTAATGTAAATTAGGTAAATCTCATTAAACTTATGCCACAAGGAATGCAAAAATTATTGTCATTTAAAATTTACACTCCTGCTAAATCAAGAAATCGAATTTTAGTGAAAACATGAATGATCTCAAAAGTGTGGGGGGGAATCAATATCAAACCTCAAGTTAGATGGTTTCTTCCTCTCACCCCAATTTTTGTAAATACTCTAACTAAATTCTACTCTAACATTATCCAATACTAAACTCGAAATCTCTAAGGAGATAGGGTTAGAGAGAACTAGAATAAAAATGGGGATGATACACTAAACTAGAAAATGGATCAATCATGGCTCTAAAAGACACAAATGTGAACACACAAGTGAAAATTTAAGAGATGCACACAACTTGGAAAGAAATAAAATGGAAAATAATGAAGGTGTGCAAGAGGATGGAGATATTCATATAAAATGGGAGAAATCAAATAAATTAAGTCACACTTACATTTATATAAAAATAAACCATTTAAAGACACACATCAAGGAAATAAATCTCCACATGAGATTTATATGGGCTATGAGAAATAATTTTTACAATCTCATAAGGAGTTCTGTAAATTCAGAAAATGGAACTTGTATTATTTTTCAAGCACTTACATTTATATAATTTTAGAGAGAGAGAGAGAGAATAAGAGATAAATCACATGCAATGATTAATGAACTCAACCAACTTCCACCACCAAGGACAACTTAGAGGTCAATTATGTGCATCTTACATCACCCCAAATGCATGCCATTAGATCACTAGTGTAGGAGAATGGCACCACTCGAGAATTAAAGTTGGGTTGGTGGAATGGTTGAGTGCGTAGTTAAAACCGCATATGGATTTGTAATACCTCACATAATTTAGATAATTTTTATTGATTCGTGGATTCCCTTTCATTTAGAAACTTCTCATGTCACATACCTTTTCAAATCTTATGTACTTAGTCATTTAAATCTCATGTTATTCCGCAAAGTCTTCTTCCCTACATCCCATATTTTTCCACCAACAACTATATTCCTTTGTTCTCGCAGATTTTGATGTATTCTACATTAAACCCATATTCTTTGTATTGTATGGAACTCCATATATTTTCCCTTATATATTTTCCTAATGCTAATGCAGTCCTTGAAAGTCTCGTAGATATTTTTCAACTTTGTGGAATACTACATCTTTAAAGTCCACGGAACACTAAGTTCTTTATTCTATAGCTTCCAACATTAGTCTTATTCAAACCTTTTCAATTTTTCTCGTGTGGTGTCTCGTGACATATTTTACTTAAATTGTGGCTTCTCTTAAGAAGGATACATGTTTTATTGTGTGGAATTAACCAACTCAAGAACACAAAATTTTATATTCCAAGTTCACGTAACACTAACATTTGACCAATTTTCTGCAGAACATTGAATCCTCAACTCCTTCATTCTCGCATGTCCTCAATTTGGAGTCGTCTAAATCTGAAACTTGGATGAGTTATTCAAAACAAAATTGGGTGTTATTTTAGACAAAAAGAATCCTTGATGGTAATATATATCATGCTTTCCTATTAAGCCTATATTTTAAGGACATTGAACTTTTCCGTAGTGTATATGCTACAATAGGATGTAGATGTGTGCTTCTATTATACAATATTGTTCACACCTAATTTTTGATTAGATTCGTATACCCAATCAGTTCTAAGAACTTAGTTGACTTTGGAAGGTATATAGATCATAGTTCTTTTCATGTTGGCTACACATTCCTCAATTATCTAGCTAATTCATATCCTTCTATTTGAGACTTAAATGTTCCTAGATCATTCTTTCTAGTTTGTCTCCCATGAGCCTCAACTTACATGTTGTATAATTTTCATATTCAATCTCATTATATTACCATATTTTGATTTCATCACAAGAATTGTCTGTTATCCTCCAAGGTCCAAGACTTCATATAGACAATGATCATCTTATTTTCCAAATACTCAAAGGAAAATCCTAAAAATGTAATGGAAAACATGAGGCCAATCTAGTTAATAAGTCTAGATCCTTAAGAGTTCAAAGACCATCACCTAGTCTAGTTAACCCATGCCCAACTCAAAATGTGTTTTCTGAAAGGAACATAAGAATATTGTTCCAAGTCATGATCTCGAGATGATAATAGCACACCACATTAGATTTTCAAAGTAGAAGAGCTAAAATACCATATATGGAAATCCATCATAATCCATAATGCTTAATACATTACAATATAATGACTTGAATTATTCAATAAGAAAGATGTACATATAGGAGGAGGGAAGTGTAACTACTACCTAAGGTAATGACACGAGATCCAAATAAATAGGAGTGCCATGATCTAAGAAAAAGCCAAGGTAACAAGGCAAGGACATGAAACCCGAAGAAGCAGTATCAACACCACACCCTCCCATACTGTAGAATGGGTAGAGTGACACCATAGATCTATATGAGTTGTCAAAATCAACTACTCGAACACTGAAAACTAACACTGGGCTCCACCATAATAGCTCCCCATAAGAGAGACTGTCAACATGCCAAAAAAAAGTGTCAAAAATACATATCCAAAATATCTCAACAAACAAGAGAGATATAAATGTATACACCCATAGATACAAGAATGCAATACCCAAAATTTTAGGACGTCGGGCTCAACTGAAAATGCATCCACAAGTGATCACAACACCCTCCCAAATTTGGCACTTTATAATTGAGTGCATGTAAATATTATAATGAGTAACATTACCTTTTACATTTGAAATATGTGTATAAAAATGTCACCAATGTGTATATCTCGAAAAAATACACAATTTCAAAAAAAGATCACCTTAATCTGAGCTATGGATCAAAAGTTATGAGCTCTACAAGGTTTTGCTATTAAAATAATATTTTAATGCTAATCTTTTAAAAGGTACACGTGACACCCAAATGTCCAAAGGGTAAAAGAGTGCATCCACACAATACAGGCTTGCGACCAAAGGAAAAAATCATGCACCCAAAACCAAAATGTCCAAAGGGTAAATCATTGCATCCGAGGGTACACGCTATATCCAATAGATAAAAGAAT
>CM031236.1:679431373-679506104 GCA_018340775.1 Taxus wallichiana var. yunnanensis
TATTGCTACAAGATTCTGTAAAGAATAAATTTGTGGTTCGTGACGCATCACAACAACTCGAGGTTCTTCTCAAAGTGCATGATTCAATGATCAAAGCAACAAAAGATGGGGTGAACAAAGCATAAACTCTGGCCGACTTGACATAAAGTACACCAAAGGCAAGCTAATAATGTTACTGGACAGCTTATTCTAGAGACCTTACCTTTATCTCTACGCTTTAGTTCTATGTCCGAGATTTCAACAGACTGGGAAGGCTCTACATACTTGCCGTAGTATTCCAAAAATCACTTGTAGATGTGAGACTGCATGACATGGCATTATGCAAAGCATGATAGGTACAAAGTTTTGGATGATCTCATATATACCACAAGGACAGGATTTTTTCAGTACCATTTGGTCTAAGATGAAGGAGAAGATCCTTCAAGCAGCTGGGCATGATACACCGCTAGCTAGACATCCTAGATATTTCACGACATACAGGCTTAATGCAGAGAGATTTACAATGAAGGGAAATGAAAGATGTTGTCCTTAATCATGTCGTAGATGGTTTTGCACAACAAACCAAATCCGAGCATTCTTTCCCAAATAGGATTACTTCTGAAATTCTCTTCCCATTCCTCTGTTAGGTATGGGTAAGCTATATCTTTATGGATTTTATCACAGACTCCCTGCGGGTATGGCCATTACACGCATTTATGTCAGTAGTCGATCGGGCCACTCAAGTATGCTCATTTCTTCTCCCTACCTAATTCGGGCATGAGGCAAACAAACGTGGGCTCGTGAGTATTTTATACAAGTGTTTTTAAGGTCAGTATGGTTTGCCTAAAATATCATTGCCAAGTGACAGGATTAGATCTTCATTAGTTGCCATTTTGGCAGGAGATCTTTTAGGCTCAGCAGTGCATCGAGAGTCGATCTTCAAAGATGTGCCATCACCTATGTGATCAAGCGGACAAAACAAAGATTGCTAATAAGTGGATGAGGGCTACTTCTATGAGTTATGTGACAAGTCAGTCATCGGGGCATGGATTAGATGGTTACACGTGGGTGAGTATCAAGTATAATACCACATATCAAATGAGCATCGGCTTACGACTTTTCAAAGCTGTGATGGGTATGATGTGTTGCCATTGTGGACTTGGTATTAACAGCATGAACCGAGCTCCCAAAGCCTCGCGATCAAGTTGCCAGGAGAACCAAGATATCCTCGAAGCTTCCTCAAGCGAGAACCTTCAAAAGGCACAAAATCAACATAAGGTATACGCAGATAGGCACATGATGTAGAGGTCTTTAGAGGTAGGGGATCTCAGTATTCCTTACGCTCATAACCATACTGATAAGGCTCTCACTTAAGGTATATGCAAAAGCTAAAACCATGGGGCTTTATGGTCCTTACATGATAGCATTTGACGAGTCGTGGGGCACTGTATATGAGCCTGAGCTTCCAACACAATAAGATACATAATGTCTTCCATGTTTCGTGCCTTTTTAAAAAGACACTGGGCAACATATCAGTACCATCTACTTGAGTCGGGCCACCATCTGGATGAGGAGGGAAGTCGGTTTTAGAGCCGTCACTATTATCGAGGGTGAGACAGGAGGCCTAGAGAGTAGAGTGATCACATAATATTTGGGTGGTGGAATGGACTCATGCCACTCTGAGGATGCCGCTTGGGAGGGGGACAGAATAGATCTTACACTATCCAGTTTGAGATTTGCTGGAGACAAGGCAAATTTCGGGAAGGGAGGATCAGAATGTTCCCTTTCCTTCGCAAAGGGCCTATGGGCCACACTTCCAAGGTCCTTAGCTCGTCATACCCAAGGGGCTAGGGATGTTGAGAGCTATCGGGTATGAATTTCTAGTTCATTTGTTATAATTATTCTTCGACATGAGCATAAAGTGATTTGGAGGGACTAGATGTTGGTGTTTTGTCGCTGGGGGCCTCATAACACTTTTGTATTCTATTTCTTCGCTGGGGTGACTTATGGTACATTATTATTCTATTTCTTCATGTGGGTCACTTAAGTCACTTTTAGTCCTGGCTACATGGAGCTCCCAACTTGGAAAAAGGTAATGAAATGTTATAAAAGGAGGTTTGGGGGAGTGATAGAGGTCATTCTTGCATACACTCATATTTTCTCTATGTGCAACTGTTTGTAAAATTCCAGCTTGTGGAGTAAGATCTCACAGGGACCCTAGCTTCGGTGGTGAGAGATCCATCCGTAGCTAGTAGGCATTCTTCAAAGTTGGTGAACATTTTGGAGTTGTTTTCGTGGCTGTTTTTTAGATATTTTTAGAGGTTTCTTGGAGGAAGGGTTTTGAGGCTTTTGGAGATATTTGTGAGAAAGGCAAAGGGTTTTCAAACAGATTTATGGCAGGCAATAAGAATATGTTTTGGCATCATTTATATAGACTTTTCAGGATGGTTTTGATCATTTTCCAAGGGTGGCACTTACTTTGGAGATTGCAGGACCTTTTGGACGGCTTCTTTTGGACCTGACATTTTCAGATCTGGAGGTTGGGTTTTCATTCTCCATATTAGTATATTGGAGAAGTTATGAATCATTTGAAGTTTCACAGCTATTTAGGGCATTCTGTAATTTCTGGCAGCATTATAGTATTCCAAAATTCCAATAATAATTTTTGTGTTATTTATAATATTAGCAAACTCTCCTTAAAATTTCAAGTGATTTGGGCAAGTATCCTATGAGTTATTGATTTTATTTAGTTCGCTGCCCTAGCTGTTAAAAATCTGCAAAAATTAGTATTTTATTTGGCTGCAATTTTCCATATTTTGTGGTTTCCCCATAAGGGATATTTCATCTCAATGATCTTTAGGTGCTTCTCCACACATTTCTGGTGCTTGACCACTCTGTCACAAAACAATGTACCTTTGATTGCTGCTTTGTGATTTTCTGCCGTGAATTACCGAAGCTGATTGTGGTTAATGGTGCCAATTATGCTTCTATCTTGTGTCCTCTATGGGACTCTTAAAAGAATCTACATAGTTAGCAAGATTCTAAGCTTCAATGATTTTGGTTGTCTCGATGGACTCCATAGAATTGACCTTCGGACCTTAATATCAAATTACTTCTCTCAAATATACTCTAACGATGGATCCTCATCCAATGTATCTATTCTAGTCAGCTAGCTTATGATATTTAGAGTTTAACTTCCATTAATGTCAGAGTCCTGCTTGGTGAAGCTCGGTCATGGCACGATGGTGGTGGGTGTAATGGTTCTCGATCGAGCTACCAAATTTCCAAAAATATCCTATAAATAGATTGTCCTTTTTCAAAGTGCTTCGCTTCGGGTTCTATCGTACCATTGGTTTGATTTTGGTTCCAAATAATGATGCTAAGTCTGCATGTTGAGTAATGCAGCTTCCATACGGCTCACCTAAGAGAATATACCATTTTTTGTAATGAGTTTTTACTTGAATATTGTGTTTTTGTATTTTATTACCATATTGTAGAAATCCCTCTCAAAAAATGATTATTCGTATAAACCTAAAAGATGTAATTTGTTTCAAAACTCTCGAGTCCAATCTTAGAATATTTAATCGAGGTTTAGAGGTGGTATGGGATCACAGTTTACATTTGGCTCTCTGTTGAAGACATTGTCACTGTAAGATGTATAATTCGAACCATATTGGTGGGAAGGTGATTGATATTTTTTGAATAAATTGTTGAAATCATTTTTCACTTTAAGGATTTAATGGATTATGATCAGTAATGAAATTGTTGCTTGATGCCAACCGTACGCCACTGATCCTTTTTTGATCCTCTTATCCCGATGTTGATGGTTTCGCTCTATGTTGCCTGGATACAAGTACGTGTTGTGATTTGGGTGGTCGGGTACGCGGATACATCAATTTTAAAAACCCGGGTACAGGCTCGATACGCCTTGGATACATCCGTACATATATATTTAAAAATTATACATATATACATATATATATATATATATGTATGTATTATGTATATATGTATGTATTATGTATATATGTATATATTTATACATATGCTCATTTTACTCATTTTTTCGTCTATAAGAAATACAAAACTTGAAAATTATAGCAGGGACCAATGTTCAAAACATTCAATATACTTAAGACTTTACATTTTATTGATCATGTGGCTGCCATACGTATGATAAGTCGCCGATTATCATGTCAACATGAATACAAAAAAATGATTATTATACCTACTTGTAATATTAATGCTAATATTGATTTAGTATAATAATTACTATATATACTAAATTAACTTACTATATTAGTTAATTATATTTAGTATTATAACTATATAATAATTACTTAATTATTACCATAATAATAATATATTTAGTTATTATTACTTAATTATTACCATAATAATAATATATTTAGTTATTATTAACTATATATATATACTTATATTATATTATATAATTAGTATATAGTTAATATATATAACTAATTATATATATATTAATATTATTATAATATTAGTAGATGTTACAACCTAATAAACTATAACCATTCTTAATAAAATAGTCTGGTATACCTATAATATATACTAAGTTATTAATAACCTAGGGATAATGATAGTATTAATTAAATAATTCTAATAAATATATAATTATAGTAGTATTAATATGTATATATAATATATTATAACTATTAGTAATTATATATAATTTAATAACTAGTATTAGTAATATAGTACTAATATTATTAATCTAATAATTAAATACTATTAGATTATTGCTATTCGTTTTTGGTCATTGAACAAGTCAAAACAAAAAAATTAAAAAAACTTTTGACGTCCAAACCTGTGGATCTGCCTGGGATATGTCCGAGTACATCCCGGTACGCCAAAACGCTCCTAAGCGGATCTGTACCAGCACCGGACGCATTATCTGTACCCGATACGTATCAGGCAGGGCACGGGGCAGGGGACGAACCCTGGTAACATAGGTTTCTCTGCATTTTTGCTTTGTCATTGAGGAGATCTTAGAAAACGTGTTTGTCAACATCTTGTTTTCATCTCTTCCTAGATGACTGTTTCAGTGCACTCAGTGTCAAGATTCTTTTTTGGCATTTTTATGCTTACCACCTTTGGAAACGAGATGCAAAATTAGGGAAACGGATGGGGGTGGGGTTATGTTTTCAGTACTGGAGCGAAGGTAGTGGATAATATGGGGTGACATATATGGCTGTGATCCACTGCCGAGATGGTTCAGATAAGATAGGTTCCTAGTCAATTTGCGGCCAGGCACAAATATTGGGGTTGCTCCTGAGGTATTATTAATGACCTGTATGATTGCAGTAGGATTATTGAGATGATTCTAATATAGGAATGTAGAAAAGAACAAAACTGGCTCTGAAATTTAGGCTTATTTTTTTCTGTCTAAAAACTAATAGATCTGGAAAACAACCTAAGGGGTTGCAAAAGACATTTGGCCCAAAAGTTTCTGCAACAGTAGGTAATTAGCAAAATAGACTGCCACTGGAAGGAATTACTTAACAAAGTGAGGATGAGTTTCTACCGAAGTATTTATGCCACCAAAACTTGATTTAGTCATTGGTACTCGAATAGATTTGCCTTGCATTGTAGAATAATTGCTGAGATCACTGGTCTAATATTAGTTGTTAGGTTCTTCTTTATTGATCTAGCAGAAAAAGTGAGCCAATACTTCTATTTAGAACCATAACTAGGTTAGAGAAAGCCATGGCTTCTCTACCAGGTCGATCATACATTAGAGAAATCTAATAAACCACTCAATACTATGCTAGGATTATGTGTGACACATGTTGGCCATTCCATTACCCAAATATACATAATGAAGATGGTAAATTGATTAAGGGCGGGTGGTGTAAAATAGAAATTTGACAAGAACAATGTACTAAACTTTAAAGAGAACACACACATCCCCTAAGAGAAACTATAAGGCTATAAAGAACACACACATATATATCTCATAGGAGGAATTATAAGGATATAAAGAACACCAGACATTCCAGTGATATCCCATGGTAGGAACTATAATGATATAAGGAACACCATTGATATTCCAGTGATATCCCATAGGAGGAACTATAATCGATATAAAGAACACCGTTGGCATTCCAGTGATCCCTGCCGCTGTGTACATTTTTTCTAGTAGAGACTGGGCAACGTTATTGAAAATGTATTGACCCCAATGTAGAGAGTAGATGACTGAGAATTTCGACCAGTCAAGGAGTACCTCAGGAAAAGCGGAAGAAATGATTTGATAGAAACTATTTCCTGAAGAAGATAAATGAATGTGCTCATGTTAAATTTGATAATGTCAGAAAGTGCCAAATGCCAAGCAATTGTGAAGGACACATGCCAGGGATAAGTTAGGATTGACAACTTCAGGTAGCTTCCATTCCAACCAGAAAACCAGGAACTACAATATCTTCTCATCAAGGACAAAATGTTGATTCATAAGAGTCTATCAGTTGTTTTTCACTCCTCCACAAAGCTTAAAATGCTCTCGTATTTGTGCTTACCTTCATGGTTTATTTTGTGAAATCAGCGCTGTCCTCATGAAGAAGCTGGCCCCTCCATTTGCTAGGCATTTGGTTATCTTATTTAACTATTTTTGTTTCTGACAACACTGAAAATAAATTTGCATAAAAAAAGACACAATTTTTTCTTCAAGAAGGCCTTGCATTAAGAATTTTATTCCTCCCAAGGCATGCCCTTACACATCAAAATCATATACATTCAAATCAATAACCAATTTAAGCTTTAGACAATCAAAGAATACATTATTGAAATTGATCACAATTTCTGTTGAACAAAATGAATATACGAGTGGTAGTTATGTGGGTTGTAGGGCCCTTAAGTATTTATGTTCTCGTGAGGTAAGGAAAATTAAAAAGACAAACCTTGGGAGAAGATAACCTGATGAGATTTCTGAAAATTACTAAGACATGGATCCTAAGAAAGAGGAAACTGAAAAAGAGGAAACGCTGGCAGAAGAGAGGCAAAATAATAACCTGATATTTTATTGAGGTGTATGAAAATTACCAACATACGATCCCAAAGAAAGAAAACAAATATCCGAGGATGTGGTTACGAACCTCACATTAAGGAATGCCTAGGATATTGTGCAACAAAAGGCATTTAAAAGGATGTGATAATCTAAGAAATAGTGAATCAATGTTTGTTTGATAGAATTCTGATTCGAGGGGAGGATTTCCATTATGAAACTATTGATGTGGAGCTGAGAACGTTATGACAATATAAAGTCTTATTATATAGAACAACAAGAAAAAGGATAAGAAGAAATGCCTGGCAAACAAGATCAACATATCTTTGAGAAAACTATTTACATTGTAATTATTATCAGTTGTAGAGCATCCAGGTGCTTCTAAGCAGCATTACATAAGTTCCAGGAACAGCGGGACTCATTGCAGGGAAGTTGGAAACTTCCTGGATTGTGGGGATGGCGAGGGACAGCTATTAAAAATACATACAAAAATAATAGTTGAAAATTAGATGACAAAATAAAATAAAATTAAATTGAAAGAAACTGAAGTTAAATAAAATGACAAAATTGACACATTTATGATCCAGCATTGAATGATATTGTCACATTACTGATTTGAGTCATTATTGTGAATGATTAAAATCAGTCACAAAGTACATGTCCAGAAGCAGTGCTTCTCCCAAGTCCAGCAAATGCTACCCTTTAGGCAAGGTGATGCAAGCTATACAATGAAAATATGTTTGTCCCTGACTTTTAAGTTGTATTGCATGCTCTCCTTCCATAGCTATAGAAATAAGTTCAACTAAACATACGCTCACACCAAAGAACTGCAAGGAATCGATTTTAAAGCCTAATTTGCAAGATGTCAATAAAGAACATCACAGTGGGTTTCATAATAAAAATTGTTACTTTTAATTTAAATAACTTGATATCTCTAGAGTATAATATCACAGTGGGACCCATTTCAAGACCATTCCAACAAAATTCTATATTACAAATATTTCTAGCAATTTCAATTTGGTTTATTTATCCAAGTGTACCAACTTGTCAAGGCACCTTACAGGACAGATCTCTCTGCACTCTCTAAAATGCTTCACTCCCTTCTCCTGTTGTTGAATGAAACCTGCTACTAGCCTACTAGCTAACGGATTGTGACGATTCTTAACAATTCTCTCTTAAATGATAAAACTCATTACTCTTTTATTAATAAATACTGCATTTGATTCACTACATCCTATTTTTCTGATCAGGATACAGAGGAAATATGCAGCTGTCATTGTGTTAATGTAACAAAATAATATACGTTCAAGGGATGACCTGACATCCCTGGATGTTATTTGGCACCTCGGAGATAGCAGGACAATTCCGTGGGGGATGGAGGGATGTTTCAGAGATATCCTAAAATCAGAGGATGTTCTTTTTTCTTGGGCAGGAAGGGACAGAAGGGGATTTTTCCTCCCCCTCCACCGTCCTTGAAGCCTCCTGGATATATGGGACTGGACAAAACAAGGGGGATGCCCCCAGACAATTATACTTCTAAGACTCTCCTAATGTGCTTGCAACTGGTATCAATTATATGGCTGATTGCTTTATTTTTGTCTGTAAAGAAATTAATTATGGTTCTAGACTGGCAAAATAATGGTATTGGTAATATATTATGGTTCTTTGCATCATATTATAGTGCTTGCCTACTGTAATAGGAGCTTAAATTTCAAGAGCTAACTTAGAACTTTTAAAAATTTGAATTAGGATGTCTATGCCAGCATCGATGACCTGATATTTAAGATGTGTTTATTTGCTTTGATGTATTAGGTCAAAATACTGATACAAATGAATTTTAACAAGTAGAAATCTTAAATTTGTGGCATAATCATGTGCTTGTAATAACTTATAGCTTGTGTTTACATCTTTGTACAGATTCCAGAAAGATGATCAGACTAGAACAGGAATTTGAACAGACCATTATATCGGCAGTGTACTAATTATACCAGTACCAGTATCATGCATCTTATGATGAAATAGTTATCCAGCTATCCATTACTGGCATCCTTAAATTAAAATTTCCTTTTCTGAGCAATTCCACAACAATAAAAGGCAACGTGAATATGTTTTGAAGTGATTTTTGCATATTCCATATTATGGTTGAGAGGCGAAATGAATGATATATATGGATGTATGGCTTGAAAGCAGTCTTTTACATGTTACAATGGTAGACTGATATAAGAAGAACATGGATATGAGCTAGTTTAGAGTGTCCCCAGTACCCTTCTAAGAATGTAAAAGAAGAAAATTCTGCAGGTATAGGATGTATCTTACTAAATTTGGGTTGCAGTGGATAACTGCCACTGCTGCTGAAGAAGACAATACATCCCATCAATGAAAGCCACTCTTCATCCCAAAGAACCAAAGAATCTAGCAATCCTTCAAATGGAAGCTCCAGTGTTAGATTCTGGTGACAAAAGTCTTGCTGTCTGCTAGCCTCTTGTTAGAGGTGCATTTTGTATAGTCCATGTATACCACCCTTGTCTGAGTTTTTTTTTTTCCAATGCTAGAAGTAATATGAAAATATATTAATCTGAATATATTATGAAGAGTTCTCTCTTCACCTCCATCTCACAGGACATGCCACCTGGAAACCACAATTAACTACATTTATGATGAGTGAGGATAGGTTGATTCAGCATGCATATTTGAACTGTGTCATCAGGAAATGGGGGTCGCAGGTATGTTACAGGGACAGTGTCATCAAATTGTGAATGGATATGTGAGACTACGTATAACAGTACAGCTATCTTACATTAAAATATATTCTACAGGAGGCATGGGTACAGAGATGGTCCCTGGACCCATGTGTCCTGGTGAGTATGAATTTGAACAGAAGGAGAGGGAGGGTCATTTGTTCTTTAACAAGCAATTATATTGCCACTGTAGTTACTGAAAATGTAATGGGTGGGATCCATTTCTCAAAGAACGATGAAATGGTCTTTTGGAGACAGGTTTCAATAATGGCATCCAAAAGGCCATCCAATTTCCGGTTTGCTTTAATGGTCGTTTTGGCACTCCTTTCAGGTACATGTTTCTTCTAAGAAATGTTGTTTATTTGATCATTTTATGCCCTCCCATAGGGGTAAAACTTTAGAAACATAAAAACCACAACCTACCCTTAAAGCAACTCACAAGGGTGCCTACTTCCATTCTTTCATTTATGAACAATATTCTACGACTCTTAGAGAGAACTTGTGACTTGGAGGGTTTCAGGCTGCATGTTTGGGATAAACTTTGAGTTTTGGAGAAGGCATTTGTGGAGTTGGCTACTCACTCAAATCACATGCTTGAAGGTTCACTGGCAAACTGGAGAAAAGTTCTTTAGTTGGGTATTACATTACTAAGGAAATTCTGTATTTTTGAGATTTTGTATTAGATAATTATTATTTTGTGGGATTTTACCCTGCTGTGTTCAAGTCATATCAACATGGCCTCCATGAGTAGTCATTACCTTAATGACAAGGCAAGGGGCTCCATGAGTAGTCATTACTTCTTAATGACAAGTAAGGGGACCCACTTAGTACACAAGTATTCATAAAACATTCGTTAGTCAAGGTGTATTGAGAACAATGAACTTAATCCAACAATTCGGGCTTCTCACCTTCTAGCCTATTTTTCCATCGGGCAAAAACATTTGGAGCATGTAATGCCACTAGATCACTCATATCTCACAAGTCTTAGCAAGTATGGGATCAACTCAACCATGTATTTGAGTTAAGTAAGCTTCCACCATCAATTTATTAGATAGTGAAGCTTTCCCATTACTTAACACAAATACACGATCATGTAGTAATTGGGTTGATCTCATGTTGGTAAGAATTGAGACAAGGGTGACTTATAAAACATTACATGCTCCAATAACTTTGCAAAAGGAAGACAAAGTTAGAGGGCGGGAAGTCCAAAGCGGTGGATTAAATTCACCATTCCTTCCCGTACTACCAAATGCTCTAAGGTGTTTGTGTGCTAAGCGGGTCCTATTGCCTTGTGGTTGCATATAGGGTGAGGACTACTCATGGAGGTCATTTGAGATGACTTAAACTCACGGTAAAATCCCACAAAATGTATTAATCTAGTATTCATATTTTTCCATTTTCTCAGTTGTGCTCTCTTCAATCATTGGCATCAATAATCCAATGGGTAGTGCCACCATCCCTTTTAAGCTTTCCAAGATAAACTTACCACCTGCTAAAAACATACCCCATGGAAAAACATTGAATGTTTTACCTACAATAATTATTGTTTGGTAATTGACATGATGGAAGGAGTGTCTGTTTGGGTGGTGGGCAAGCTAGAAGGAGTGAGGTGAGTGGGAATATTCTTTATACCTCGGAACACTATGGCCACTACTTCTTGTCTTGTTACCATTTCTCGTCCCTGGCAACATGGTCTCACATTAATAATAAATTGGTAGGAAAAAGAATGCTCCTCTAGTTTTATAAATTCATGAACTTTCTGGGATTCCAAACCTCGCAACCTCACTTTTCAAGTCATCCACATGGTAGGAAAAAATCATATTTTACGGGGGGACGAGACGGGGGACGGCTAATTAAAAAATATATAAATATTTAAAATATAAAGATATAGTGACTAAATTATATAAATAAGCTGAAATAAAACCATTTGAGATTTAAATAAGGTGAAACTTGAACTCATAAACATCAAATACATTCCTTAATACTATAATATCAATATGTTAATGTCATAAATTGAAAATTCATAATACATATTTGAATTTTGAATTTGAGACAAGCTGAAATTTCAAATATATTATAAAATATAAAAGTAAAACCATTCTAAATTACGATTGATCAAGTGACAATAGCTGATATTCATATCATTAATCTCATAGCCAAATACACCAACAATTGTCTATTGTCAATATTACAAAAAAAGAGGACAACTACAAGTATCACCTAAAAATCAGAATCAACATCTGAAGTAATATCCATGAACTCCTCGTTGGTACTAGCATCCTTGTCCTCAAAGGTAAGCCCAATCAATCCCCGCTGCACAATATTTTCCTCTTCAACCTGCCTCGGCTCCTCGGGATCTACATCCCACCGTAATGCTGGAGTCTATTTGTACTCAGGTGTCTTGCGATCCATAAGACGCAAAGCACTGTGTACAACTACAAGCTTCTCCGCTCTCGCAGAGGTAAGCCTATTCCTCTTAACAGAGTGTATCCAACTATATGTAGACCAGGCCTCTCGGAGGCAGAGGAGCTAGAAAATGGGAAAGGAGGCGAATGGCAAGTGGTCGCAGCAAACCTACTGGAAGCCCATACAGCCGCCACCAACTCACCGGCTTCTCCCGACTATCAGGTTACCCTCGTTTCTTCACGATGTTTTGATACCCATCAAGTTCAAAGTGAAGTCGAGCCACTCCATTCGATCTCGTGAAGCCTCCCGTGGAGTGTACATTTTTTAAAGGCCTTCATAAGGCCCTTCTTCACCTCATCATCATCCAATGAGATAACTCGCCTGGCCTCTCCACATACCATTTGGGATTCGGTGCATACACATGATAAAACCATATGAAGAGGAGTGTTCAACTTCTCCCATCTCCGCCGAATAATGGGTCCGTATATGTTCATTATAGAACTCCAAAGTGGGGTCCTCACCCGAATAGTTGCCTTCATTTGCCCAAGCATGCTTGTCAATGCACTCGTAGATCTCACCAAGATTGGGGTCTGTTAGAATCCCCATATTTGATGACACTAAAAATGGAGCTATGATTGGATATGATGTATTTCATATCAACCCAAAATGTTTCCGCAACACCACTTCCTTCACTCTTTTCCTTGATTTGTCTCTGGACTCACGCCACCTAGTCCAATCCCGTGTCATAATCATAATTTGTAGGTAACTCGCAACTCGGACATCCTCTTCAACAAAAAAAATAAGATGCAAAGCGGGTGTCAACTGGTTTCAAAAATTCCTTCTTCAAAAATTTGAAAAAGTGCCAATGATGTGTGGTGATTACATATGAACTTTTGCACATCCTTGGCCTCAGTCACTATCTGGTTAACCCACTGAATCTTCCCTATGTCTTTCAGTGCATTGTTCATGGCATGCACACAACATGGAGTCCAATAAATATGCCTATATTCCCGCTCCACTAGCTTTGTTTGCCGCTCTCGCACACATAAACAACATCTTTGACAACGTGTACAACGCTTCAAGGTCCAACCTCTTCAATGACATTCTTCAAAATTTGATATCAAACTCAACATCTTTCCGCTTCCTGGAACAATCAATCGCTTCTCAAGAAGTACGGTCCATTTCGCAAGAGACAATGATATTGGATGAGAGGACGGTGTCTAATATCCGTCCACCCATCCATGATAATGCTACATCCATGTGACACCCATGTCACCTTCATCTCCTCCATCAATAGATTAACCTTAGAATAATTTCTATCCAAGATTGTTGTCTTGAGTTTTGTGAGGAGGCACATAACTTGTACTATGGAACCTTAGCCATAGCCTCCTCAGTAATAAGGAGAGCGAGTGGCATTAAATGGAATCCCAAAGAAGATAGAAAATTTTCCAATAGCATCATCCGCTCTTCCCTTGCCTTTCAATCAAACATGTCAACAATGAATTTGTCAATGAGGCCTTTGCATGAAATTTTCTCTTCCCTCTCGCTTTCCACTTCGACATTTCAAAACTAGAATCACCATTAGTATTACTTGCCACCTATGAGCACTCAATGGAGTGAGAGCATGTAGAACCAATAACTTTGGCACTTTGTTGTGGTATTTCCATGTGAAGATTCTCACCAAGGGAGCTCTTTGCTCAGTGAAATCTCTGCCATTCTTACGAAGTGCCAACCCCCTTCCCCGTAAGATGCAACAAGTGTGCATTGGTCCAGAAAGTGATATTCTTCATGCCTAGAGTCAATGCACATATGTTGCACTTCATACTTTGCTCCCCCCAGACTTGATGGGTTATCAATTATTTGGGCAAATTCTTTTCAATAATGGACTTCTTCTTATCAAATGGTCCAATGGGCAAATTTGGACAACATTTCGAGAGAAGGGCAATTGGCAAAGACTACCAATGAACTACCAGTTGCTGGCTGCCACTACATTTTGTGTCCCTTCTTCACTCTCCCCATTAGATGGCATCACCAACTCTTCCATGGCCACCTATCTCAACTTCCCGTTCAACCCCTCTCCTGCTCTCGATTCATACTCATAATACTCATAGTCAAAAGAATAACTCATGGTGATGAATCCTGCAATGAATTAAAAACAACCATAACTATATGATTGATTGATTATAATGATTCTGAATTAATGCAAAAAACGTAGCCAATATGCATTTTTAAAATACAAATGATATTGTGAATGTATCTTGCAAATGTTAAAAACAACCCCTAAAAATGCAAAATATAATATAAATTTTAAACTTGTGAAATGTAATTAAAAAAAGCCGTAACCATTGAAATTTTAAATTTTACAACCAAACCCTTGCAAGATGCATTTTTAAAATCCCACAAACTATATGCATGATTGCATTATGAATGTAGATATCTTTGTTTCTTTGTGTGAGTGTTGATTGAGCAATTGCTAAAAACAACCCCTAAAAATGTAAATATAATATAAATTTTAAACTAGAAATAAAAATGTAATTAAAAAAATTAACCATTTACATTGTAGTTTGATAACCAAACCCTACGCAATATGCATTTTTTAAAAATCCTACAAACTATATGCATGATTACATTGTGAATGTAGATGCAAATGCCAATTAAAAACACCCCTAACAAATGCAAATATAATCTTTAAAAAAACTTTAACAATGTATTTAAGTTTCAATAAAATTATAAAATTGGAGATAAATACCTCTTGGATGCTTCTAAGCTCTTGTTGTTCTTGTTCTTTTCCATGCTCTTGCTCTTACTCTTACTCTTGCCTTGCTCTTGTCTCGGCTTATGTGAATATGAAATGAGCCCATAATGGAAATTTATAACATAAAATAGCACTTTTAGGTTAGGGTTAGGTTAGGAATGTTACTTTTATGCTATTAAGTGTTTTGAGGATTAAAAAAAAAAGTTTTTTGAGTCTAAAAGAATATTTCTTGCGAATGTATGCTTTTTTAATTTAAAAAACGGAAAGTTGTGGGCCGGCGGCGCAGGACGTCCTGAGAGGCCCCCAGGAAGTTATGGGGACCTCTTTCCGCGCCGTCCCTTTGACACGCTTTGAAAAATTAAAACTAAGGTTAACCACGCCTCGAGGCTTCTTCATGGAACACAATTAAAAAAGCTCCTCAAGCCATTTCCCGCCACATTTGCAGGCAATAAAGAAATGATGGTAAAGGGAAACGCTTCCACGCCCCGCACACCTTGGTGGATAAAGAATAGTCACAACGATGATGGACGTGTGAAATATGAGGGGACGTGAATAACATTGTTATATTATGAGTGAGAAACAACTCATAATTATAATAAACGTAATATGGTTTATAAGTCAAGTTGTTAAAACAACTTCACGTAATAGTGAGTTGTCAGAAGAGTTGTTATAGGAGGTTTCCTATTTTATAGAAACTCATCCTCTATATATTTGCTTAGATCCATAGAATTAATATCAAATATTTCATTGCATTTTCCACCGTGTCTTTATGTTGATTCGGCTTTCCCGCAAAGATAAACTCGATCAAATCTAAGATTTGGTATAAAGATGTAGTCATTCTTTCCTCCGCATGACGAGATCGTGAGAAGTGGTGGACTCCTTGAATGGTTTCGACACTCGATCAATATATAATGGTTTAATCCACCTCATTGACACCCAAAACCGCAGATGAATGTTTAATTTAATTGAGAGGTGAAACGAATCTAGTTTTGGGGATTCCGATATGGAGTTATGATTGCAATGCATATCTAATATTGTTCGAATGTGGATACTACGGCCTTCTCTACATGATATGGCCGAAAGGCGTAAATTCTAGCATATTGACATCCGAACGTGTCATCATCAACATCGATCGATGTGAAGTTTGAGAAGAGTGAGTCTTTCATATTTCTCAAGGATCATAAAAGACGTAAGCTGTTTGGACTGCATATCTAAAAACAAGAAGGATGTCATGAATAAGTGCAATTGAATATCTAGAAGATAGTTTTGTGGCTTTGAGATCTAACCTTGTCCTCTCTTCCGACGAATGACATGACACGTTATGGTGCGATTCAATACATAGATGATATACTGACCACTATTATAATGCTTAAATGATCCTTAAATGTTCTCGAATCACCATAGTCATAGCATATTATAATTTTGAGTGGGTACGTTTTGTCAATTAAGGTGAAACAAATTTGTAATAATTCATATGCCATAGTTTATAGTTTTTTGCTTGACTCTTTATTTTGTCTATCACCTGTGTATTTATTCCATCCATGTTAATTTCCATGTAAATGTGTGATAAATATTAGTGTCATGTGTGTCAATTCAATAAGGTTATTTTTTTTTGTTGAGTCATCGTATATTGCCAATGGAGAACATTGTGTCAAAGTTGTTCAATCAGAATCTGTCCATAAGGAGATTTTTTTATTTTTTACGGCAATAGTGTCAAGGTAGCCTCTGTATTCCCACAAGTCATGGAGAAATTCAGTCTCATCGAGAAATTTGATGGTCATGATTTTCATACTTGGCAGATTCAAATGCAGTTGCACCTGATAGAGAAGGATCTATGGGATGTAATCAAGCTCAATAAACCTACAGATGCGAATGAATTGGCAAAATGGAATATCAAAGATCAAAAAGCCTTGGGTACTATTGACTAGGCTTGTCAAAAGCATACCTACATCATATGGATTTCATGAAGACTGCAAAAGAGATTTGGGAGTCATTAAACAAACTTTTCGGATCTTAATAGAAGTTGTAAAGTGAAAGATGATATCACAAAATCATATGGGTAAGATGGCGTATGAGCAAAAATAACAGAGCACATAAGTAAGTTTCACTCCTTATTAAATCAGTTAGCTTGAATTAATGAAAAAGTAAAAGATGATGATGCAAAAGCAATTCTATTAAATAGCTTGCCTAAAAACTTTTCAAGCACGGTTTTCACTTTAAGACAAGCTTAACATTGGTTTAGGAGTAGTTTCTACTCTTCTAGATCATAATGAACCTTCATAACTAGAAGAGGAGGTTTTATATGTACACAATAAGGCTAGTACATCGTCAAATAAGGGCAAGTACAAATCAAAGCATGTTCCTCCAAAAATCAAATGTTTTTATGTAAAGAACCTGGACATGTAATTCTCAATTGTAAAAAGAGGGCAAAAGATCTACTTGATGACAAAATAGATCAAAAAGCCCTTTTGGTTGAAGAAGAAATTGATTGGGATGAATATTCTAAAGATGAAGAACTTTCTTGTCCTAGTGATGAGGAATTCTTATGGTAAATAGTTCACCTACTGGAGGTCGAGGCAACAGAGGATGGAGGGTGATCAACACTCCTTCGTCACACACTTCCAACGACGAGGCTGCATTTTGGTATGGTGACATCTTCTTATGGTGTTGTGTGTGTGTAGAATAAAATGGTGTGTGCTTTCCTTCCCATGTTATGATTCAAATGAGGAGAATGTTCATGCGGATGCCGAGATAGTAGTCAGACAGAGGGTAGCTGAGCCGGAGTGATCCTCTGACTGCAAAGATTCTTCGACTGTTGTACTTCTAACATCGATCTCGAATTGGTGAAAGAGCATTCACTAGAAGTGAAAGCGGGGAACTCTTGAGTTCGCGTATGTAGGTGAATCGGTGGAAGTGTGATCATATATATGGGATTCACCGTGGTGAAGCGGATTAGTCATGAGCAACAAGATCCATACAACAAGATTCAAGCCAACAGCTTGATGTAGACCTAAAAGCTAGACTCGCACGGATATTGGTACGGGTACAAATACACTAAACAACAAATTTTAAAATCTTGGGTACGGTAGGCTTTTGGGTACAAACATTATATATATATATATATATATATGCATATGAAATTATAACTTTAAAGAAAGTTTTTGAGGTACTTATTGAAATTTAATACTCATACAACTTAAAATCATTCATAGAACATGAAAACAAATTTCCAATACTTTGAGAATTGAGACTTGAGTTTGTATTGATTCATAATGTTCAAAACATAATAGTTAATAACATAGACTGTATTATAGATTTGATAATTCATTATTAATGCCTTAAGCTTGAGTTAGACGTATCATTGGACATTAAAAAAATATTTAAAGTCATGAAATATTTTAATTCCTTTCTCAAACCAAAGGAGGGCAGAACAACCTCTTGTCAAGGCAAGGATCTTGTCATTATATTTCTGATTCGACGAAATCGATTTGTAGGCTTGGCACATAATGTCAAATGAAGAGAAGATAGGCTGCCCAACCACCAAGTGCTTCACTTGTTCCCATGCCTTCCAAATTGACTGAAGAATAAAGGACCCATGAGGAGCAACAAGAAAGCCCCCAAATAGTAAGTCAACCAAATGAATTCCTTTTCATCTCTCTCGACCCTTCAGAGCCTATTGGCAATATTGAATCTCACACGAACTTTCCAAAGTTCAATTCCAATCAAAGCCCTCATGTTTTATTTATTTTTTTGCACTTAAAAAAAAAAAAATTGTGGGTACTCTGTGGGTACTCTCTAGGTACTCTTTTTATTTATTTTTTTGCACTTAAAAAAAAAGGAAAAACTATGGGTACTCTGTGGGTACGTACCCACAGGCCTTGGGTACGCCTCGGCACGGATTTCGCACTCTGGACGTATCCAGGGCCTGTGGGCACGTACACACAGCGTACTCCAGGGCGTCTCCCCGCTCCCATACCCGCACTCCAAAACATACCCAGCCTGGTACAAGGGGGTCTAGGGCATTTCCGTGCAGTCTAGCCTAAAAGTATGCGGAGGCATACGATTCTGGTTCCAGTTTAATGGTGTACTTTTTCCCCGTGTTCACATTAAGGGGGTAATATCAGTAGTTAATAATGTTCACACTAAGGGGGTGAATGTTAGGAATATTGATAGTGTAAACATTATTTGTAATTAATATTTGTGTGTGTGAAATTGTTTATTATTATATTATGAGTTGTTGAGAAACAACTCATAATTATAATAAACGTAATATGGTTTGTAAGTGAAGTTGTTAAAACAACTTCACGTATATAGTGAGTTGTTGGAGAGTTGTTATAGGAGGTTTCCTATTTTATAGGAAACTCTCCCTCTATATATTTGCTTTGTATCTGGTAGAATTAATATTGAATATATTGTTGACTGTGTCTTTATGTTGATTCAGCTTTCCTGCAGCATAAACTCTGATCAAATCTAAGAGTCACTTCCTATCATTCTTTGCTTGGTTTTCTGAATGCTCTTACATGCATAGCGCCCTTGTAGATTAATAAATAGGGACTTCCATCAAGAGCATTATCGATAATTCTTTTGCACATTAATTCCCGAGTCATTTCTCTCTATATTCATTTACACAATATGTTTCAGTTTGTTTGCAAAGGTAAATCATCTCCCATGTTGAATGTTTAGGTACAGGAAGGAATCAGTTAAACTATGTATTGTATGCGATAGATTTTCATTGTGAAGTACACAGTTCTGTAATTTTAAATTATCAAAAGTGACAAGTGCAAGCGTTGACTTGATTTAGTTATATGAAGTCTTGACAGCTAAATATGGTCTATCATGTCAGGACAAAGCTACAACAGGTAAACGGGACTTGGAATTGGCGATCGGGCTGAAGAAAATCGCAGGTACCCATTGGAATGGAAAGAAGGTTTCTTTTGATACAAATGATGACAAAGATGAAGGTTCTGCTGATGACGGTGATGCTAAACATGGTTTTGCACGAAACAACAGTTTGAAACGTAAAAGGGATGTTGACCTTACGGAAAATACTGCAGTTCAGATTCCAAATGCCACTGAGGACGAGTGTGATGCTCATACAAAAACAGAGAATGTTTCAGAGCTCAGGCTCAAGTTGAAAAAAATATGCAAGCAGCTGCTTCAGGAGGTATGGGGCTTTGTGTATAGGCAACGCTCAAAAAGCTAATGGAACCCATTTCTTTGTTCAATTATAACTTTGTGATGCCTAATAATTAATACGGCATCGTCTTTGAATTCAGGCTCCACACCATTCAATGAAGATAAAAACTTGAAGAAGTGCATTCAGTCCCACTCAAGTTTCTTTTTTTTCAGAGTATTCTTGTAGCCGTGATGCTGTTTTGTATTTGACAAGAAAGGTTTGAGATAATACTTTCCGTTTCATTTCTTTTCACAATATTCTTGTATTTATTTGAAAATCAGAAGACTTTTCATTACACATGCCAAATTTGTTTGTTGACAATAGTTTTATGGCTTGTTGCAGCTCGAGAAAAGCTCAAAATTTGTCATTGAGGGCAAAAAGTCTCTCTTACAAAGTGCAGTTGAGATAATGCACTTCTGCTGCCACTAGCATATTTACCATTACTTCTCTAACATTATGCATGGTCATTTTTTGTGATTCCCATTTTTATTATTTTGGCGGAGTTATGCCTAGTAATTTTGTTATGATATCATAATTTTCAGCGTGCTGGCTGTATTATGCGGGAAGCAATTCTTCCCTAGAATCTGCTATATGTGTTATTTACAGAATGGATAATTATATTTTTGAATATTTTGAGACTAATCATTTTGAGTCACCTTGTGGTCAGTGTTAATGTAGGCATCGTTGGTCTGTAGTGTATTATTCTTGTCTGTAATTTCTAGTGCAGCTTCTGCATTTTATTTCTAAATGGAATTTGTGAAATAACTTGTCTATTGTTTTTGTGCATCTTCTCCGTTTAGAGAAAATCCTCGTAACACTTACGAGAGCATTTAGCTATCTAAGGTTACATCTGTTGAAAGCAATCTGTTTTTATTCATTGGATAATTAAGATTAATGAATTTATCATTACTGAAGAATTCCATTTAGTTAAATTTTGTTGATTTTTCTCAGTAAAGGATGTGGATGACATTCTTGAGCATGGACAACCTATTTGCTAGGTAGCTGGGTACAGCCCTGCAGGGTCTAAATACTGATATGGGCGCGTGCCCTGGTATGCAGGGGAAACACAGCAGGTATGGGTTTCGTACCCGGGTATGTCTGGTTACATGTGTCAACATACTCGGACGTACCTGGGCACTGAAACCCATGTCTGCTGCATTTCCCTGCATACCAGCACCCCCTCCCTTTTGGTCAAAATAACTACCCATGTCAAAAAAATATAACTGATTTGTCTTGATTTTGGTCACAGAAATATAAACTCCTTGAGCTATACAAAGGAGTTTCCATGTGTAGTGTAGAAAATGCCTTTAGTATATTCAGTTAAATATTTGTCGCAAGGAAGTGTGGCTGACCTAGCAAGTAGTATGGAGCATTACCACAATGATGGAGTTGATTCAAACCATTACAAGCTTATTCACCACATTTATGCAGCCAAAAATTCAGGGATCAAAAACAAGACAAGGCCGGGCATGGTCCCCAATTGAATTTTGACATGGTAGATACTCTTGGTCGGTGGCACTTAGCCAAACAAGTAATCCAAGCTGGATTGGCACATTGCTTGACATCATAACAACATAAATCACAAAAAACGTGATTAGTAATGATTTGCCGTTCAAAATGACCAAACGACACAACAGCCGGACCTAAAGTTTGCTTGACATCATAACAATATATAAATCACAAAAATCGTGATTAGTAATGATGTGTCATTCAAAATGACCAAACAACACAACAATCAGACCTAAAGTTTGACGAAAAACCTAATAGTCTTTTACAAGAACAAAAATAAGTCGTGGGTTCTCCAAGAACTTGGAAATAACTTTCAAGTTAATGAATGAAATGTGATTTTTTGAAAATAAGTTTTCTGACGTTCTTTGAATGAATGTCGTTGTTTGGTGGATCATTCCAACAAACATACTTAACACAGAAAAACAGAGCACAAGGAAACTCCATAAACTGTGCAAATTGATACGGGCATTCTATCAAATCAATTTTGGCACATCCCACTCCATGACACCACTAAGTGGTCAATTTGCTTAATTTGCTATATTTTTACATTAACTTAATTTGCATATTGGATGGATAATTTGTTTATTTAGCGATATTTTTTTATATTTTAATATTTTATATATATTTTTAGCCCAACCATGGTTATCACTATAGGAACAACATTTGAATTTCAATTAAACCAAGATAAAAAGTCAATACATAGATAGTTGGATGTTGATCCATTCCACTCTATCTTTATGTGACAAAGTTAATGTTATCACGGTGTCACGTATGAGGGGTGAACTAAGTGCAACTGTAAAAATATTTGTATAGAATGGCATAACATAATTGACATCTTATGAAGAGTTGTATCTTAAGAACGTGTTTGTCTATCCATGTTTATAATAGTATATATATGCACACAGACCTGGATATGGGAAATATCCCTCACTCAACAACCACTTCCCTTCTCATCTTTTACTTCCATTAATAGATAAGACTAATGTCTACTACTACTTAGTACTAGGACACTAGTTATCGATTGAATGTCTTAGACGTATAAAATATATTTTTGATTCTCTTTGCATTATTTTAAATTTCTCATTTGCTGGTTAGACAAATTTCAGTGCAGTTTTTAAATTTTTTATCTAGATACTTAAAAAGAGGAATGGCACAGGTACTTAATAGTGACTGGGTGACACTAGGCGGTACACAATTTAACCCCCCTTACATGGCACCACCCCTCATAACATAACTTTTGGATTGAAAACGAGACTCCACGAGGGTACAATGCTATCACATTTGCAGATCCATTAATATTCATAGCTTTATCTACCTAGCTATGAAATATACAAAACGTAACGGATGTTTTTATTTCATGGTATGTCAAAAATAAAATGTAAATGCAATTATTGGTGCCCAGTGTGTTATGGAGTTGACTGCTTTGGATAATTTGGATGCCAATACAAGAGAATTAATGCAAGGTAAGGAGTGCACAGATGAGATATGACACTCAGCTTCATTCGTCAATGCAAAACTGGACACTCATTCTGTGACTATCAACTTTCTTTTTAAATTAAAAACCTTTAGATTACATAAAGGAAATAGGCTTGGGTAATTTTTGACAACCATTATTTTCTTAATTTTATTCAGAGTAAAATCCATTGCAGTTGTATGTATACTAAGTACAAAGTTTTTTCTATATGTAAAAAATGCTAATGAAATTAATGGGGTCTACAAATAAATGCATGCTAGCGTGGACTAGAATAAAATCCAGTGCAGTTGTATGTATACTAAGTAGAAAGATTTTTCTATATGTCAAAAATGCTAATGAAATTAATGGGTTCTACAAATAAATGCATGCTAGCATGGATTCATTCATTTTAATATTAGAGATGTAAATGTGTAAAATATTAAAAGTACATATGACGAGTGTCAACTTTAGCACTGTGTAGCACTTCATGGAAAAACTTTATTCAATGGGTTTCTGAATCATGTTAAAATTTGTAATCTTAATTTCACTTGTCTTAAGAGATTTGGGAAAACGTTTCTTGAAAGTCTTTCTATTATTCTCAAAAAATTAATTCAACTAATGATCTATTAACTTAAAGTTATAGAGAAGGCATTCAAGTCAGTATGTTGCAAAAATAATTACCACATTTATTGATTTTTAACAAGTTTTACAAGGACAACAAGCCATTTTATCACAACAAAAATATTTTAGCATAATTATGAGAAAATTTAAATCAATGTTTGAGGGATACTACACAAGTGGAGAATTCAAGTGTCAGTGATCTTACTCTAGTTAGATGCACACATTGACCTATCACTATGTTTTTACAAGATCCAAGTCTCAATTCAATCAACATATTAATGACAAGGTCAAGGCTTCCTTAAGATGTTTGGAAATGGACAAGAGGTATATAAATGTCGAGGTTTTTCTTAGCAAAATAATCATATGATGATACCAATTCTAAGGAAACACATCCACACCAAGTAGCAATCATGTGCTAAATATAGTCTATTATTAAAGCTTCATGTTTCCTAAGATAGCCATAGATCAAAGGCATAAGCATACAAAAGTTTTACATGGGAAGAAGTCCATGGATGATAATGAGCATAAAACAAATGCTCAAAGTGCTAGGTCAACTTGCCTAACATCAATAAATTTTGGCCAAAATATTTTGCATTGTCCATGTTGAGATTTATCAACTGCAATTCATGGTTTCAAATGCATAGAGAGGGAGACCTTCAAGAGAACATTGCTCACATATTAGTCCAAATCTCTCATTCTCCACCTCTTTTAAAGCCTTCTTACAAAATTCATTTTATGTAAAACCTAAAGTCATGACACTCCATGCAATGACGCTAAGATGAACATCTACATTTCCCATCTCAGCAGAAATATCCCTCTCATTATGTGTGGGAGTAAAGTCTCAAGGCTCACAACTTAGCACATGTAGTAAAATTATGGCAAGGTGAAGTGATTGGGTGGATTTTGTTTGGTTCATTGAGTTCATTGTATCAACCTCTTGAGGGAGCCCATGATACCATCCAAATCCCTCATCCCTTATCACCGCTCATCCTCACCAACCTCTCAACTTGCCCGTCTGGTCCTTATTTACTCAAAATTCTCTTTTCTTTTTCAAATTAATTTGATCATATTTCGATTTTAATATGGTTGTTTTTTAAAATGTAATTTTAAGTGTCTATTTATGTTTCATTTCATTTTTACTATATTTTTGTTTTTGTGTGGTGTTATATTTACAAGTTAATCGATTCAAGTTAAAATTGTAATGATCTTATTATAACCATTCACATGTTTTAAGACCTTGTTGTCAAATATATATTATGAGATTCATCCATTATAGCATGATAATGGTTTTGGGAGGGTTATTAACAATTTTTCACAAATAATTTATGATGTAGAACTTTAAGGACCCACATAAGGCACCGACACAAATTTGTGTCTAGAGGTTATTGACAATTTTTATACTAGTGTAAGTCCCTTTTTAGAGGCATAGATATCTATAATGGTAAGCTAGCTAAAGAAACTAACCACTTCAAGCATTCAACCATCGAAGAACCAAACAAAATATTGTATTGATTGCAATGTGACTAAAAATACAAGAGGAGATTACATTTTTCGGAAATTTCACGTAACAAAACATGTTTGTGAAGTGTGTGAGAAAGATCATGAGATATGGGATTTCCATGTGGTCAAGTGCACGGAACAAATAAAGATGACGTGGTGTAAAGCTCCGTGAAGAATACACACATGATGCAAAATATTGTAAGGTGATTGAAGAAATATGTCATGTTAGGAATAGAGAATTGAGGCAATGGAGTTAACCTTAATATTCACGACAAAACTAGGGCGATGGAGGTCAATTTTCTAGTTGGAGAGGTGGTGGATGGACAAAGGGCTCATTTTTTTATGTGTTGGGCCCCAACCACTATTAGAGGAATTGTTCTAAGTTTCCAAATTTTGCGCATTGTTGAGAGGGTCGTAAGGTAGAAGAGTGTTTGAATTTGGTGAAGAAAATCGGGAAGGGTGAGAATGTTAAATCTACAAGAGTTGTGAATTTATTCTAATAAGGTAAGAATTGTAGGTGGAAGCATGTGATTTTGTAAGATATTCTTGAGAGGAGGCTAAGGTACAAATCACTACATGAAGTGAGGTAACATAAAAAAGATGTAACAAATTATCGAATATGTTATACATAGTGCGAGAAATAATAAGGAATTCACAAGGGAAGTTCAAGCCACTTGAGAGAGGGAGGTGAAGATGAGGGGGCACAATGCAAAACCTCGATATCTAAATAAGTTGTGGAGCTAATTGAGGCTTTAGTGAAATGAAGTAGGAAGGTGTGTTGCCCTTATTTAAGACTAGGATTCAAGAGACCCTTGAGGATACACATGAATATGGAATTGTGAGTCTAAAGGACTTGGATCTTGCGAACTAATCAATATGAAAAAGAATTACTAATAGGAGAACATATTAATGGATGAGATATGAAACAAATATTGATCGATACTAGTATGGAATGAATATCCAGACTAAAGATGCATTCAAGAGGTTAGGAAGCCATGCAATGGAGATGCTAAATTTGTTGATAATGGTGAACAAGACCAAGAGAATGCACATTGAAATTTTGTGTGGATAAGAGTTAGAGTTCATGGGAGTAAGTTTTAATGTAGACTTCAAGGTAAATGAGATCAAAGAAATAGATAATTAACCTCCTTTACTTGGATGACCACAGTCTTTATGATAATCATGCAAACATGAGATTTAAGAAAAGAGTGACAAGTTTTGAAAAGGATGGGAAAATGGTTATTTTCTTGGATGATTTAATGGGATGTTTGTCTCTTAATAGCGACCTTTGTATGTTACGAGTGATGACATGGAGGAAGAGGTTTGAAACATTTATAAGGTAACAATGTAATAAAAAGAAATACCTAGGGCCACATGATGATTACAAGTTGGATTGGAAAAGTGGGTAGCTATTGTTTAACACCACTAGCTCACTTGCTAGAGATAGGTTATGAAAGAGTATGAGGTTACATGCGAGAAAATGAATTGAAGTCATGTGGTGGTTGAAGAATATGGTGAAGATAACCTAAAATTGGTATAGTTCACAAAGTTGTGAATGGTCGGGAAGTTGTGATGAAATGGGTTCTAAAGGTAACACCATAGATAAGGAAGGCGATGAGGATTATTAGGGGCCATTTAGGGAAGTTGCTTAAGTTTGATGACCCTTCTGTTTTAAGGATCATGTTTTATATTTTGGCGCATGTCTACCCAACGAAATATGAAAAGGATTTTAGGAAAACCCACACTAGGAAGGTTATTACCTCTCATTTGTGGTCAATGTATAATTTGTACTTACCCTAGTGTCTACAGATAAAAAAGGCCCTATGTACTAGGTTCGAAAGGACTAATTTGAATAAAAGGATTCTAGTTTATGTGAGAGACACTTGTCTACAAGATTGCCTCCATGAGTGTGAAAGTGCATGGACTTTAAATGAGTGCATCCCACCCTTATGGATTTGGGTGCATGTATTGTATGAAAAATTGAAGACATGGGGAAAGGATTGATTTTTTTAAGAGAAACTAAGCGAGAATTATGGATTAGGAGTGGCAAAAGAAGAGTTTGTACATACATTCACTTTTGATACAGAGGAACAAGGCCTAAGCCTGAACCTTTTACCATGATAAAATATACAATTTTCCACGGAGACACTTTGTGGGAAGACAAGCTATGAAATATTTGTGATAATAAATATTACTCTATATACTAAACTTTTGTAGAGGACCAAACTAGTGATCTAGTGTGGGGAGTCTCATCCTACATTGCAAAATTCTCCATTGATTAAAAGGTATAATAATTCACAAAAGAGGATGCAATACAATTCAAAGTTTTAAAGGGAACCGAGCAATTGAAGCTATACACAAGGACCCCACCAAATTTTACAATCATCTTCTTTGCCTAAAGGAGGTGAATATCGTGAAAAATGTGGACTCGTGAATGGAAATCCTTAGTGATTATTATGGTGATGTAGAGTTCACTAGCTTTGCACAACTTGTGCAAGAATATCGTGATTTATTTTTGAAAAATTATCGGGAGATGAAGGATGTAGAACCTAGTTTGGGAAAATGCACATAAGGTTGTGCGAATGCGTACAACCCATTAAAAAGAGGTCTCACTGAAGAACTCAAATTTGTGGGCTAGAGTTAAGGAGGAGATTGATAAGATGCTTCATGTAGTAGTGATATTTCCGGTTGAGGATTATGAGTGGGTTAGTCCAAAGTGGTTATTAACATTAAGAAGGATGGAAGTATTTGTGTTTTTATGGACTATCATATGATCAACGATACTTGTGTCCAAGATTCCTTCTTGGCCCCATTCATAAACGAGGTTTTAAAGGGTGTCATGGGATATGAGGTGTATACATTTACTAATGAGTTTTTTAGGATATCATCATGTATAAATCAATGAAGAAGATAAATCCAAGACAACACGTGCGACATATTGAGGATGTTTTTACCTACGATGTCATGTTGTTTAAATTGATAAATTGTGTCATTTGTATTTTCAAAGATTTTTTTGAGCTTTCAAATACTCTATCCTTAAGTTTTTTCAAGCACATAGTTGGATGATTGGATGGTATATGGGTTATTGCAAGATCACATATAAATTATTACTTGATGTTTGAAAGATGCAAATAGTTGTAGATTTATTTACATTTAAGTGTACTTGTGTGGTACAATATAGGATGTTTATGGGACATGTTAAATGTAACAATTTGAGGAGCCACATGTGTAAAAATATATCCACATGTTTTTGGGACATTAAGAATACCATCAAAATTTTATAACAAATTATGCATGCATTGGTAGACTTTTGGAAGAGCTATTTGGAAAAGGAGTGAACTTTTAGATGGACCTACTTACAACAGGAGGATTTTGACACATTGAAAGACGAATTGGCCAACACATTATTTTGTAATTCCCGATTGGAAGAAGTCTATTCATGTCTATGTTGATGCATATGGAATGGTGGTGGGGGAAATATTTGTGTATCTACGTAAAGGCAAGATTGACCACAAGATATATTTTTCAGGAAAAAATTGTCCAACGTAGACAACAATTACATCACCACATAGTGTGAGGCTCGAGTATGATTTACACATTGTAGAAATTTAGATAGTACACCATTTGTATTTTTACGAAAATCATATGAGGCTTTAAATTGAAAATTTTGAATGGTCCGATATGTCGATGGATGATACTATTCAAAGAATTTTAGTTTAAGGTTGTTAAAATTGGAAGATCGCACGCATGACTTGATCATTTGTCGTTGATAACCATGGGAAAAGATGCATGTTTGATCAAGATGGGATTTCCAAATGTTAAAAAAATTCAAGTACCTTAGGATATGGCAAAAATTATAGAATTTCTTACTTTGATAGTGACACTTTAGGTTTGTTCGTGGCGTAGAAGAATCTATCGATAGTCAAGGATGACCCTTATTAGATAATTGGGTGAGAGTTATATAAGCTAGATGAAAATATACGTCTTGGGCATTTCAATGGTTACAACCTTAAGCCCTACCATGATTAGCATAGCAAAAACCTAGAGAACCAATAAGGCTAGCAACTAATAAATACTTTGTTGTCATTTTTTTAGATATCACAAAATAAGAGAGATAATATTCAAGTGTATATACTATTCTACATATGAAAGAATAAATTTTGATGGTCCGTAGGGTATTGATATTGCGGTTTGGATATTCATATTTTGTGTATGAGGACATAGTGCCTATTTTGTGAGGAGAAAAGTAGAGAATTGACGTTAATTGTTGGGGAATGGAAGATTTGTAGAACAAGGGTTCTTACAGAGTTCAAAATTCTAAGGAATCAAGGATGAAAAAGAGTGAGAGTGAGGTTGGGTTTTGTGGATAAATCATACGAGTTAATTCTTTAGGAGAATAACAACATTAAAGTAGGTGACATGAAAGGATGACTAGGTATATTTTCCCCATATTGACATCATAAAATATTGCAAGTTTCCCTTAAAAGTAGGTGTCCGAATTAAATCCAAACATGACTATTTAAGGCACTTGAGGTGGTATAACAAATCATTCATGTTTTATTAATTCATGATTGAGAGCCAACGAAAGCTAATTATGGGGGAAATGAAGATAAATGAATTGAAGTCGAAAGAGGTATGCAATGAAATATTGTTGATGTGAATATGTGATTGAAGAGTAATTAAATGAGTATGAAGGATGAAGATCAAGGGATGTATATGAAGAGAAAACTTGTAGTTCAATCACCTCAGAGGTATGGGGACAACAAAGAAATAGAAGTAGAAAAGGAATATCGTGATAGATATGATGGGATACCCCAAATTTCTATCATCCACACTTCTAACTAAGACCTAGAGGGGAAATTGTGCCATGGATGAGTTTAACCATAAGAAAGACAATACCACTAACACCACGGAGATCAAGTTGAATAATCATATCGGGAATAGGAAGGAGGACATAGTTGCATCAAACCTATGAGAGATTGGTGTCTTGGCCTTTTGGGAATTACCTTACTTTGGGGAAGATAAAAGATTTATTGACATGGAATCTAACAAGGACACATGGGCGTCGAGATATAATTCGCAAGAAGAATTATAAAGATCAATGGTGAAAGAATCAATCAAGTTAGTGTCATACTAAACACTAACTTGCAAATGTACAAACAACATCGGGGACCATTGCAAAACATGATCAAACAATCATTGATCGAGGACAAAATATGCATCCTCACAATTGTTGTGTGATTGATCTCAACAAATATTACCCCTACAAAATACATCACACAAGGATTAAAGGAAGTAATCCACCTCATGGAATTTACATAAGAGAAACCAAGTAAATTTTATAGAGTATGTGACGAGGAGTGTACTATAAATTCACATGAAGCCCATGAGTTGGGGAAATAATTTTAGCTTTGCTAAAATTTGATATAACTTATCATAGAAAATATGGGATCCTCGAGCAATTACCTTTGCAATGGTCCCAAAGAGGAACAATGGAAGAAAGATATGCAATGTAAGAGTGTTATAGATATATATATGAGAAAGGTATAAGGCATGCAAGTGAATATGATATGAAAACCTACAAGGTTTTGGCGGCACGAGTAGTGCATCACATGAATGATCATTGCGTACAAATGATATGTGGAGTTTGTGTCACTTCACACCATATTCTTGTGAGAATTTAGACCATGGAAGATAGTTTGGAAGGTGATTCCTTTTGTTGTGACAACAAGATACATGGAATCGTCCTGGATAGAATTGTGGGCATCAAGTGTGTAAATATTGATGTTAATGCCTTGAAACTCGAATAGGAATTACCATAACATGGGTTTTTAAGCCATAGCCATATAGAGGTCTCTAACGACGAAGACTTAAAAGATGAATCCCTTGACTTACTTGAGGATGAGAAATTGCAGCCATGATTAATGATGAATGGTGTCATTATTTCTCATTCCTTTAAACCCAAGTTTCATGTGGGTAAGCTAAAGATTTGCATTGGGGATGCCAAGGAGGCCATGGCATAAAATTTGGGTTTACATCACACATATAGGATCAAACTGATCCAAAATGTTGGCCTAGTTCTCATCACCTTAGGATTTCACATGAAATATATAAAGCTTTTCTACGTTGGCCCTTTCAACCAAGCTTGTGCTTTGAAAAGTATCAACCAAAGCACATTTAAGGTGAGATGGTGACCTCAAGGTTATAGGGTGGCATGAGGAAATAACCAAGCGACCGATCTTGGGGGAAAAAAACAATACAAACCATAACATTCATCTAACTACATATTATCCTTAAAAGAAATTCACAAATTATACACAACACAAACATATAACCCTTGATTCTCATTATACTTCTCAAGAAATAAATAGTGTTACAACCATGTGCAAAATCCATATATAATTGTCAATAATTCATAATAATATTATACCATTCTTACATTCAAAACTTACACTACTAACATGCTACGATTCTTATCCATAACCTCGACCCTTAAACTATAACTCTCACTCTTCAAAAGTTCTCTTGTATTAACTCTATGTTAATAAAAGTATCCAAAAAGTTTAAGTTCCTTGTGTTGTTGAATTCGTCTCCTTTATATAAATTTTGTAGGATACCAAGTATTCCCAAATAAATACTTACATGGTTCCCTTTTAGACATTCCTCACTTAACTTGATCTTAGTTGTTGCACACAACAACATCATTAATAATCTCTTATCATTTGCTGATCTGCAACTCCACACATCAACATAACCACATTCAAAATTCCTACGGGGATGAGGGGTCTTTGTGGTTTGTTTGATTCCTTCACATGTATCACTTACACAATACTTTTAGGTGATTATGCAAAATCCCATGTCGACTCTCCACAAAACATTGCATTGAAAAAGACTAGTCGTTACATGAATCTTGTTATGAATACGAGTTTAATCGATCTACAATTTAATTATATATTATCATGTTAAAATTGAAAGTTTTCTCAAATAATTTGATTGAATAATAATTTTATTAGATTTTAAATTAATTTTTGTGAATAATTATTATTTTAATAAAAATCCTCATAATTTTGTATTTGGTTCGGTTCCACAAGTTTCCATTTGCAACTACAAATGACAAATTCTACACTGACTAAATCGCACTATTTTGCATGTTTGCAAATAATAGCACAACAAGAGAATCATATGGAGATGGAGAAAACCACAAGAGGATTTTGTAGAGGGTCCCAACATGGAGGTCTCGAGATCGACGAGATGTCTCTAGGTGCCACGGATTTTTAGAAATCACCGTCAAAGATATGGTGTGTTTGGGCCTTAGGGCTTTAAAGCGACTACGCCTGACGCGGTAGCTTGAAAGAACAAGGAGTGTAGGAACCAAAAATAATCCTCTCGCTAGCATTCACCAGTGCCACCTCGACGTGTTGGCATAGTTGGTTTGGTCCCATGAACTTTCGTTTGCAAACTACAACCTTTGACAACCCTACACTGACTCAAACTGCACTATTTCGCGCATTTGCAAACAATAACACATCGAGAGAACCAGATGGAGACGAAGAAAACCATGAGAGTCTTTCATAGAGGTCCCCAACATGGAGGTCTTGGATCTGACGAGACATATCTAGGTGCCACAGAGTCCGAGAAATCACTCGTCGAAGATATGGTGTGTTTGGGCCTCAAGGCTCTTAAGCGACTATGCCGGATGGGGTAGCCCGAAAGCACGGGGAGCGTAGGGAACCAAAATGAAGCCTCTAATAGCATTCACCTAGCCACCCTAACATGTTGGCATAGTTGGTTCGGTCCCATGAGCTTCCGTTTGCAAACTACAACCTCTGGCAGCCCTACACTAACTCAAACTGCACTATTTCACGTGTTTGCAAACAATAGCACAATGAGAGAACCGGATGGATATGAAGAAAACCACAAGATAATTTCGTAGAGGGCCCCAACATGGAGGTATTGAATATAAAGAGATGTATTTAGGTGCCATGGAGTTTGAGAAATCACCCATCGAAGATATGGCGTGTTTGGGCCTAAGGGCTCTTAAGCAACTACGCTCTGACACAGCAGTAGCCCGAAAGCATGGGGAGCATAGGAAACCAAAATGAATGCTCCAATAGTGTTCACCTAGCCACCCTGACGTGTTGGCGTAGTTGGTTTGGTCCCACAAGCTTCCGTTTACAAACTACACATTCGGCTGACACTCTACACCGACTCGACTCGTACTATTCGCGCGTTTACAAATAATAACACAACAAGAGAACTGGATGGATATGGAGAAAACCATGAGAGGATTTCATAAAGGGCCCCAACATGGAGGTCTTGGATCTGACGAGACATCTCTAGGTGCCACGAAGTTTGAGAAATCACCCGTCGAAGATATGGCGTGTTTAGGCCTCAAGTCTCTTAAGCGACTACACCTGACGTGGTAGCCGGAAAGCACGAAGAGCATAGGGAACCAAAAAAAGAATCCACTAGCATTCACCAGACCACCCCAATGTGTTGGTGTAGTTGGTTTGGTCCTACGAACTTCCGTTTGCAAACCTGACCTCTAGCAGCCCTACACTGACTTAAACTACATTATTTCGTGTGTTTGCAAAGAATAGCACATCGAGAGAACTAGATGGAGACAGAGAAAGCCACAAGAGGATTTTGTAGAGGTACCCAACATGGAGGTCTTGGATCGACGAGATGTATCTAGGTGCCACGAGTCCAATAAATCACCCGTCAAGATATGAAATCACTCGTCGAAGATACGGGGAGAGTAGGTAACCAAAACAAAGCCTCCACTAGCATTCACCGGCTTCCCGACATGTTGGCGTAGTTGGTTTGGTCCCACGAGCTTCCGTTTGCAAACTACAACCTTTGGCAGCCCTACACTGACTTAAATTGCACTATTTCACACGTTTGCAAACAATAGCACAACGAGAGTGAACTAGATGGAGACGGAGAAAAATGGGAGAGGATTTGTGAGGGCCCCAATATGGAGGTTACAAATTTGAAGAGACATCTCTAGGTGTCACGAGACTCGAGAAATCACACGTCAAAGATAAGGCGTGTTTGGGCCTCAAGGCTCTTAAACGACTACATCGGAACGCGCGCGGTAGCCCGAAAGCACAGGGAGCGTAGGGAACCAAAACAACGGCTCCACTAGTGTTCACTAGGACACCATGACATGTTTTCGTAGTTGGTTTGGTCCCACGAGCTTCCATTTGCAAACTATAGCCTCTCCGGTAGCCCTTCACTCACTTAAACTGCACTATTTCGCGTGTTTGCAAACAATAAAGACAACGAGAGAACCAGATGGATACAGAGAAAACCATGAGAGGATTTCGTAGAGGGCCCCAACACATGGAGGTCTTGGATCTCGAGGATACATCTCTAGGTGCCACGGAGCCCAAGAAATCACCCGTCGAAGATATGGCGTGTTTGGGCCTCAAGGCTCTTGGCGACTACGCACGCACGTGACGCGATAGCCCGAAAGCATGGGAGCATAGGGAACCAAAATGAATTCTTCACTAGCATTCACCGGGCCACCTCGACGTGTGGGCGTAGTTGGTTCTGTCCCACAAGCTCCCGCTTGCAAATTACAACGTCTCGACAACGCTACACCGACTCATTCGCTATTCGCACTATTTCGCGCATTTGCAAACAATAAAGCATATCGAGAGAACCAGATGGATGTTAGAGTAGGTATTTACCTTAGCTCATGTTCACATAGGTGATTTATTTACCTTTATTATATTTATCCTCACCCACTTATGTGTGTGGATATTTCTTTTTATTTATTTAGATATTAGGAGATATTATCTAGTCATAGGTATAGTTCTTTCCTTGATCTATGGTATCGACTAAATATTTCCTAGATATATGATATTGAATAGATCCTTGATGTATAGTTCTCTCATAAATCTATGGACTCGACTAGTTCTTTGATGAATAGTTCTTTCTATGATTTATGGCTGATCTACGACCTTGACTAGTTCTTAGATTGTTATTCGTTGCTTATATAACCAATTCTCATCAGATTTCATTGAGTTCAATAATAATATATGATATGCGTTGCTCATTTGTTTGTAAAGGTTTACGTAAAGTTATTCGCGAATTACTTTCATCTTATTAATCATGGTGTTTGATTAACATTTGTGTTCTTGGCTTGGTACGATTTGGTTATCGCTCCTTTTAATGGAGACGAGAAAACCGCGAGAGCCTTTCATAGACTACATAAATCTAACCTAAATAGTCAGAGTAATAGACTAAATCATCATTCTATTTCTCACATATAAAATGAATTTCTACCTTCAAAAAAGAAACTATGGGTGAATGCTCAATCAAAAAATAAATTACAATTCTAAACGAGTTTCAGGCTCAATTATCAATACTTCATTGCAATTTTTCTTGCCAATATGCTGCTTTTGGAACTACCTAGTTTGATTTGTAAAGTTAAAGCATAGCCGGGATTAATAAAAATAATCAACTTGGCATGTTGTCCTTAAGATTATCCATGATTCTATCGACAACATCACATAGATCTTCCATTCCAGTTAAGTTGTGATCCTTCCACGCTTCCCATTTTTCCTTTTCTTCCACTCGTATCTTCTCTTTAAGTTCTTCAGATGTTTTGGGTAATCAAATTGACTTTATGACTTTTAGAGGCATTTTTCTTGAATCATAGAGACATCTTCACCTAATTGTTTTTCTTCACGATGTTCATTGTCATCTAAAGTTGAAGACTGAATATTTATATGGCCTTTGGCTTCTTTTTGGGCACAAACAACCTTTTGTAATGTCAAAAAAATTCAGGCTCTTCATTCTCTGTTTGATCAAGATATTCATTCTTTCAAAATGAACAAGCTTGGAACATTGGTGGTCTCCCAACAAAACTAAGTTCATAGTCTACATAGTTGCATCCTATGTGGCAAAATCATTGAACATTGGTGGTTTCCTCCACCCGTGCTTTCGGGCTACCCGTCCGGGCGTAGTCCCTTAAGAGCCCTGAGGCCCAAACACGCCATATCTTCGAACATGGGTGATTTCTCAGACTCCGTGGCACCTAGAGATGTCTCATTAGATCCGAGACCTCCCATTGGGGCCCTCTACGAAATAATCTGTGGTTTTCTCCATCTCCATCCGGTTTCTCTCGTTTGTGCTATTTTTTGCAAACACGAAATAGTGTAGCCTGAGTCAACGTAGGGCTGCCAGAGGTCAGTAGTTTGCAAAATTAAGCTCATGGGACCAAACCAACTACGCCAACACATTAGGGTGGCCTGGTGAATGCTAGTGGAGGCTTTTGTTTTGGTTCCCTACGCTCCCGTGCTTTTGGGCTATCCGTCCAGGCGTAGTCCCTTAAGAGCCCCGAGGCCCAAACACGCCATATCTTGATAGGTGATTTCTCGACGTCCATGGCACCTAGAGATGTCTCTTTAGATCTGAGACCTCCATGTCGGGGCCTCTACAAAAGCCTCTCACGGTTTTTCTCCATCTCCATCTCGGTTCTCTCATTGTGTCCTATTGTTTGCAAATGTGTGAAATAGTGTAGTCTCGAAATCAGTAGGGCTGCCGCAGAGGTCGTAGTTTGCAAATGGAAGCTCGTGGGACCGAACCAACTATGCCAACACATGTTGGGGTGGCTGGTGAATGCTAGTGGAGATTTTTTTTTGGTTCCCTATGCTCCCGTGCTTTGGGCTACTACCCTCATCCGGCGTAGTCCCTTAAGAGCCTTGAGGCCCAAACACGCCATATCTTCGATAGGTGATTTCTCGAACTCCGTGGCACCTAGAGATGTCTCATTAGATCCAAGACCTCCATGTCAAGGCCCTCTATGAAATCCTCTTGTGGTTTTCTCCATCTCCATCCGGTTCTCTCGTTGCTATTGTTTGCAAACATGCAAAATAGTGTAGTCTGAGTCAGTGTAGGGTCTGCCAGAGGTTGTAGTTTGCAAATAGAAGCTCGTGGGACCAAACCAACTATGCAAACATGTTAGGGTGGCCTGGTGAATGCTAGTGGAGGCTTATTTTCCCTACGCTCCCCATGCTTTCGGGCTACCTCGTCTAGGCGTAGTCCTTAAGAGCCCTGAGGCCCAAACACGCCATATCTTCGACGGTGATTTCTCAGACTCCGTGGCACCTAGAGATGTCTCATTAGATATGAGACCTCCATGTTGGGGCCCTCTATGAAATTATCTCGTGGTTTTCTCCATCTCCATCCGGTTCTCTCGTTGTGCTATTGTTTGCAAACATGTGAAATAGTGCAGTCTAAGTCAAGTGTAGGGCTGTTAGAGGCTATAGTTTGCAAACGAAGCTCGTGGGACCAAACCAACTACGCCAACACATCGGGGTGGCCTGGTGAATGCTATTGGAGGATTTTTTTGGTTCCCTATGCTCCTCGTGCTTTCGGGCTACCTCGTCCGGCGTAGTCCCTTAAGAGCCCTGAGGCCCAAACACGCCATATCTTCGATGGGTGATTTCTTCGGACTCCGTGGCACCTAGAGATGTCTCGTTAGATCCGAGACCTCCATGTTGGGGCCCTCTACAAAATCCTCTCTCATGGTTTTCTCCATCTCCATCTAGTTCTCTCATTGTGCTATTGTTTGCAAACGCGTGAAATAGTGCAGTCTGAGTCAAAGTGTAGGGTTGCTAGAGGTTGTAGTTTGCAAACGGAAGCTCGTGGGACCAAACCAACTATGCCAACATGTCGGGGTGGCTTGGTGAATGCTAGTGGAGGCTTTTTTTGTTCCCTATGCCCCATGCTTTTGGGCTACCTCGTCCGGCGTAGTCCTTAAGAGCCCTGAGGCCCAAACACGCCATATCTTTGATGGGTGATTTCTCAGACTCGTGGCACCTAGAGATGTCTTTCAGATCCGAGACCTCCATGTTGGGGCCCTCTACGAAATCCTCTCGTGGTTTTCTCCATCTCCATCTGGTTCTCTCTCATGTGCTATTGTTTGCAAACACGTGAAATAGTGCAGTCTAAGTCAGTGTAGGGCTGCTAGAGGCTGTAGTTTGCAAACGAAAGCTCATGGGACCAAACCAACTATGCCAACACGTCGGGGTGGCCAGGTGAATGCTAGTGGAGCATTCATTTTGGTTCCCTACGCTCCCCGTGCTTTCGGGCTACCTCGTCCGGGCGTAGTCGCTTAAGAGCCCTGAATGACTAGATTGGCTTAAGAATGAATTTGATAGGGGTATGTCTAAGAACACATGGGAGTTATCAATCACCTAGTAAATCTTTCTTGTTTAGTTCTAGATGGGAGTCAGCTGGCCTACGACTTAGTGACCTTCCATTCATTGATAATTTATGTTATGATAAACCCATGGATGCTTTCAAAAGCCTTAAAAAGGATAGGGGTAGTCATCAAGCCTAGTGAAGGGTGTGATGTGATTTCCAAATAACTTGAAATGCCTATAGATTTAAAGGTAATAACATGAATTGGACAGGATTAGACAATCAAGAATCATTGAGTGTCTGAATCAGAATGTCATTGCATCTGGAGACATTCTCAAGCATTGGAGTAATGTATATGGAGAGACATTCTCAAAATATCAACAAGATGAAAGGCATCAAATTGTGACGACTGTCGGGTGTTTTAACAGGGGAGAAGACTATGAAGCATAGAAGAATGTAGTAAGTGCATGATAAGATAGGAACCAGTACAAAGAGACCATGAGCAAGAAGAAGCGCAAGTAAGGTAAATACACATATACACATTGATAAATTGAATGAATAATTACTCAGATTAGGTAACTCTTTATATACATACATTATATAAATATTGATTTCCAAAGTTTGATGCATATTATACATTGAAAATGCTAGTACATGTACATCACCAATAAATGAAAAAATAATCCATAATGTCTTAAATATTGTCAAGTGCACATCATATTAGATTCATGCGAAAATAATCTCATAAATGTAAGGTCTCATACAAAATTATCAAGTTCCAAATAGTATTTTAATGTGCATAATAAATACAAAAATTGCCCAAATAGGTCATATACCATCAAGTTCAAATGCCATATAGGCGTACATACAATGCCATGCACATAGGCATACAAAAACAATGTCATGTAAGACATATATATTTCCTACTCATCAAAATATATCCCTCTCTTGGCCTTGCTCGAAGAAGGCCCTCCCTTAGATGAAGATGGAGATCCATGAGATGACTTTGGATCATCCGAGCCCATGCTTCGAGTCCTCTTCCGTTGAATACTCACCTGTAGATGAGCCTGTAAATGCAAACAATGTTTTTTTGTCAAAACTTAATTTATATATGTTTTCAACATGTATTTAAGACCATGCTAGAATGAAAGTATTTACATAAATACACAAACTTACCGCAAGTTATCGATCATGCGAATTTGCATCTCTCACACTCGATGAGTCATCGGGAGCTCTGCTAGATGAATGGGGGTACGAAGATGATGAGATGGAGGAGTCCGTGCCCTCAAAGTCAAAATGGAGGGGGTTGAAGTTCCCTACATACACATAAGATCAGAAAATCTAACATCAGAATTAGTGAAAAATAGAAGCTAAGTACATGTATCTACATAATGACAATATTTTAACTAATTTTATCAATATAGAACTATTGTTTTTACCCCGCCACGCCTGTGAATCAAATGAAAGGCTGCTACTATCATCATGTAACTCCTGCATATACACAATGAAGGACATTATTAACATAATTTAATAATTCTACAATGAAAGACATTACTAACATGTAATTTAACATAATATGAATTACATGAGAAATTTAACAAAATTTACGTGTTGTTTGAATACCTCAAGTGAGTTGCTGCGTAGATGAAATCGCAGCGGCAACACCTTTATCTACTTGTCAGCAGAGATGGTGGGGTGTCTAGTGAAGTCAACATCTTTATCAAACATGTATATCACGTGAGTTAGATGGACATATAAGAACATACATATATTTGACTTCAAAAAATATATATACACACACACACACACACACACACACACACACACACACACACACACACACACACACACATGTATGTGAAAATTTTACATAATTAACATTCTAAATTACCTCTGTGAATGTATGTGTATGCATGGTGCTCACGCATGTGGTCGGGATGAAGATGCACCTCCCGCGTTGTAATATCAATGCATATACATGTACAAATACAATTATTTCAAAAATTTAACATATATAAGTAAATCAAGTACTCCAAACTTTTTGTAACACACATAACAAAACATAACAAATTTACCTATGAAGGTGACATCGATGAATGTAATCCAAATGTCTCACTCAAAAGGACATCTGACATAGTGACATTATTGTGTTCACCCCTAGCACCAAGTGCACCAAAATCAGTACGCATGAAAGTATCGTCCTCCTCGGGCCCCAAACATATGCTACCACATGACGAGAAAAGATGTGGCCTCATGCTAGTACTCCCTGAGGGAATACTCTATGTACCTCCATGAGCATCTGGCTCAAAAATCTCCCTCGTATGTCAAACAAGGGTCGAGATAGCCCCTGAAGCATGTGGAGTGTATCAATCTCTACTGTCTCCTTCACTACTGAGGGACAATCTCAGGGTGAGGGGGCTTCTGTGTGGGGAATCTACCCTGCTGAATAGGTGCATGTTGTGCACCTGGTCGATCCTGTGCAGATCCTTTTCCTCGGCCCTAGAAATCTTAAAATCAAAATAATTTGGGATCTCGTTGAGGATAAACTCGCAATAGAGTTTCCTCAGAAAGTATAGTGGCACCTCATTGTTATTACAAGGTGGAAAATCAAACACCATCCACCATCGGTCCCAAAAATTATTTTTAATCAAATTATTATTGCACCAATGGATGGGAAATCATTTACATGTCAAATGAAACAGAAAATTAGTGTGGGGTCCGTGAATAAGGCGCATATGAGTTCTTTTGAAATTTATTTTTTCTTTACATCCACATATGACAATTTTTGGAATAATAAACCCTACAACCCTCTCTGTAAGTTGTCCAATGATCAATTTTCCCATTTCCACATCAATTTGAACAAGTAATGCCTCCAATGTGTTTGCAAGAGAGGCGCGGTGGGGGTTTGTAGATTGTGAATCCCTCATTGTTTTGATTAAATCCTCAATTTCAATTTTGTTTTCAACTATTTGGGTTGCTAAATCTTCTTGACTACCCGAGGGATGTTGAGAAATTGTGGGAGTGTTGGGAGGGATGACAAGAATAACAGGTTTGGTTGTGGTTGATTCCTCGACCTCTAACTGTAACAATAAAAATATGTATTCAATTCAAATTTTAATCTATAATTATCATATTTCAATGCAATTTTGAGAAAATAATTGTGCTTACCTCTTCTCCGTGGTGCCATCATCGATTCAGATCTTCCTCAACGATCCAGAAATGATCCTTTGAGCTTGAGATCCAAACTGAATGAAAAAATGTGAGGGCATGGTTAAGCTCTGAAACTCATGTTTGAGGGAGGTAAAATGATAGAGGCTCGGGCCTCTTTTTTTTGTTTATAGTAGGCATAACATGTATTATATTATGTATGCATTATGTTCAAATAAATTCTCGAGCCAAAAGAAATTAAAATGCGAGCATGTGTTTTAACAAAACATGTATACATTTTTTTTTTGATTCTTGTCCACTTTTGGTGCACTTACCCCATTTCAAAGTTGATAAGAGGAAATTCACTTTTGAAAGAAATTGCAAACATCAAGAGAGCCTCATGAGTTTTAAAAAAAGAGCTGCCACGTGATGTTGAATGATAACAAGATTTTTCAGATTCTTAAGTCTTATCACTTGCATATCCCTTGGTTTCAACAAGGAAAAAGAAGACACCCGAGGTTGTACCATTAAATGAGCTTATTGGTGGTGTATTGTTCAAATTCCAATATGATGGAGTGTTTTTCTATTCAAGGTGAGCAATGTGCCAATGTTCACAACAGTGCCATGATAGCTTCTCGGGTGGACATTTTTTTGCCAAAGATATAACCATGAAAAATAAAATCGGGGTATTTATGGCCTACATTGTTTGTGGATACTCACATATGGGTTAGAAAATGTAAAGAATGTGCACTTTTCACCGGAAAGAAAATATCATGCCGCCACTTCATCTAATTCAAGCAGATCAACCATTCATGCAATGGGGCCTTGAATTCATTGGGATGATCAATCCTCCATCTAGTGTGGGAAACAAATGGTAGTTCCATAAAGAACAGACTATTTCACTAGGTGGACAAAGATAAATTTTCCTCCATTAAAGGAAGTTTAATTAGCTATGAATTTATTAAAGAAATGGTTTATGTCCTTTCGACGTCCTCGGACCACCATCTTTGATAATGCTAAGGATTTTCTAGGATCCAAAATCTCTAATTGGAATTTGGGATTTGGAATTATTTTTTAAAAAAATTGTCCAATTATTACCCCAAGGTAATGGATTGTATAATCCACCAACAAGAATTGATCCCAAGAGGAAATGAAGAGGACAATGGAAATCAATAAAAGACAATGACACGAAAAAAGTGAAAATGCACTTTGGGTAAAATATATAACGAAAAAAGTAACATGCACTTCTTACAAGATCGGTATATGGTAAAGAAACAAGATTGCCATTGTACTTTAGTTTCCTTCACTTGAGTTAGCTCATATCCTTCCCATAACCAATGAAATTGGAATTCAAGACGCAGTATCAATGGGAAATTGAAGAATGCCAAAAATAAAGGTGTGATATCCTAGAGGAAAACAAGGAATGCCACCATGGTCAATATGGAACAACATCAAACATTAATCAAACATTGGTTTGACATGAAGGCTCGAGCTAAATATAAAACATGCGACGTGGTTAGAGATTGGTTTTCAAGTGGGACATGATCAAGCTAAAACTAGGGAGACACTCTAAATTTTTGATAAAAATTGCATTATTGAATGGACCACAATCATCATGAATAATAAATATAAAAAGGGCCAATCATTAAAAGGCCTCGATCTTGATTGGAATGCATTTTAAATGGTATTAAAGATGGGATTCATCTCAAACTCTAATTAAAGTTTTCCATCATGTATATACTAGCTTAGGATTTCAACCCCTTAATGTCACATCCTCTAACATTACGATGGATTTATAATAGGTTTCTTTTAAGTGCTTTACATGGTCTTGTTTCTTGGAGATGTTCCAAAGATGTTTCATCACATTATCTAGATGGTTCAAAAAAGAGGAAGTTCAATAAGTTACACTCAAAATTGGAAGATGTTGTAGAAATATGAATCATAGAATTTTGAGTCTAGTTTCTAAGATACTAAATTTTATTGAAAATGGATAAGTTTAAGTGGGTCAAACAACTAAAATACCAACAGATGCTCCTGTTTTTGTTAAAAACATAATAGAGTGACTTTCGTGCCCCCACCATTTTTGAGCACCATTTAGTATTTTTGAAAACCCTTTGGTAGAAAGATAGCTAGGAGCATCTAGTTTGGGCTCCATTTTTTTAGATTTTTTAGAGAATATTTTTTTATTTATGATTTTTCTAGTACAAAAATTTTATGTTTTGAAAAATAATGGAGCTCCAACCGTGCCCCCTAACTACCTCAAAAATATCGAAAATTAGATTTTTTTTTTTGAATATGTATAGAATTATGCCTAGTTTGGGCTAGTATAATTTTTTTAAAATTTGATCACCCAAAAAAAAGATACACCATGAAAGATAGACATATTTACACTTCAAAAAATAGCTATAAAAAGGCATAGTTAGAAAATAAATAATATGGAAACCTTATATTAGTCAGAAAATTTGAAAAATTATATTTTTAGAAAGAAGAGACTCTTCTCTACGTCGTGGTATAATTTTTTAAAAATGGATCGATTGTTTTATTTTGATTTATCATAGAGGAAGTGGCATTTTTACATTTTCTTGTAAAAACACGTTGTTTTTGTTGTGTTTTTGTAGGTCCATGCCTCAGGCTTGGGGATCCAAACCGGATCCCAAGCCTTGAGGCATGGCTTGGGAAAAGAGAAAAACAAAAAAAACGCATAAATACGCATATGTGTAGTATAAACATACATGTACATGTTATAGTATACATTATTATGCATATGCATGATTTGACATGCTTCTATTTACATAAATAAATGTTTATATATAAGTTTTTATTATTATTTATATTTTTTACTTTATTTTTATATTTAAATTTATTTATTAAATATAAGAAATAAGAAATTAGGGTCACTCGCACCTTATGGAATTAGTCTCACAACTCCATGAGTCATGGTTTAGGAGATAGTTTTTAAAGTATAATCTGGTCAGTACATAGGTAATTTTTAGGATTTCAGCATTCAACCTAAATATTTTAGCGTTTAACTTCTACAATCGAAACCCTAAACCATAGGCCATAAACCTAAACACTAAACTGTAAACCTTGAGCCCTAAACCCTAAACCCTAAACCTTTAACCATGATCCCTAGACCCTAAAACCTAAACCCTAAACCCTAAACCTTAAACATTCAACCCTTACCCATGAGCCCTAAACCCTGAGCCTTAAGCCCTAAACCCTAATCCATAAGCCCTAAACCCTAAACCCTAAACCCTAAACCATGAACCATGAGCCCTAAATGCTAAACCCTAAACCCTGAACCATAAAAACTAAATCCTAAACCCTAAAAACCCTAAACCCTAAACCCTAAACCTTAAACACCGAATCCTAAACCCTAAACCCTAAGCCTTGAACCCTACACCCTTATCCCTGAGCCCTAAAATCTAAACCCTAAACCCTAGACCATATACCCTAAGCCCTAAGCCCTAAAACCTAAACCCTAAACCTAAACCCTAAACCCTAAACCCTAAACCCTAAACCATAAACCCTAAACCTTAATCCCTAAACATTAAATCCTAAACCATAAACCCTAAACCTTAATCCCTAAACATTAAATCCTAAACCCTAAACCCTGAACCATAAACCATAAACCCTAAAACCTAAACCGTAAACCATAAACCCTTATCCCTAAACACTAAATCCTAAACCAAAACCCTAAACCCTAAACCCTAAACCTTAAACCCTAAATCCTTAACCTCGATCCGTAAACCCTAACCATAAACACTAAACCCTAAACCCTAAACCTAAAACCTAAATCCTAAACCATAACCCTGAACCTGAACCCTAAACCCTAAACCTTAAACCCTAAACCATGAGCCCTAAACCCTAAACCCTAAACCCCAAACCATATTTCATCAATATTTCCTAGTCTCATGCCTAGAACCATCATTTAGTCTACTTATAGAACTACCTTGTTTATGAGAGGTGGGACAAGTAACTAAATGGATATGACATCTACCTTGTGCCTTGTAATGCATATATTACACATCTCTTCCAAACTTGTTTCTCCCCACATATACTTGCACTCTTGAATGTAAATTTATTCACACTCTGAAACAAATTTCACATTTCTCATATTTCCATGTATGGTATTATGCAAGCCAGGATGACCCATTGGAAGCTGGAAAAAATAACCATCACAACAAAAAAATTAATCTTAAAGGAAACAAAAGAAACATAGAGAATATATCAATGCAGAGGTGTAGGATCATAATTGAATTTCCTGTAGTATCCTCTCCTCCGGAGAAAGATAAAGTTTAAGTGTTCTACTGGAATGGATAGTAAATTTGACAGAACTTCCTAAAGTGTTCAAAATAAGCATAGAAATAGGGGAATGGCTAAGAACACTAAGGGGTTATCAATCACCTAGTAAATCTTTCTTGTTTAGTTCTAAATGGGAGTTACCTGGCCTACGACTTAGTGACCTTCCATTCATTGATAATTCCTTATATGATAAACCCATGGATGTTTTCAAAATATCAACAGATGAAAAACATCAAATTTTGATGACTCTCTTTGAATGTTCTACCTACAAATTCGATGAACCCTGAACTCTGTGACCTAAACCCTTAACCCTCAACCATAAGACCTAAACCCTAAACTATAAACCCTAAACCCTAAAACCAAAATAATAAATCCTAAACCCTAAACACTAAATAAACCCTAAAAACCCTAAAAAACCTAAACCCTAAACCCAAACCCTAAAAAACCCTAGACCCTAAACCCTAAGCCCTAAGCCCTAAACCCTAAATACTAAATCCAGAGCCCCAGGCTCTAACCCCAAACCTTAAACCAATAACTCAACCCCAAACCTTAAGCCATAAACCATGAACCATGAACCCTAAACCCTAATCCCTAAACCATAAACCCTAAACCTTAAGCCTTGAACCCTACACCCTAATCCTTGAGCCCTAAACCCTTAACCTTAAACCCTGAGCCCTAAACCCTAAATCTAGAGCCCTGATCTCTAACCCCTAAACCTTAAACCCGTAACTAACCCCTAAACCTTAAACCCGTAACTCTGAACCCCAAACCCTGAGTCGTAAACCTTAAACCATGCACCCTAACCCCTAAACCCTAAACCCTGAGCCCTAAGCCCTAAACCGTAAACCCTAAACCTTAAGGCCTAAATGTTAAATCCTAAAGGTCCCTAAACCCTAAACCCTAAAAAAACTAAATCATAAACCCTAAACCCTAAACCCCAAGAACTAAACCCTAAACCCTAAACCCTAAACCCTAAACCCTAAACCCTAAGCCCTAAACCCTAAACCCTAACCCCCCCTAAAACTCTAACCTAAACCCTAAAACCCTAAACCCTAAAAACCTAAACCCTAAACCTCGAGCCTTAAACCCTAAAACCTAAACCCTAAAAACCCTAAACCTAAACCCGAACCCCTAAACCTTAAACCTTAAACCCTAAACTAACTCCTAAACCCTAAACCCTAAACCCTAAATCCTCAACCCTAAACCCTAAACCCTGAGCCCTAAACCCTAAACCCTAAACCATAAACCCTAAACCCTAAACCCTAAACCCCCTAAGCCCTAAAAACCCTAAACCCTAAACCCTAAAACCCTAAAAAACCTAAACCCTAAAACTTAAACCCTAAACCCTAAACCCTAAACCCTAAACCCTTAAACCCTAAGCCCCTAAACCCTAAACCCTAAGCCTAAAACCCTAAACCCTAAACCCTAAAAAAACCCTAAACCCTAAACCCTAAACCCTAAACCCTAAAAACCCTAAACCCTAAACCCTAAACCCTAAACCCTAAACCCTAAACCTCAACCCTAAACCCTAAACCCTAAACCCCCTCCCTAAACCCTAAACTAAACCCTAAACCCCCTAAACCCTAAACCTAAACCCTAAACCCTAACCCTAAACCTTAAACCCTAAACCCTAACCCTAAACCCTAAACCCTAAACCCTAAACTCAAAACCCTAAACCCTAAACCCTAAACCCTAAAACCTAAACCCTAAAAACCCTAAACCCTAAACCCTAAACCCTAAACCCTAAACCCTAAACCCTAAACCCTAAACCCTAAATCCCTAAACCCTAAACCTAAACCTTGAGCCATAAACCCTAAACCCTAAACCTTGACCCCTAAACCCTAAACCTTAAACCTTGAGCCCTAAACCCTAAACCCTAAACCCTTAACCCTAAACCATAAACCCAAAACTCTAAACCCTAAACCATAAACCCTAAACCATGAACCCTAAGCCCTGAGCCCTAAACCCTAAACCCTAAAATCTGAACTATGAGCCTTAAACACTAAACCTTAAACCCTAAACTCTAAACCTTGAGTCCTAAACCCTTAGCCCTAAACCCTAAACCCCGAGCCCTAAACCCTAAACCCTAAATCATAAACCCTCACCCAAAGGAAAGTCCTAAAAAGATCATTCAACATGTTTCAAGTGTGTAGGGAATAGTGTTTAAGGTGATCGATCGACTCATTTAGTTTTTATGAGAGACTACTTCCTTTGAAGGCCTAAAAAGGCATTTTTGGCCATTTTGTAGTTAATTGAACACCCTTCAGAACAAGCTAAAATGAGCTAGTCATGTCACCGAGTTATCAAGGACCATTATTTGTGAAGTATTAAGGCATCGTTTTGTCTCCATAAGAGACATATGAGAAAAAGCATGTATGAGAATCATGAATTTGATTCCATGAAAGGATATTTTAGAGCTAGGAAAGGTGAGGGGATGATCTTTATATGGAGCACCATGTTTCTAAGAATGAGCAATCATCTGAGTTCACTTGATGCAATTCACTTGGTACTATTCATAATTGTAACTCATTCAACACCTAGTAGTGTTATCACACCTTAAGGAGGAGGCACATTACAATCACCTCATTTTGGCCATAGGACAGGAATCCCATTCAGGAACAATCCTCTATCTACAAAGTGAGGATCTCTTTTTAGTAAGAAGTAGACAAACATCATAGAGTTAATTCATGGTCACTAAAGTGAATTATGGACCAAATTTAAAAATTAGTACCAATTCAAGCAGTGGTAGGGCCAAAATCCATTTTAGAAGGTCAAAAACCTAAAAATGACTATATGCTTTCCCAAAACAAAGACCGACTACAATATATATGCCCTGAAAGTTTTAGGTCGTTTGTTGAAATCCTGAAAATGAGTAAGTACTGACTAGATTAGATTTTGAAAAACTATCTTCTAGATTATAATTATTGGAGCTACGAGACCACTTCCATAAGGTGCAGAGTGACCCTAATTTCTTATATTTACTAAAATAAATTTAAAGTATAAGAAATAATAAAAGTATAAGAAATAATAAAAGAAATCTTATACTTAAACATTTATTTTATGGTCCATACTACTAAAAAACGCGTACGCATTTTGCTTGTTTGAAAAACGCATACGTGTTATGGTTCGGTGAATATACCACGGATTGAAGGAAAGGAAGTAACAAGTGGATGTGGATAAAGCCATTGAGGTCAAAATTCGCGCATCGCTTTAAAAGAAAATTAAGCATAACGCTCGAAAAAAACAGTTTTCCGTGGATTGCTAAAATGAACATGAATTTCAAATTTTATGATTTGATCTTCCTACAACTTTGACATTATTTAAAGAGATCTTTACCTTCTTCACGCAACAAAACACGAATTTTCATGAATTTAATGGTGGTAGTTGGGCATAGCAAAATCGAGACGTCTTGACACGCAAAAAGGTCTACTCGGGATTGCTCAACTACTAGAATTAACTACGATTGTGGATTTTTTCACTTCTTTAACAAGAAAAGTGGCATGGGGAGGCAAGAATTGTAGAGATAATCGAGATCTTTTCAAAGAATTGAATGAAGTCGTCGGTCGGTGGGGTGGAAGGAGAATTCAAATTCCCTCTCTTCTCCTCTCTTTTTTTCTATATATTGTAAAGTGATGCCTTGTTTTAATGTTGGATACTTTGGGAATGCACATGCATCATTTTGTGCTAACATTCTAAGGGTCTGCATACCTCGGGCTTGAATTTTGTAAATGTTTTACATCTTCCTCCTGTATCATGATGATCTGTGCATGATATTTAAGTAATAAAATCTCTCGGTTTTGTGGCTCATTTCTACCTTAGCTATTGTTTTATTGCACTCTCTTGCCTATCATTTATTTAAAGTGCGTGTTGCATGCATTGTTTTAGAGTTTGTGTTCATTTTGCATTGTGGAACTAGAACTTTGATCGTAGTTTCGATCTATGAATTTCATTTTGGCCCTCTTCATCATTGTTCTATACCATTTTCTCTCTTCAGTAAAGTATTCATCCCTTTATTTTGGTGTCATCGCCTCTCTAGTTTAGGTTTATGTTTTATGTATCTCCTTCTCACCCTAGTCCCTTGGAAAGTTAGAGTAGAGATAGATAGTTGCATTTCAATGCTTACGAGTAGTTCAACATTAGGAGTAAATAGAGAAGCCTTGCCTTCTCCCGGAGGTTTATCTTAGTTCGAGTCCCACAACTTGGAGACAGTCCCATGTTGTCTCAAATCCTGAATTGTTTATGATTCCGACACGGGTGTATATTTGAACTCCAACATGAATCACCACCAATAAAAAAATATTTGTCTTTTTTATATAAATCATAAATAGTCATTTTCTTAGAATTAATCATATAAATCAAAATATAATAATCTTTTGTAAAGAAAAGAAAATTAATAATAATTAACATGCTCTTTGAAAATTTTGAAATTGTAACTCATATGAGAAGAATTGTGTCATGATGAATGTCTTCAATATCATTTAATTTTTTAAAATTTTCATGTCTACCTTTTTTTAATTCATGAACAAGGGTTAATGGGTGCCTCTCCCATTTATATTGATGGTTCGTGAACCAAATAATTCAAGAAACATCAATCAAAACCTAATGATACTTGTAGGAGGACAAACAAAGAGTCACTTCACACAAGATTACATAATTGAAAATAAAATAAAATAAATTAGTCCCTCTTAAGACGAAATCAAAGCACCCCCAAATGAGTTATGGATATGCTTTTCTAAAGGAGACTCATCGGACGTGATTTGCGTAACATTGGATCATTCTCCGAAGTGGGACTTGTAAATGGGAATGATCCTCCAGAGAAGGATTTGATTCTCTTCTTAAACTACTCCGTCATAAGCTACTCCAAAGGAGCAAACTAAATCTAACCTAATCTAACCATTCCAAGGATCAAGAGAGAGAGAAAGAGGGAAAAATAGAGCCTACACTAAAGTGGTAATACATTAGTAAAGGAAGCGAGATATTCATTTGAGGAGAAAGAAACAAAAAAATGGAGACGAGGGAGGTCGGGCGAAGTAACACGGTCAGATCTTCAAATTCGCCATTAAACTCCATGAAACACAACATCCTGCACCTACGAATGTGAAATACATGCACAAAAAACAAATGGGCGGGGAGAGGCACGAGAAACAACAAAATGATGGAAAGGGTTGAAGAACACCACAAAAACACATTTTTATTGCTCTAAAAGGTGCACAAACCATTACATTTATGGAATAGAGGCACAAATACATTTTCCAAGCGTCGAGAGAAGGTTCTTGCCTGCTTCAAAAATGGTGTCGAGAAACAAATTTGACAGAGTTTCTCTATGCCCAGAATGTCTCTCCTTCTCAAACGAGAAGTGTTACAATATATAGAAAGAATAAGAGAGAGAAGAGGGAAAATCAAATCCTGTTTCAACCACCCTAGAGATGCATCGAATCCCACTTTAAAAGTTCAACCACTGAATATCAATGCCTTCTGCAAATCCACCCACAATATGTCGCTTCTGGTTCCCCAACGGATCGAATCGAATCGGATATGGTAGTTGAAGAGCAAGAAGATCCTGCATTAAAGGCCCGAAGATGTTTTCTCCATTTTTCACCTATCAAGGCCTAAAAAATGATTTTTTATCTTTCCATGGCGTAGAGGACGTCGAGACGCTTCCAACGGTGTAAGATTTGCAATATTTTGAGCCCTGAGTGAAAGATATGCCCCTTCGAAGTTTGTATCGAGTCCGTACAAATGGGCGGGAAAACAGCTTGAAAAATGGGTCCCCTTTTGATATGGGACACGTGGCAGCCTTTGGTTGGCTAGGGAGATGCGCTTCCATCTTTTCCTTTGTGCCCTTTTTGACAAAAGGAAGATTTTGACCTTTTCCTTCGACTCCCCGCTTTGGCTTTGACTCGGGCTCAAACACTGACATTTTCCCTTTTTATTTGAGCTGCTTTGAAAGTCTCCAAATAGATTTAAGACACGAATTCGCGTGACAAAGCCGTTTCTTCTCTTTCTTCTCGATGCACGGGGTCGTGGCGATCCAATATTTTGCCTGGGGCGGGGGAAATATGGATAAGTCCCCAAGAAAAACTAAAAACTGAAAACTTATTATATAATAGAACTTAATTAAATTAAATTTAATGTAGATATTAATGTTCAGTGAGAAATAGGAATTATATTCTATTAGTATTGATTAATTGAATACATGTGAAACAAATTTAACCAACAAATATGACATTCAAAAGTCGCTTAAATAAAACTTACATAATGTGATATATATCTGAGCCAAATAAGTGTTAAAAGCGAAAATTAATTGTTTCGCTCTTAATCTGAGCTTTTTGACTTCTTGTAATTCCTAGAAATACATTTGGCTTTGTGAAAGTATAATTTGCGGATAATCTTTTTTTCTGTTTGGATGAGCAGGGAATTAAACCCTGGAATGCTTTGGATGAAATATTACGACATTCATAGACAAAAACTAGCAGAGGAAATAATCGGATATCATCAGTGTCAAAAGAGAGCGCATCTCCATAATTGCAAAATATTCACACTTTCACTGCATACCGTCTTTGTTGGCAACGACTGGAGAAAGTTAATGTGTCTACGCACAATGTAGAAAAGAAAATGAAAAAACGTTGGCAACATAAATAATAACATAAAATCTGGTTCCATGTGGGGATGTAGCTCATATGGTAGAGCGCTCGCTTCGCATGCGAGAGGCACGGGGTTCGATTCCCCGCATCTCCACTACCTGTAATAAATAGGCTGTACCAATGCGTGTGGAGGTTATCAAATTTGCGGTAACTCGATTTCGTCGGGTTTTTTTATTTTAATTCGATTTCATAGAATGGAATTCATTATAGTTATAAGTGGGCTGCCTTCCAACGATTGTCTAATTATCTTTCATGCAAAAATTATTACAACTATTAAATGAGTTGTATAAATAGCAAGATTATGTTCGGAAGCACAGTGGAAACAAAAGGGAAGTGAAACACAATTTATAGAGAGCTTGAATGAGGAATACGGATCGATCATCGATGAATGTATGCAACAAAAACACGCTTGTAATTTCTCCCATCTTGTGTTACAAATCCGGTGAGATGGCATGTTTAAACAGGGAAAAACCCACTCCTAACATTCAAGACCGACATCATCACGATTCATATGCCATGACACGTTTGCGTCGGTCTCGGAGAGGTCGAGTAATTTCTTCCCTACCCAAACCAGTCATCTCCTTCGAATTGATAGACGCCGCCGACTCCATATGATCGATCAAGAAAACTATATATAACCTTGCCGTGCAAGCCCTTTCGGCCGTATTTTGGCTTACATGTGGACTTAACCAACTTTTTCAATTCCCCCATGACTTGTGTGGGAGATCTATTTCACTTGTTTACATTCTCAAATAAACACTAGAAGCAACGATCTAAATAGGCGGTTGATCACAAAGACATTTCACAATTGCATGAGCGAGGTGCAATGCAAATTTTTTTAGTTGTTTTTATGTTCGAAAAATTATATTGGTCAAAGGTTCGAATCGTATAGTGTCGCTCTATAACCTCACAAAGACATGCACCCAAGGCTTCAACCTTGGACCTCATCTTAGTAAGTGTTTGTGTCTTATCAATTCGCCAAGACACCATGGACAAACTTTGGATGGTAAACATTTTTATTATACAAGAGTTATGAATTGGAGTGGTAGAAGAGTACTTTCTCTAAATGGGACATGAGGATGGGCTTGGGTCTTTAATGTTCCAATGCAAATATTGATACGAGTAGAAGAAATGACAACTAATTCGATGAAGAGGGAGTGTAGATAGGGAATGTGGTTGTTGCTCTTCTTTTTCCATGATGTGGATGTACGCTCTATTTAACATTCTTCCATATCATGCAAAAGAGAAAGGAGATGAAATATAAAAGTCTTGCAAGGAGCACACTCTTGAGATTAGAATAAAAGATATGCCTTAACCTCGATGGTACCAATATTAATTGTTGCAGGTTTGCAATGTCATTATGACATGTATTGTGACAATCGAGGTTATTTTCAATGGATGTTGTTTAAGATTTCCTCAATTTAAGGGAGGGATTAAAACATATTGAGGATTGTTTTCATCCATACTAGGCATATATATATATATATATATATATATATATATATATATATATATATATATATATATATTTAAAACACGTACAACCACATTTACACTAGCAATTTAGGGGGTTGGTACCAATTCTATAAACGATAGAGTGAATTTCACCAAGAGGGTCATTGGCCAATCCAAACTTGACACACAAATTGGTGTAAGTATAATTTTTTTTCCTTTTTGTAAACAAATTTTGGTCTCTAATTGTTTATCATCAAGATCTCCAAAGTTACTTTTCCTTGTATGATGGGAGTTGTGTTGCATACTTTGTCCTTCCAATTGTTTCATTTCTTTTAAATAAGTATGTGAAGGATTGAATGGATTGTTGAAGCATTAATATCAAATGTTGCAATTCATGTTTGCGTGAGTAATAACAATGATGAATTATTGTAAGTTAGTTGTGAATTCAATACAAGTCTTATTCTCGTTGATAAGGTATGATTTTCCGTACTAAGTAGTGCCCAAAACTATTATTTTCAATGGATGCATTATGTCATGCTTATTGTAGTACCAAGGTATAATAATATCAACAACACTTATTCTTTGGAGAGAAAGTGCCTAAAGTGGATGGTGTGGTAGAATGGGATTCATAAATTTGGCAAGTTACTCAATTGAGTTATATAAAGCAAGTGGTTATTTCTTGCAAGAAATATGAAATGTTACTATCAAAGATTGTTACAATGCATATTAAAGTTAAGATGACCAAGTATATCAAGCTCATTAAGTTGAATATCACATTATTGGGGTGTAGTTGTGACGGAAAGTTGTCATTCATGAAGCTTAAAGTTATGGGGAATAATTTATCCATCTAAAACTTCGTCATCTTGTTTTTTTTTCATTTTAAAATTTTTTACAGGGTAGTAGGAATTCTTCATACTTTCCCAGCTTTCAACTATTTGTTGAATAGAACAAAAAAATGTTTACAAAAATGATCTTGGAAAGGTTTGTAGAAAGGGCATGTGCAATGAAATGGGGGATTGAAAATTTACATTGAACTTTCCCCAAGGTGTGGGACCTTGCAAAAGTGGGAAAGCTCTCCAGAGAAGGCTGGTTCCTCTTCCTAAACTACCTGCCACAAGCTATTCCAGTGTAGGAAAGCTAATCTAATCCTAATCTAACTTCCAAGGAGACAAGGAGAGAAAGAAAACAAAAAAAAAAGAGCCTACACTAAAACGGTGATACACCTAGAGAAGGAAAGTGTTGATCATCTACTAAACTACCATGGAACAAAGAGAGGTGAGCAATGGAAAGGATGGACAACAACATCACAGACCATAGATCAGATTCACATAGAAAATGTTCCAAAACCCCATGAACACAGCTCCCAGATCTGCAAATGAACATTCAAAACATGCACAAATACCCTACAATGAAGAGAGGCAAGAAGATGCAATAAAACGAGCAAAGGATGGACAAATGCATCACAAAAACATGTTTTTATTGCTCCAGATTTACACAGTGCACCATTTCATGGGAAAGAGGCAAAAAATGCCATTACAGAGTAGGGGAGGAGGTTCAAACTCCATTTTGACCCTAGGGAAGAAAAGAAGGGAGGTAGAGAAGAAAAATGAACAACCTCTAACTAACTCCTTGAAAATGTGCCTCTGTTTACATTTTATAGAAGAAATGCGAGAAGAGAGGAAAAAATGTAGGATTTGTTCCAACCACCTTTAAAAATGTGTTTTAATTCTTCATCTATTGATGGGCTCGATGCAAAATCTCATATTTCCATGTATCTACTTCGTAGACCAAAGAAAATGACCCATACTTCATTAAATATGGTAGTTGAAACTGGTTTTTTTGTCTTTTCCATGCCAAAATGTTTTTGCAATTTTCTCCCACAAATCTTCACCAAAATACAAAATTGAAGATTCCATGATGAAGAGAATCTCAGATCTTTCCATTGGTACCAAGATTGTAGAAAATGGAGCTCTGGATCAAAAGATATGGCCCTTTGAGTATTTCCTTTACATTTTCTGCTAAAATTGGCTGGGAAAATTTTGCACATTTCCCCACAAATCCGTTGATGACGTGGCATCCATTGGGGTCAGTGGAGGTAGGGGCTTCCTTTTTTCCTCTCTTTTTTTTCCTTCCGAAGCCCCCGCATCCCCGCATAAGCTTTTTGATGGGACAACGGGTCGCATTTGATTTTATGCCTTTTGGAAGAAAAGGCAAACTTTTTTTCACTTTTTCCTCGATGCCCCCCTTTGCCACGTGTGAGTCCAAGTTTTCCTTTGGGAAAAAAACTCTCCCAAGCTCCGCAAGTCCGCCTTGGGAAATTTTTCCTAACTCCGCTCCCGAGCCATAAACAAAAATAAGGAGTTAGAAAGAGTTCTTTACCTTTCTGGAAAGGGGAAGAAATTCTCTATCTGATGGAGCAATTTCTAGAATTCCTTGAGTGCTTGAAACTTGTAAAATTTTGACTGAAGCAAAAAAGGAGGTAAGTTAACCCAAAATAAGAGGGAGCTTATTTTGGTTAACAACTTTGGTGACTCACAGGGGTCATCTCTGCTAGATGAATGATCAGTGGCCTTAGTTGCATCCATTGGGCATGGAGTCAAGCCTGATAACCAATTCTCTGATCTAACTCTGAAAATATGACCTCTGAATCACTTGGGAACCCACTGAACTTGGAGTTGAACTTCACCAAAAGCCAACTGAAATGGAATGTGCAAAGAAAAAAACAACAACACCAAAAACTATGTACAAACTGAAAATCATACATACCCCAAGTGGGATATGTAGAGTGTGCAAAAGCACTTCTTCTATGAAAACAAACCTACCTACTCTACTCTAACCAAGAGCAAAGGGAACTCAAACAAAACCTGCAATTGGTAGGGAGAAATAGCTTCCCTTCCTCAAAAATGGCAGCCATGCAACTGATTTGGCATTAAACATGGCTGGTTGGATGAGTGAAAAACTAACAAGAAGTTGGTCCTCCACCCAAATAACCAAAGTATCAGCTGGAGACAAATCAAATACCTCTTTTAGTTGCTCTACATTTGGATTGAAGAGGTATGGCAAGCTGATCCTTGGTGCTTTGCATATCATCCTCATGCCCTGAAATGGACATGACTAGTTGTGGCTGCTCCTTTGGCTCCAATGAAGCCAAATATCTGATTGGGCAAGGTCTGATCTGATTGGTATGCCCATAGCTCTGATTTCTAACTCCAAAAATGGAGTCCTCTTGTAGACCTTCCTGGGTGAATGATGTGGAAGGAATGGTGGAACTCTTCTGCTCTTTCTCTTCCTCCTCTTGTGAAGAACATGGAAGGTTTAGATCTTCCAAACTTGATTCCAAAGAGCTGTTGTAAAATGCAGGTTGTTGCCATTGAATACTCTCCTCCATGACAACAGGCACACATGCTTGGAAGGTGGATGATGAAGGAGAAAACAATGGGATTTCAACCGGTTCCTCTCCATCAAAACAATCTTCCAAATCAGACAAATACATTGTCTCATTGTTGTCCTGCTGCAAATGTTCAACTTCCTCCATGGTATCTTCTTGGTTTGCAACTTGTTTACCATGGTTTCTTTCATCCTCCAACATGAAGTTTGAAAGATCAAACTCTTTTCCAACATTAGAGCTCGAGAGAGATGAAGTGGAAGGAAGAACTGAAGGTTCTTCTATAGCCTGTTTCATGCTCAAAGCCTTTGGATCTACATTTTTCTCCTTCACAGCTGGAATGTGCTCCTCTTCTTTTGGATTTGGAGCAGCTTCTCCTTCCTCTGCTATGCTTGAAGACCATCTTGCTCTTGATTGAACTCTTCCTCTAGCATGAAGTTTTCCATATCAAACTCCTCAAACTGCTACTCTAGAGGACAAGTTGGGACTGCAAGATTTCTTTTAGAGCTTTCCTCCAAAATGGATTCATCAACCAAAATAGGCCCTTCGAATGAAAGCAAGAAAACACCAATAATGTCTTCTTCTTCTGCTACTACAAACTTTGATTTGGTCTCATCCACTTGCTCCTTTCCAATGGGACTTTGAGCTGATTTGTTTTCTCCTTCCTTGGCTGATTGGGTAGTTTGAATTGGATCAACATTCTCTTCACTTAAAGTGCCAACATGGACACTACATTCTGAGTAAACTGACTGCTGATTTTCTTCTTCCTTTTCTTGTTCTTTCTCTGCTACAAATTCAGTCTTAGCCACCACTGGCTCTTCAACTTTCTTCTCCTCTAAAGGCTTGACCAGCAAAGGAATCTCTGTTATCCCAAACCTAAGAGCTAAGCTCACTAAGCTTTTAACCATTTCTTCTTCTTTCACTTCTTCTTCTTGTTGTCCTTCATGACTGATTTTTAAAATTTCTTCTTCTCCACATGGAATTGGGAAGGCAAGAGAAGGAGTGGGTTGGGATTCAACCATTTTTTCATTTGTTTGTGGTGGTGGAAGAGATGAAACTTCTTGTTTCCTTGGAGTGGAAGGTATTTCTTTTTCTCTTGTGGAGGGGATTTGGATTTGGAAGAGAAGAGGGTAGAAAAAATGAGATGGGATGGAAGACTAGGGGATGGAGAAATGGATTTCACACTTGGGGAAACATTCAATGGGAAGCTTGGAAATTGAAGCTCAAATTGAGATGGTGTTGCTTGAGGAGTGGAGAGAAAATTACCAGATAATGGTGTAGGATTTACCCATTGACAAGGCTTGCCTGACACCAAATTCATAGGCCTCTATCTCTTCAGTCCATTGTGCAAGTTGGGGCAACATCTCAATCATGAAGTCCAACTTCTCCTGAGGGTCTGTAGTGTCTTGGAAAAGGGCCTTCCCATGGACAAGGTGCCCTACAACCAATTTTGAATGCCTTCATTTGAGTTGTAGCTCTTGAATGAACCATGCCAATCTCCATTTTTTGGATCTTCTCCAATAGACCAACATTCTCCATCTGACTATTATCATTGCATGCATATCCCTATTCTTGGAAAGCTCCATAGCCAAACTGATTTTGGCACTGCTGCTCATAGGGGTAGACATGTTGATTTTGAATCTACTCATAATGCTGATTTGGAGGAGTTGTAAAACATATTGGAGGTGGACTGCTCTATTGTTGCAGGTATGAATTCCACTATGGGAATGAAGCCATGATTGCATAACTTCATAGAATGGAAAAGAATGAAAGAGATGGAAAGAAGAATGGATGAAAGTGGATGGAAAGAAAGGTCTGCAACTCAGAAAAATGGGTTGTTTACTAGGTGGAGTCGCAGATGTGCAATTTAAAGCTTCTCATAAGCTGGAGATTTACAACAAGTGCACATCAATCTTGTTGCAATGAAGTGAAGACCTCTTAGGTCCCACCGGGCATGCCAAAACTATTAGTGTGAAATCACAACACCCCCAAATGAGTTCTAAAAATCTACTTTTCTAAGGCAAGAATCATTTGGTGTGATTGCATAACATTGAACTTTCCCCAAGGTGTGGGACCTTGCAAAAGTGGGAAAGCTCTCCAGAGAAGGTTGGTTCCTCTTCCTAAACTACTTGCCACAAGCTATTCCAGTGCAAGGAAAGCTAATCTAATCCTAATCTAACTTCAAGGAGACAAGGAGAGAAAGAAAACAAGAAAAAACATAGAGCCTACACTAAAACGGTGATACACCAGAGAAGGAAAGTGTTGATCATCTACTAAACTGCCATGGAACAAAGAGAGGTGAGCAATGGAAAGGATGGACAACAACATCACAGACCATAGATCAGATTCACATAGAAAATGTTCCAAAACCCCATGAACATAGCTCCCAGATCTACAAATGAACATTCAAAACATGCACAAATACCTACAAATGAAGAGAGGCAAGAAGATGCAATAAAAATGAGCAAAGGATGGACAAATGCATCACAAAAACACGTTTTATTGCTCCAAATTTACACAGTGCACCATTTCATGGGAAAGAGGAAAAAAATGCCATTATAGAGTAGGGGAGGAGGTTCAAACTCCATTTTGACCCTAGGGAAGAAAAGAAGGGGGAGGTAGAGAAGAAAAATGAACAACCTCTAACTAACTCCTTGAAAATGTGCCTCTGTTTACATTTTATAGAAGAAACACGAGAAGAGAGGAAAAAACATGGGATTTGTTCCAACCACCTTTAAAAATGTGTTTTAATTCTTCATTTGTTGATGGGCTCGATGTAAAAGCTCATATTTCCATGTATCTACTTGCAGACCAAAGAAAATGACCCATACTTCATTAAATCTGGTAGTTGAAACTGGTTTTTTTGTCTTTTCCATGCCAAAAACGTGTTTTAATTTTCTCCCACAAATATTCACCAAAATGCAAAATTGAAGATTCCATGATGAAGAGAATCTCTCCAGATCTTTCCATTGGTACCAAGATTGTAGAAAATGGAGCTCTGGATCAAAAGATATGGCCCTCTGAGTATTTCCTTTACGTTTTCTGCTAAAATTGGCTCGGAAAATTTTGCACATTTCCCCACAAATCCACTGATGACGTGGCATCCATTGGGGTCGTGGAGGTAGGGGCTCCTTTTTTTTCCTTTCGACAGCCCGCATCCCCGCATAAGCTTTTGATGGGACCATGGTCGCATTTCGATTTTATGCCTTTTGGAAGAAAAGGCAATTTTTCACTTTTTCCTCCAATTATGACTGAAGCAAAAAAGTTAACCCAAAATAAGAGGTAAGTTAACCCAAAAATTTGGCTACATTCTGGACATGATGTTCAATTCAAAGGTGGACTCGATTTGAGGACAATGTACTTTCGGGTTGTGTGGAGCCCAATGGTAGGCATACCATTATGATATTTGATGCTCTTGGTTTAGTGATTTTAGCATTCCTCGGGGAGTGATTGTGATATAAGACTCCATATTTTCTTGACATATACATTTATAATACTTGGACTCATTTTAGCATTATACCCGGAGATAATTGTTACTTTTTGGTCATGAGGACCCCTTATGGATGTGTTACTAAATTCCTTATCATTATGTGTTACACATGTAACATTATAAACATATATGCATGATGTTTATGATTTAAGAAATGTGTGGTGTGATATGTAACTTCTTCTCTTTGATGTGTGGGTCACCTAGTGGTGAGTAACTATTGTGTTTTGTAGTGTTGTAAATGTTTCATTTATAATCCTATAATGTTAAACGTACCTCGACCTTGGTGATGTGAGTTAGGTGTTTGTATTCTTCCTTTTGTGTGTGTCAAATTGTAATTATCGTGTTAAATGTGCTAAAATGGTGTGTTGTGGAGTCATCGTGTGGTTTTTTTGGATGGGATTAGTAGGATGTTGGGATGTTGTTTTGGTTTGAACAACATGTGGAAAATTTTAAAACTAAAACTCGCTTACCCGTGAAAATTCCATGAGAAATGATTTAAATGAATAACACAATTAATGAACTATTGATTTTCATAGAAAATGAAGATTTGGATTTTTTTTTTTTTCTCTTGTGGTTGTGCTTCAATAACAAGGTCCATTTTTTCTAGTGACATTAATTGATGTTAGTTTTCTTGTCACTCGTGTGAACCTTTAGTTAACATTATCATTGTTGTTGCCTCAAGGAATATGCTATTATAAGAGGAGGGAGATGTAGTGACCCTATTAATTATCATCTTGTTGACCTCACCTCCAAGCACCCTGACTCGATGTTTAAGTGTGAACATACTCTTAAGGATTTATTTTGACTTGAGATTGAGTTATGAGGAAAATAAAGTATCTAGGTCGATCTAGATTGAATTTTTGTTTGAGTGAGACTTAGATAAGTCATTTTTAGTGTTGTATTGGGCACACTTGGGTTGGTGTTCTAGTGTAGATGTATATATACAAGTTTAACCCCATTTGTAAGGCTCCATAAATTTTTTTGTTGGTCCCTTGCCAAGTCCCCGTTTAGTGCTTTTCATAGGATTATGTTTACATGTTAATGACCCATTCCCATGTATATATATATATATATAGTAATGGAAATAATAATAATAGTAATAGTAATAGTAATAGTAATAGTAATAAAATTATTGTGAAGATGTATTCAAGAGCGTTTAATTAAAAAAAGTAGATGTTAATAGTAAAACAAAAAATAAATAAATAAAGGAAACATATAATAAAACACAATAAAAGTAGATATAATAAAGCAATCAAAAAAATAGTTTAAAAATGATAATAATAGGATTAGGGTTCGGTGTGAAAATTGTTTCCCTTTGGGGTGGATCCAATTGGTGGCAGTTACATTGATAGAATGAAGGCATGTGGCTACATGTTGTGTGCATTCCTATAGATGGCTTAGATCTTAAGTAAAAATAAGTGGAAATTATCAATTAAGAATCTACAACCTTTCCCAACATACTCCTCGCCTCTCGCCTAAATGAGGAGTCAACTCTTTTAAGAATAAAAATGAAGACTCGCTTTCTATCACGATGTGCATTCCGTGCCAAAGAGGCATGAGATCCTTCATTTGGAATTTAAACTACCCATCAAATGTAGATGTCGGTGATCAACTTGATCATTTCACCTTTGATATTTATTCACAAAATGTGGTTGTTGAAAAGGCCTAGCAAACTTGTAAGTGAATATGTTTCATAGGTATAAATCTAGAATTCATTATATTTTCTAGCATCCTCTCAGATGGTGCCAAAATGGGAGCTTTTGAAAATCTATGGTCACCCATTAAAGCATTTTAAAATGTAGATCTTGTTAGATATGGTTATAAGTTCCCTACTAGATGTGAATGAAAAATTTGTAAGCATGCATGCAATCTATTGGGAAAATGTGTCAAAGAGAGGCGGGATATTTATTTACCATGATTACAAGAGGTGTTGGTGCTAGATTTCAGAGGGCATGGACACTTGTCGAGAATTTTGGGAAGAGGATTTTTGTAATATGTTGTAAAAACATAAGCAACTTTTTAGGATATTCTCAAACAAGAAATGAGTGTAGTTTATAATATCATCTCTTGTAATGTTTGGGGAATTTGATCCATGTAATAATCTATCTTGGATTGGTAATAAACTATTCGTGATAGCTCAAATCTAAATTTGATTGAACATAATGAAATGGTCAGGAGTAAGGTATTGATTTAACATAAAATGATTTTTTTGTAAAACCGTAATTGTAGTGTAATAACTAATGAATAAGAAATAAAGTACAAATTTGACCTAAGCAAAAAGAAGTAAGATAGAAATGAAACCCTAGGTGGAATAGAAGGGATAAAGCACTTTGCTGGTTTTCAATAATCGATGATGCATAGAGCTGGAAAACTACTAAAATAGGAAGGAATATTGTCACAACCTAACCCAAAAAATTGTATAACTATTGGAATAAGCTAGACTAGGGCACTTGGAATGGATAAGGGAACTTGGGAATTAGAGACCTCTGTTGGGATATCGTGATCGCACAAATGGTTAGAAATCGATTTCTTATATGTTGTTTCACCTAACATGCATTATTGATCACTGTAGTTTGCTAGAAGGTTTGTGAATTCACTGTAATCTGCAAAAAAAGACCTCTTACAAAATCCCAAAACACATCAAATCCTAAAAATAAAAAGATGCAAATGGGGATTGAGAGATCGACCCCTACGGCCACCGACAAAGTGAACTTACGACCGAGCACTAAAATATATCTTAGACTCCATGTAGTTCTCTCTGTGTGTGTGTAGAATCGTTCCCTAGGTGGCTCTTGTGCCAAACGAAGTTGAATAACGAGTAATAACTAGATGTATCAATGTCAGTAGACGTGTATATTCCCAAATGAAATTCCCCTCCTATGTGTGCATGCGAGAAAATGTAGTCCCTTGTCCTTGAGTGAGTGCTAGATGGATTCTTTAATGCTCTTGTAATTCCTTTCAATGCTTAGAGCTTTGTCCTTCATAATGGTCACATAGCTTTATATTTATATGATTCCCTTTTTTAATTTCACCATTGGAAACTAAAAGGCCAACTAATAAGACAAAAGATGCCCAAAATATAAAAGATGTGTTGGACTAAGATTTCTTCTTTCCTACTCAAGTTAATGACTAGTAATGAAAGAAACTAGCAACTCAAAACATGGAGGGTTTATGGTACCTCAAGATGATGATATGGACGGGCATAAATGATGAAAATCTCCTTGTTCGGAGCTTGATATGTGCACGACAAAAGACACCAAAAGAAAAATGGATTAGTAGATAGGATAAAGGGTTACACGACTAAGTCGGTGCTTAAGAAGCGTGAACTTGCTTGGATGGATCTCAACCCTCGTGTTCATGATAAAGACTATACAAATATGATAATGGATATGATAATAGCATGCAATATCGAAACAAAAATTTGAATGTAGATATAAAATAATGCTAAGTAAATATGATCCAAATATGACAAAATGAGGCAAAAGCGGACAGGTCAACATGACGACCCGAGGACACAGTATGTAAGGAAATGGCACCGGAGTTAGATGAGGAAAATCTACACCAAAAACATATCTGCAAAATCTTGTGGATGAATTTGAATTGAACAATACCTACAAAAAGATCTCGAGATGGACACAAACACCTACAGAGCATGACATATATGAGAATGGGTGAAATAATGTAAGAAAGTTATGGAAAGGATGGAAATGGGTGGAGTGGAAGGGTTGGTCAATGATGACCAGGGAAAATCGATGGTGACTAGTGCTTGAGAAAATAGATCGAATGACAAGGTGGAAGAATGACCATATATGAGTGTGACAAGAACAAAGGTGGATGAAGATATAAATGATAAAAAAGCTGAATGGGGTTGAGTCAATGATGATTAGACTAAATCGATGGTGACTTTGACATGTTTATGGTATGGATGAAGACAAAATGATAAAAATGAATACCTCCGACAAAACAAAACACTAAAATGGAATGATGAGAGGTCCCTGAAGCTACCTGAACTTGCACAAGATGTTAGAGACAACAAAATGCAACAATATGATAATGGAAGCACATGAAAATGACAAGGAAAGAGAGGTCTCCCTAGATCACCAAAGTAGATGCACAATAGCTCTAAGAAGACTCCAATATGTGTAAGATAACTGCAAGAGTACTCAAAGTGTAAGTAAGATCACAAGATATCCGAAAGTATCAATGTTGCATCCCCATATAAAGGAGGGGTAAATGTCATACTTATAGGGTTGATGATGACCTGGGTGGCTCGCCACCGATTTCTTGGATCTTGTCCATTAGGGTGGTGGGATGATTCTAACTCAAGGCATTAAGGCCCAAATGAAGTGGGATTAGGGTTTAGATGAATAGAGAGACGAGATATGGTTACATAGGAAGAGAAACATGTAGGTGGTAGATTAAGATGAGTAAATAAATGTAACATCCCCATTTTAAGATACTAGAACAAGGGAATTTTTTTAATTTTTAACAACGTTCTGTTATGAATTATATAATTCAAACACACGTTCAAGTTTTAATAATTGTTCTCTGTCTAAATAATGCAGTTTGGATCACACAATTTCCTTTAAAACTAATGTTCTCTGTTCACATATTTGTAATATGGAACACACATTGATGCCATTGATCATATAACTTGATTCCATATCTTTTTGTAAATGACTCGAAGAACTACCGATCTCCCATTTTCATGGCTCGGAGTTTGATGATCTCTCATTTCATGACTCGGCAACTTATCGATCCTTCATGTTCATCATGCATAGTATAATATATATGAGGTTCTCTTACCAGTTTCCGGTTATCAAAGTGATCCATTTAAGAAGCCTATACGAATATCATTTATTCGATATTCATCGACATCTGCATCTTAAATTAGGTGATTAGAACAACGCAACCAGCACTTGCGATACTTTGGCCAAACATTTTCACATGCTTTGCATGATCATATTCTGGATGTGATACACACCAATGGAATACGTCCTTCACCTCACTTAAATCTGTTATCTAGAATGGTCTTTCCTAGTCCCTACCAGTCCTTCCAATTTAAGGTCAAACTCTAACTCTAACTAGCAATATGAGCAGTATAGGAAGTTACTCATGGTAACTAAAGATACATGAGACATACGATTTCATCCCTAGATGACTGCGTGTGTCTAGTTATCTTTAGTCCTCCGGAGTCACTCGTATGCGTGATCACATTCTATCCCGACCAAGATCTTAGTATTGACTTATGTAATCTTGATGATTTAATTCGGGAGGGCATTGTAATATGTCAGCTATAACATTGTGTCGTCATGAAGGCCCCACCTTCATGAAGACACCATCTTTATGGCTTGGCGTATGTCGATGTCTACTGGAATCCTCCCATCGAGAGTACACATCGAAGCTCAAATGATTTGGTTATGATCTTAATATTTTAAGATCAACTTTCAATAGCCATGTTGATCCTTTATCCTCGTTCTTGTTACAGTTGTATGTAGCTAAGAGAGACTAAATCCGTCTTCTAGCTTACTATGCATCTTCTCCTTCGTACCGAAGGGTTGCATTTTCTCTACTTGGTTCTTTTCTTAATCCTTGGATTAAACAGCCCATTACCGATAGACTTAATAAGTTTAACCTATTAAACTTAACCAAGTTTTTCCACAACTGAAAACAAATTCAGAATTCCAGCTTATTAGACGTCATTAAAACGAGGTCTAATTCTCAATGAATATATTCATTTATTCTCCTTAACCTTACATAGTTAAGGTCTGTTAATCATGGATATGTTTTTCCCATATCCTTACTTTCTGAATTTAACATTCGAGGCTATTAACGGAGTCCGAATACGAAGTTCGGCTGCTCCTAAGTTATTTGATATTCCTTAGCTTTCAAGCTAATCCCGAATACCTATCAGTTATGAGATCATGTTCTTCCTAATCCTTTTTAATGTCAATTAAAAATTCATCTTACCCCAAGTATGAACTAATTGCACATATCAACGTAAAAGTTGCATTTAGGTAAGAATAGATATCAGTTCCTTTTACATTCATCCAAAAACATTTGAATAATTCCAAATCAAGAATTAATGTTATATTCCCAACTTAATCAACAATATCAAACTGATACAGTCATTAAAATATCACACTTGTATTTGTATTCATCCATCCATTTCATAATCTATACATTTGCCAGTCCAAATGACTGGACTTTGTTTATATAAAACAACATTACAACTCATAAGATAGAAGAATGTAATTTCTTCTTTTCTCAATTCCACGTAGAGGAATAATAACTATCAAATACAATCCATCTTCAGTCAATCAAAAGAAGTATCAGAAAACAACCATGTCTTCATTTTACTCAAATTCCATCTGCAAAATTACTTGCATGGGTCAGTTCATTGAACTGAGCATATTAAGCACTTGTCATTAAAATGAGGTGCTTCTAATTAACTGTCTCAATAAAAGAACCCTGCTTTTATGAAACGACAATATGAACATCAATCCAGAATTAAGTATCAAAAAGAATGATCAGCATAACAACTGAAACATCTAATTACCATCCCAATCAGTCAAAGAACTACTGCCCTTTTTCCCAAATGATCATTACACAAAGTAATTTCCTTCAAACAGTTCCAGATTACAACCTCTGTAAAAACTAGGAACACACGTAAGCATACTGCTGTTATAACATAACTGCTATCCATTCCATTCCCTTACATTAGTAATAAATGCAAAGGATAAAATTTGACTGAAAACATAAACCAATTTACCTTCCTTTCAGTCCATGCAACTCATTTGATTTCAAGTAATCAAATACAGATGAGAAAAGCAAACAACAATAAAATGTAGATGCTTAAACCAAAGCAATACAAAATTCGTTCCATAACGATTACAGATTTCTAACTGTATAAGAGAAGAAACGACCATTATTCCAAGTTATCCATCCTCACTCCTATTCCTTTCCTCATGACTGTACTGAAAGTTAAATCCAAACGAGACATCAATCAAAGATAACAGTTCAGAGTGAAACTTACAAAATCCATTCAGAATTCACTTTCCAACAGCAAGGAATAAATCCATTCCTATTCAGCTTTAAATAAAAACAAGGAAGAATTTATCATCCATATCAATACTTCCTTTCAAGCAGGCACATATGAATACCAAAAACAAGTAGGTAAAGCATCGTATCCTTCATAGAGCAAGCAATATAAAGATGCATCCTATGCTCTTACTGTACTAGAAGAATTCATACTTCATTCACTGTATTATAACCAAATGAACAGTTATACAGTCGCTTTATCAAATATTCACACGACTTTCTATACCTATGAACGCACACAGTTCATAAATAATTATTTGCACTTTGCTATAACCTACAAAGCAAGTCCAACCCGTATTGTACAGTAAAGTTCTATTGATGCTATTTCCAGAATTCAAACAACAAGAAGAGAAAATTCATACCTTTAACTATTTCCATAAGAAAACATCCATTTTCTTCAAACACAACAAGAATCACTCAAGTCGAGTTCATTCTTTTTTTTTGAATGACAGTGCAAAATCAGAGATCACACGAAACATTTAAATCTTCCGTTTGTACAGAAAGAAAACAACACTCAGAAAAATAATCTAAATATCACTGTCACTTCCATCAAGCCGAATCCAAAATGCTCAATGGATCCCCAATTACCATTTCTTTCAAAATCTAAAACAACAGAAAGAAGAAGAACTCGTTTCCTTATAATTTTCAGTAAAGAAACAATCATTTTCTTCAAAATGTAATAAGAACACCCAAGTCGTGTTTGTTTTATAATGACAGCTCAAACCCATATTGACAATAGAACGATTGTTCAACAATGTCAAACAAACTCACACAGCCTGTACAATTTTCATTCAATATGCCATTTGTAAAGAAATACCCAGTTCGAATTCCTTATCAACAGACATTTCTACCCGAAATCCCATTCTTCTATTTCTACAATGATGTGCAGAACCCAGAAATGCAATATTCATATAACAATACCTATATCAAGGCAAACCCGCATAGGGTATTAGATGTGCAAGCTTGGTACAGTCAAAACAGTCTCAAACAACAAGCTAATTCACTGTATTTCATTCGTTTGCACAGAAATTCAAAGCCAAGTTCGTTTTCACGAAGACAGTTCGAATCAGAAGATCAAACCGCAACCACAAAACACAATAGAATCAACTTTTCATCACAGCAAGGAGAAAGCATAATTCATTTATAATTTCAGAAGAAGAACAATTACTTTCTTCTACTTCCACGAATACTCATGCCGTATTCATCCTTCCACTTTTACAAAAGAAAAGCACAACACTCAGAATATTACTATCACTTCCATCAAACCGAGCCCATAATGCTCAATAAAATCCAATTACCATTTCCTTCAAAATCTAAAACAGCAGAAGGAAGAGGAACTCGTTTCCTTAAAAATTTTCAGTAAAGAGACAATGTCAAAACAACTCGCACAACATGCACGATAACATAATATAAGAACGAATTCCCCAATATTGTCGAATCAATTCAACACAGCATAGACTGTATTTTAACTTAATACTTATGCAAAGACAGTTCAAATCGCAACAAAGAAAAGAAAACGACTCTACCCAAATCATCTCAATCATGACAGCAAATCAAATAAACCCAAAACCCCCTTCATCAGAAGAGCAGGGTTGTTTTAATGAGACGTTTAAGCAAAGCAAGCAGTTTAAAGAGAAGGGCTTAACATGCCTGATAATCTTCCTTGAAGCTCAAGAAGAAAATGTCGCCTACTGGGAGTTATTTCCTTCCACGGGCAGATAGGAGCAGAGCTTCCCAAACAATCACCTTCAGCTACGGGCTCAAAATAGCCTTAGATTTCCAAAGCAGAGAGATAACAATCAAACACAAGCGGTTGAGCGAGAACCATGAAAAAACCAAATGCAGAGCAACTTCCAAAAACCCGAAAGAACACAATAAACAAAAAAATTTCCTCCATACTCTTTCCAAGGCGGGCTGGTCGCGAAGACCAAGAAAATTAAATGCATTGAAGGCTCTGCCTTTTTCCTCTTTCCTCACGCCACCGCCGACTCGGGTTGGCGAATTGCCAAATTCAAATTTTGCATGAAAACAGAGTTTAGTCTCATGACTAACTGAATGTCCCTATCTTTTCCCTGTTCGCCAAACTTGGCGCTGTCCACGTAAGGACCACATTCATTGCCCATTAAATTTCCTTCCATCCTTATCCTTTCCATCCCCCATGGGTCTGTGCGTCCCCTTCCTTAGGTTAGGATTAGTTTAGGATTTATAATAGTGTTCATACCTAGGTCATAGGTTAATAGGACTTAGTTCTATTTTCACCCTTAGAATTTAAAAATCCACTTAGGATAGTAGTTAGGATATAAGGTAGAACTTAGGAGTAGATTAGGGTCTAATTCCCTTCACACTTAATTAATCAATTTCCAATCAAGTCCTTCCGACTGTCAGTTATATTAACGTTAAGCAGGACATTTCGTCCCACGTTTTACATGCCTGAGCCACCCGCATCCAGGCCTTTATCGCCTTACGGGGTCTGGCGTTACAACAGTGTATGGTTCGAGAATCGAACCTTTTTCGTTGGCATCTACGTGCCAGCTATTCATACCTGAAATCAGGTGCTGCAACATTTATATCAACCTTCAGTCCGGTTTAAAAGTAAATCGACAAAGCGATCACAAGAAGACCACAACATACCTTGGATGAGGTGTCTTCTCAATGGAATTGATTCAAGAGGTGTCTTGTCACATCGACAAACATACAAGCAATAATAATCATGCGAATAGAAGTTCATCTTTAAGCATAACATGTTTGTCTTCATCTATTGTCACATCGTAAGCAAACATACTGCATATAAATTTATAAATAGCTGCTAAGGATTGTCCCATGTAAACAAATTACGGTATCAAGAATCTGAGATTAGCAACACATTCCTTTAAGATCAAAAATATATCTTAACATGTTTGTCTTCATTTCATGATTCTGACATTAAGAAAGTAATCACCATGATAACTTGAAATGCAAAAAAGGTGCGTTATAATGTAGGATGAATTAGGATTTTAAGAGGGAAAATGAAATTACGAATGGGTGACCAAGAGTTAACAATGAGGATATGAATTAGATAAGAGGAAAATTGAAGGGGAGGAATGATACTAAAAATTGATGTCTACATTTTCCCCTTTTCGGTGAGTGGTTGCGTTGGTAAAGCTATGAAGTAAAAACGAGGAGGAAAATATGATTGATTGGGTGCTCCCCTTAAACTTGGGATGGACAACTCAAAAGGAAGTTGATCACGAGTTTGAAAGAGATAGATGGAGAAGGGATAATATATGTTAGATGAGGATTGAACAAAAAGTAAAAGATGACAGAGAGTGATTACGATATCACTTTGGTAGAGAACAAAGGACAATCTAAATGGAGAGAAAATAACAAATGTCCTATACAAGAGGCACCATGGAACAAAGAGAGATGGAGATATAAAATAATGGTACCCTGAGAAGGGACATGAAAATGACCATAGAGACAAGGGGGTGAAATCTCGACGTGGGACGAAGATAAAATTAAAGAAAAGCATGCCACCCAAAAAGTGGAAGAAAGAATGAAGGTTGAGAGAAAAACTATGTTGAAGTCACACTCTTTAAGATGTTTGTTATAAGCAAGTTTGATACGCTCTTGATAAACATGATGATGTTCAAGAGCGAGAAGGCAACGTTCATATAACATCTCAAGTTGTGCTTAGATGCTCTTGGTGATAATATTCATCAAAGATGAAGTCGCGAAGAGAAATGTGTAAAGAAGGAATTTAAACTTTAAGGGATCTAGAGCCATAGATGAGAGAAAAGCAAGTGGTAGCACTTGTGGTAGTGCGGATGCTAGTCCTATAAACCCGAAGAGAGAATGGAATATGAAGGTGCCAATCACAGTTACTCGATTTATGAATAGTATTAGAAAGAATATTGCGAGGGTTTTTTGGTGGTTTCGAAACTTGATCATTAGCTTGAGGATAGTATGGAGAAGATAAGCTAAGCTTGATGTTAAATGAGTTGCAGAGCTTCTTGATATCTTTGTTTTTGAAATAATTTCCGTTGTCCATGAAAATCTTGTGAGGCACGTCAGGCGACAAATGATGTGGCCGATAGATGAAGTTACTTAGGTTTGATTAGCCTTAGTTGATGAAAGTAGAATTGATTCCACCCACTTGGTGAAATATTTAGTAGCAATGATGATATAATGATGACATTGAGAAGAACATGGGTTGATGAGACCAATGAGGTCAAGCACGCCACCGCTGACAAGGGCCGAAAAGGTCTTGATATGGTTGTAATGCGACCAGGAATGTGGATGAGATTGGAATGATGAAGTTGAGAAGAAAGTGGCTTGAGGAGACCAATGAGGTCAAGACCCCACTACGAGAGGGCCAAAGGTCTTGATCCGGTAGTAATGCCTAGCTAGGAATGCGAGATGATATTGGAATGTTGTTGGCATTTGACACATTTTTTAACATATTCACTCAGGTCATGATTAAGCAAGGGGCCAATAATAGCCCATAAAGAAATGCTTGGCTACCACCATGACCACTAAAATGTCCCTTACATATACTTGTCATGGACCTATTTGATAGCACAAGTGGATTCAAGATACTTAAGGAAACAAATAAAAGTGCCATTAAAGCCATGCTTGTAAGGAGGCCACCAAGGATGATGTAATAAGCATGAGCACGTTGAAGAAAAGTTTGTTATCACCAAATCACAACACCCTTGATTGTTTAGCATGTTAGTGTGTTAAGGCAAACAATGTGACTCTGTAATATGGGTACTATCTCTCAAGTTGTGAGACTTACTACTTGAGATACACCTTCGAAGAAGGCTGGCCCCTCCTCCCTAATCTAGTGTAAGATAACTCTAATGAAGGAAAACTACTGGCTATCGCTATCCTACAATATCCAAGGTACTAAGGAGAGAGATAACATGCAAGTGAAATAAATATACACTACAGAGGTGATGCACCAAAAGAAGGGTGTGAGAACAACTCTCCAATGTGTGAAAATGGGAGCAAAATGTAGATTAGAAAGGGTGATGATAGTTCTCCACAATCTAACAACAACATTTACAAATTCATTTCCATATAAACACAACTATAATGAACTCGAACAATGAGTAGAGAGACACAATACACTCTGCAACAAGAATAAAGAGGCAAGAAGAATGCAAATAAACACAACAAGGGAAGATACATCCACAACTTGCATCTATTGCTTCATTGATATGCACAAATCATTCTATTACAAGAGAAAGGCCAGGATCATCATGCAAGAAGTCCTCTATAAAGGCCTACAACACATTGGTTTCACAAAACAAAATGATAGAGTTTTGCTACTAGAATTACCCCCTTACAAATGAGAGAGCACCTCAATTTATAGAAAAAAATGAGAGAGAGAGAGAGAGAGAGAGAGAGAGAGAGAGAGGAACAAGCAATCATATTTTCCCTTTGTATCAATTAAAAAGTACCCAAAGTGGGTGGAAATCATGATAGAAAATCCTTAAAAGTCATCTCTGATTGATATATAACTTGTAGTGAGAGAAAATTGTTGTCTATGCTTATTTAATGCTTCCCAACCACTTTGAAGTCTCTATTTGGAATTGGGTTTTTCTATAAATTTCTCCTCCTAAACCTCATCAATTCTTTAATTTCTTGATATTTTTGTGTAGGTCTTGGAACCACAATTGTAACAAGACAAATTTTTACAAAAATCCGTTGAGAAATGCTCAAGATATGAGCTCATGAGTGATTGCAGCTATTTTGAGCTGTCATCGACTTGCTTGCATTCCACGAGACTGTGTATTAAATTTTTCTTGCTGGAAATGAATTTTAAATACTCCCTCCTTTTATGAATGTATTCTACATGATTTAATAATCATTGGCATTTAAAAATGGTCTGTGGGGTCATTTATTTCCACTACTCTGCATTTCTATGTTTGGGGGCAGGGGGAGTTGATGTTTTAGAACACTATTGCAAGGTTGGCCAAGCTGGCTCTCAACTTTTACCACCACCGAGTCCCTATCTTAGATGTCAAGCCCATCATTTACATCTCCGACATTTTTGCATTTCCATCTTGGTAGGGATTCCTAACCTTATTTCGGTGCCACATTCATTGTTCTTCCTACTTAGCATTATCCCTAGGCTTGCATATGTTGTGTTGGTATTAACTTCGAGTCCACCGAATCACCTACGCGCCGGCTCGTGGCTGCCTGTCACTTTTCAAACTCCATGCCTCTCTTACTTTCCTTGGTCTGATGTGCCACATGACATTCCTGCGCTAACTCGGTGCCTTCGTGGGAATCGTGCTCGGCAATGTATTACGAGTGGTATGCTCATTCGAGGAACTTGGAATTCCTCGACTCTTCCGTCCTTTCTGTTTGGTGCCCGCATCCCATATACATCAGAAATTTTGGGTTTTTACATCCCACAAGGCCAAACTCATCCATGGGACGCTTGAGCCTTTTCCCCTTCCGCCTTTGTCACACAACTCGCTCGCGGGTATTTCGGCTTTTGGTTACATGCGTGTCCCGAGTGCGACTTGGGCCCTCCAATCTTAAAATCTCCGCATGACTCACCCGCAACATTTTCGGGTTTTTCCTGCACAAATTTTCCAAGTGCTCCTAAGCTACTCGGCCCCGCATCGGCGATGCATCTGTGCAGAAGGGCTTTCCTGGAACACGTTTCTTGGCTCGCTGAGATGGCTCGACGAGCAAAATAAAAATTTATTTTACTTGTTTTAACTAAGTGCCTCGGCTCTCCAGTCTTGCACTACATATTTCGAGATCGAACCACCATTGTCGCTAAGTCTTAGTGTCAAGCTCGACAATCTCGACCATGCCCTGATCGAGCCATCATTCGTCCTCAGTGCACTATATCTGGAGCTCCATTTACCTAGGGGAATCAGCAAT